>CAJQZP010000637.1:2107500-2707500 GCA_907164705.1 Parnassius apollo | reverse complement strand
TTATATATATATATATATATATATATATATATATATATATATATATATATTATATATATATATATATATATATATATATATATATATATATATATATATAAATAGATAAAGGTCGGTGCTAATTTCATTGTTATTTTTATATGATTACTTTGAACCGACCTTAGTCGTAGTCGTGTAGTGGTGACGTACGAGGTTCTACTACCCATTTCGTTCCGTGGTTGTCGTAAAAGGCAACTAGGGGATATGCAATAAGGCATCCAATAAATGGTATATAACCATCTTGACAGCTCCGTAGCGCAGTGCCTTGGCAACTTGGCAATGAGTTGCAGTGTTGCATGGCCTACATGTAATTTTTCCGGGTCGGGTGTCTGGAAAGTCTTTGTGAAATTTTTGTATGTAAACTGCCTCCATGATATAAAGAAAAAGGCTAGTGTGTAGGGGTAAAATACCTAGACCAGCAAATGTCTGGTACTGTGATTATTAATCTGCGTATTAAGCGTAATGATCAAGGCAAATCCTCCCTTCGCACTAAAACGTAAAAGGCTCATTTCAAGCAGCACTCTATTACAGGTTGATTAAGAAAACTAAAGTTGTGAACATGCTCAGTATCACATTAAGTTTGTGAAACTAGTGTTGCGCAAGTTACTATCAAATAAAGGGCGGGCGTCAATTTCTTGCCAGTTTATGTATCTTTCTGCATACCTATCTTTAATAACACCTATTTCCATTTTTGGGCAATATTGGACAAAAGTTACATATCCACTCGAATGTCGGGATCATTTTGGCCAATATGGCGCGTCTGTCGAGCACTTTCCGAAGTAGTAAGTAAGTATATAACAAGTATACTAAGTATATATATATACTAAGCGACAGTAGCCTACTGGCAGGGCGCGGACCGTGAACTCAAAAAGGTCGTGGGTTCGAATCCGCCATTCGACTACTGGCGTGAACCACTCGTAACACAAGCAATTTAAGCTTACCACGAGTGGTTAAGGGGAATATTAGTAATGTTTGTAGCATTGTTAATATTCTTTAAAAAAAAAGTAAAATTATAAAAATCACATATCAATGGAAACTTTATTAAATAAGCTATCAGATTATGCATAACAGATATATATGTTATATATATATATATATATATATATATATATATATATATATATATATATATATATGTTACAATTAGTTTGCTATCACTCGACGCCATATTATGGCGTTTGACAGATGCGCATAATATTTGAGACGCCAGAATATGGCGTTTGGACAGACGAGGGGATATTATTTTTTTTTGGACCGCAAACGTAAAATAGTTAATCATGAATAGTCGTGGATTGAAATTAGTAATACACTTTACTTGAACCACGTTTTAGCAAAAAAGTATGGGAATAGGTAGACAATAATTGTAGAATACGTGGTAGGTGGCTATCATCAAACAGAAAAACTCAATATAACATTGGTTGCATTTTAAGACACGAGTAGAACAACACAGTCAAAACATTAACGAATTATATATGCCATTATACGTTGTGCCATGTAGCTCAGAGGCTAAGCGCTTTCACAGAACGCAGACAGGTCGGGTTTGAACTCCATCGACGAAAACGAAGTACCAAAAACGTTGTACGTTCAAATGGATACTATGATTAAAGCAACTGTTTTGAAGCTTGCTTTCCGTTCGATTTTCAACCTTTTATCAACAAAGCTAACCTGATAACCCTGAACGTCGTGTTTTCGAAACTAGGCCTCTTTTTCCCATTTATTGGGTTATCATTAATTTTTGATTACTTACAGATATAGATTTCAACTTTTTATGGTAGCTAACAATTACAAATGTCTTTTGGAACGAATTTAACCCCTTTTTTACATTCATGTTTCTGTTGGGGTATCATAAACATTTTTTCTTACGTTTATGCTTCATTTTCATTTCAGTGAATCAGTCAGTGAGTAATAAAAATGAAATTTTTTAGACCTTACTAACTCAAGAAATATAAAAGGTATGTTTCATAAATTATATAAGGTTGTAGATACACAATTATAAGTGTAAAATTACAAGTACACATAGGTCACATAATTTTTGAGTTACGGGGGGGTTCGAAAGTTGCTTGAAGGGTGCTTGAAATACACATTGCCGGTGCGTCTACACTTTTCTTTTCCGAACTAAACTGACACACTGTTCTGTGTTGCTACGCAATCAATGATGTAGAAATGACGTGAGGAATCCTACATGTCTGAAGAATAATTTTTTAAAGACCCGAGGTTCACTATACACACTGGTAAAACGCCGTGAAATAATGTAGGAGGAAGGAGGCCTGTGTAACCTGTTGGATGTATATAGGTTTTTTAGTGTTCCTTACTTAACCCTTCTTCTTTTACCTTAACCAATCACTTCGTTCTCCATGTGACCGTCTGTTTGTTGCCCTGTGACTTTTCTTGTCAAGAAAGGAATGAAAAGTCAAGTTGAAATTAATATCAAATACTAAGGTTTATATTCACTTTAATGTGTAAAAATCTCAAAATTCTAAGTCAAAGCAATTAAAAGATGTGGTCATTTAAGTTACATTTTACATATTAGTTTGGTACTCGCGAAGTAACTCATCAAAATTGAATATCTTACTATACTTATCAACAGCGTACTTCCTGTTAACCTAAAATCATGACATTTAGCAAGGCGCTAGGCGTTACAGCAGAAGTAAAGAAAAAAATGTAAATTTGCAAAATTTTTGGGAATTCTATAGAAACAAGTTCATCTCTTTTCATTTTTGGCTAATCGTAGACCAATATCCGACGTACTGTTCTCAAGCAAATTATTAAGTCACAATTATTAATTATCAATATGAAAACATTTCGCGCCCCTTATAGGTACCTCCGTAGCAGAATAATTCCTATTGAACCACCTTTTCGTAGAACAGTGTTTGGCGCAAATACCACGCCTACATCATCATCATCACTCTTCCCTTTCCCTTCACAAGTCCACTGCTGTACATAGGCCTCCCCTAGGAATACCACAAAGCACGATCTTGAGCCACCTGCATCCAACGACTTAGAGCACCACGACTTAGCCACCTGCATCCATCGAGAAACTTTTTTCCCATTGGTTAGCCGTTCTTCGAGCTATATGGCCGACTTATTGCCACTTCAGATTACTAATCCGCTGCCCTATTAGGGTCACTGTGTTTCTACTGCGGTCTTCATTTCTAAGTTTAACGCAGAGAAACCCCGAGCATAGCCTTCTCCATAGCTCGTTGAGCGACCTTGAGTGCTCACGAGTGACCACGTCTCAGTTCCATAAGTCGTCACTGGCAACACGCACTGGTTGTACGGGTCTCGCTTTCAAGTTTTGAGGTACAGGTGAAGAGAAGATGTATCGTAAATTCCCGAGCGCTGCCCAGACCAATTGAATCCGTCGATTGCCCTTTCGACTATGTTGAGTAAATTAATCGTTGAACTTTCTTATGCATTAGATATTTATTCCGACTAACCTAACAAGCTAAGAAAAAACCGTACGAATGTTTCAGTAGCTAATAACATTTTTTTATGTTTAGTCAAATGCATGTTGTTGTCCTATATAAGTTTGTAACAATTAAAACTACGTAGGTATTTAAATTTAAGTTATAACAAAAAAATTAAAAAACCTATATATATTAATTTTTTTGTTTTAATTTAAATAAGAAGTAGAAAAATTAAAGTTAAATTATAATAAGTAAAAAGAGTTAAATTATATGCATGTTGGCAGATGAAAACATAAATATAATTTTACAATATTAAAGCGGAACTGAAGAAAGAAGACTATAGGTATTTAAATATTCATCTTATTTTATTAATCAAAAACAAAATTACAAAACATCATAAATATTTAATAACTATTGCAACCCTCATCTTTCACATAAATATAGCCTTAAAACCCATTTTTAGTACTATGTAGCAGCAGTCTTAAAAATCCTTCAGTCCGTTTCATTCCGTGCGGTTCGCTAGACGCAACTAAGAGAGATGCCGTAAAGAAATTTCTAATAGGTGGTGGTAGTTCGTTGTTCTTCGTCTTCATCAAACCATAAAAGTCCTGGAAATGACCCTTTAATCTTAAATAATAGTGATGTAAAATAAATAGCCTACTGAAGGGAATCTGCGTCAAAGGTACAAAAACTCTGGTAGTAAGAAAGTTTAGCCGACTGCCAATCGAGATGGTAACATTAAGTCTTCCTTATATTGAAAGATTCCCAAGTTCAGCAATGAAATTTTACAGTATGAAAAGGATGCGAAACCCCAATATACCTCAAATATAAAAACTTCTTCTCTCAAACACAAAATTGAAACTATAATTTAAATTGTGAGACTTAACAAATTTAAACCGTGCCCTTGACAACTTGCAGTAGGTTTGAGTACAAACGCTCCGAGCTGCAAAAAAAAAAGAACGGTCAATGACATAGCACGTCTTTAAAACGTCGAATAAAAAAGTGTTGGAAAAATACACACGTTAATACCTTTATATCATAAACTTGATAACTATGAAATGAGGATACACAGTAAATATATTTGTAATTCAATAATTCACACAGCACACACAAAACACTTGAGGTTACGTAAAGTTAAATGTAGTAGCGGGGTGAGTACATCCACTACCCCAATCCTCCCGTAGGTGTCGTTAGAGGCCACAAAGGGAAGTAAACAAGGAGATGGGCTGTAGGGTCTTCCTGATGAGATGAAAAATAAAACAACTACGTTTTCCTACCTGGCTGCCACTTATGAGGAACATCTCACTATGAAGCAATCTATGGGGAGGCCTATGTTCAGCGGTGGACTTTTATAGGTTGTCTTTGTAAATGGTATAATTATAGTTATGTTCTTATCATGAAGGGATAGTATAGAAATTAAATTAAAAAAATTGAATAAAGAAAAATGCCCGTATTTCACCAGACCCTGTATAGAAATGAAACAAATCTTAAAATTCAGCTTATTAAATTGTAACTTAATTACGTTTTTTACAATGTTAAAAGAAACGCAGGATTTCTTTTAAATATTTATTTAAGCTTATTTTACGTCACGGGTAAACGTATTACCATAATTTTGAACGCATCTCAACTACTCCTGGGCCCTCCTTTCAAGGAGTTGGTCCGAAAAAAATGATGGATAATGTTACACACTGCTACTTTACTTTATTCAACTTAGTTTCCGAGTGTTATACGTAATTTTATGTTTAATTTAATCAGAAAGTATTTCTTTATGAGTCTTTGTTATAGTACAGATTAACTTAAAATAATATTATAATTAAATAACATCGACAATCATCGATAGTAAGAGGTGACTTAGAGACAGTTGGTTTCAAGGAAGTCACAAAGTAAAAAAGACGTTTCGGAACATACCTAGATAAGTATTCCTAGGTAAGTATCTTAACTTCGAGCGTTAATAATAAGTGCTAACACATTTTCTTCTTTATTACCTATTTTGTAACGGAAATTCCTAACCTAAAATATGACATCAATATTTTTTTGGGCTTCGTAGCATTAAAATCGTAAAAATGACTATATGACATTATTTTCTAAACTTACGTTACGTGTAGTTTTTCTACAATACCTTATTTACATAAGCTTTCACTATCAGGTTTTAAAAAGGTATGAAAAATGGGCACGATTCTTTGGGTGACATTTTGTTATGAAATAAAAATGTATTATCTATACACTTAAACTATTAAATAAAATTGAAGTAACTGTTTGTAATGACAAAATATCAAATTTTTACCAAATGAACTTGAAAGTATATAATATGATACTTATATTTTTTTTTTTTTTTTGGTGTTTCGCTCTGGGGGTGGGGCCCTTCCTGGAGGTCTGGTGGCTGGGTCTAGCTCGAAAATAAATAATAAAGAAATAATTTTTCCAATAGAACAAATCTTAAAACTTTTGTCTGTCTGTCTTTCTGCCCATATGTGTCTGTCTCTATGTATGTTCCGGCTAATCTCCGAAATGGCTTGACCGATTTTGACCGGTCCTCTATTGACAGATAGCTGATGTTATGAGAAATAACTTAGGCTACTTATATTTTAGAGAAAAAATTAGGGTTCGTAGCAAAAAAAAAATTCATTATATCCAATCGTTATTGATTTCAGGTGAACAGAGTCGTGGGGAATATATATATATAGTAATGACATAAGAAAATGTTTAAACATACTTTCCATTACTGACAGTGCTAATAACTCTAAACATATAGCTCGGACACGTGTGAGGATGCAGAAACCTAGCTTGAAATAGTATTCCTTGACAGAAACAATACAGTAGAATCGGCAGTGGCAGATTTTCTGGTATTATTTTCTTCTCATAAAGAATTGTTGCGAATAGCTGGAAAACCAAAATTTTAGTGAAATCAAATCAAATTTGGTGACCTTACCGTTGAAGGAAAGTTTCTCTAGGGAAATTAAAAATTTAAGAAATGGCAATTTTTTTTAGAGAACATAAAATTTGGCCATCACATATATTGCGGGAAACGCAGTGGACTCTCCTGCTGGAAACTTTTTGAAGAAAAATGTAAAGACCTGTGCAAAACAGCGGAATATATATATTCAGACTGCTGCTGAAATTTTAGATAATTACAATTTTTTTGTGTTCGTTGTTGCAGCCAATTACCACACGGATGCAAAATCCACGCACAATCAAATGGACAGCAAGCTGGTGCCTTACTTTAATGTTATAGAATTTACTTTTTACACACTTAACGTCAATAATTGGCTATCACTACAAAATAGTAAGTGGTATTGTAGTATGTTCGACTTACATTAACTAAAGTTTTCTATTGTAGAAATAAGGGTAATCAAAGCACAGTTTTCCTGATATAAAAAAGTTAGTCCAATAGGTTATAAAAAGTGACGCCGCTAAATTATTTTACTCCACATCTATAAGTTTACTTACAACAGCCAATATTTGAATAACTTATCAAAACTTACCTTGAAAGCGCCTGTCAAAGATGCTGTCGCAAACCCCAAGTTTGGTTTAAATAGTAAAGACAATCCAGCAAGGCATCCTGCTGGCAACGCATAAAAGGCCGAATCATATCCTCGTTTTCGGCACAGGTAGCATATCACAGTCTAAAACGAGAATTAAAAATATTGCCTATGATAATCGTCATCAATAAAAAATCCATTGAAATAAAAGTGAAGTTAGATGTGTGGTGAATAAAACTAATCACGAGTTTTGTTGTTGACTTTAACCCGACTTTGCTAAAAGGACCAAAAGATGAAAGGATAACTTTGTCAACTAGAAATCGATTTCAATAATTATTTCATCATTAAATAAGTTACTCTTCATGACTTGGTCTATACAAAAAAAAACCACTAAACAAATTTGAACCTGTAGTGGCGCTGTAAGAGTATTTACTTACACATATATATATATATATATATATATATATATATATATATATATATAACAGTGAAAGCTGTCGTCAGGGAACTGAAATGATTTCACATTCTGAATTCAGGGCTTAATAATTCTACTTCTATTCACTTTATATTAACATCGACTTTTGAATTTAAAAACTATGTCATTCTTTCAAGTTGGCTTTTATATTTTTTAATAAAAGTTAATCTTTATGGATGTTCTTCAATTGCAACATTTGTAAAATCAGTTTTATTTTCACAATAAAATATTTCATATTTTATTACTGGTAGTACACGAATACTACGTTGAATGTAAAAAAATATGAAATCTTTCGCGTTTATTTTAATATTTAACTCCCAAGATTTCATACTTATTTGCAACAGCCTTGATTTCTGGTGCAACTGAGGTGTTTGACGTTCTGATATCAAAGGTAAACCGGGCTAAGTTCAGCTTTTGAATATTAGATTTTAGCTCAATGAAATCAGAACGAGCTTAAAGTATCTTGAAGTATTACTAGATGTGTGGTAGAATATTTGTTAGTAATAATTTGTTTGTTTTGACGTTTTATTACTTTGATCCTAATTCATTATTATGTTACATAAGTTAACCTCCTGTTCCAACCATTCCAGTTAGTAATCTCTATATATAAATAAAATTGATGTGTTTGTCTAAAATATTCAAATAACTGACTTATATTAGGCTATGCCATTTATTTGCTTGCCATTGAAACATGAATAACCGTTTTAAGAAATTTGTCTGTCTGTCTATCCGTCCGAGCTGATCTTCAGAATGACTGAAACGATTGTATGAACCGTCATGAACAGTTAGAGAACAGTGACAAAAGTGATCTAGTATATATATTATCTAAAAAATTTAGATATGTTTTGGAAAAAAAGAAAAATTGATATGTTGGTCTTTGTTTTAAATAAAGCCGTATTAATATAACCTAGAGAGAGAGAGAGAGAGAGAGAGAGAGAGAGAAAGAGAGTTAGTAATAAACAAATAATTATAAAACAAATCTATTGCAAGGGTGACTCCGAGGTTGTCGCGTCCGTTTAATTTTTAATTATAATAAAACTTAGTGTAGATATGCACTACAAATATGAGAAAGAACCTAAGATCGAATTGCCATAATTTATACAAAAAAGGACATTGCATTGCAAACTTCAATGAAGAGAGAACGATAAATCATTTGCCGTGTAGTGTATATGAATTCGTCCTCGAGTTACGTCGAGTTAGTCAGCGGTTGCACTAAGTGAGTAACTGAACACTAGGAAATGGCAAAAAAATCTAATGGATTTTGATTTTTGGCGATATAACTATATCGGTTAAGTCAGAGTCAAACATCCTGACCCCAGACCATCTCCAGGCATGAAGGCCAAAAAGTGCAAAATGTCTTGTATTGCAATCGTCGTAAATTATAATATCAATACAAATTCAAAGCGAATTCACGTAATAAGCACCTTTTCAATACCATCATAACTGGTGGCAATATCTATGTCGACAACGTTCTTTTTAGTTAGATTAGGTCTTGTCAATGTAATTTTATAAGATTTTTGTTTCTATGTAAAGTATGTTTGGCTTCAATAAATACTATTATTATTATATTTTATGTAACGACTAATTTATGTCAAGTACCATTGCAAAGATTTGTAGGTTTTTTTTTAAATTGAACAGTGACAGCTGTCGGTACCTATATGTTTGAAGAATATGAATAAAAACAAACTAAAACTATATCTGAATGAATGTGACGAATTTTTTTAACAGATAGATAAAATTACCGATAGATTATACAAATTTCAATCCACTACCCCATTCACAAATGAAATTTCGTTTACTTAATTTCATTTTTAAAGTTGTTAAAAGAAATAACAATATATTTACACACACACACACACACACACACACACACACATATATATATATTATATATATATATATATATATATATATATATATATATATATATATATATATATATATATATATATATATATAAATATATATATAAATAAAGTACAACATCGTAACCCCGAAGTCACTGTATACCGTTTCTGACTTTCATTCCCTCAATACAAAAACTCTATATACGGTTCATGTTTGAACTTCGTAAATATGACTGCACTCAAGTGGCTTTCAATCCATTTCGTTGGAATATTAATCTTTCTGCTTCCTACTGCGTCTTATTTAATATATCAAGTCCATCCTATATGACATTATTTTCGAAGCTATTGATACATTTTATTATAGAACCTGTAAATCAGGACGTTGACAAGTTTTCAAAAGTTGAAGGCGTAGAGATTATACGTAAATAATTAAGAAATATATATTATTAACGGAATGTCACGGTAGCTCAATAAATAAGTGTCATAAATCAATTACCACTGGTTAACCACTCCGTGGTGAAGTGAACTTTTTCAAAAAACCAAAATTTAAAATATTGAAAGTAAAAATAAACGAGTCAACAAGAAATAGAGCAGCGCGATCATAATATTATCTTCTCTGTCCTAAAAATACGCTCTTAAAAATTTAAAGAGGCTTGCTTGTGTCCAGCAGTTGGTCTAATAAAGGTTTTGAGGTTGCTTTTGAATGAAAGTAGAACATTTTATTACTTGTTATTGTAATAAAATAATTTATATATTTTTTAAATTTATTAAAAAGGGGATCTTTAATTTGACCAAAGTCCTAGCTCTCATCACTACATTTTTGTAGTTAAAAGTTTTTAATAATTGTATTTATAGTAATAGAGTTTACATAATAGTAAATGAGTTAATCCGCTTATGAGTCATAAAAGGTCTGTTTTATTATAAGATTTTATTAGTCTTCGTTAGAATAAATATTTTGTTGGGTTTTTATGTTTAACAATGAAGCTATATTAGCTATTTAGCTAACAAGTTTATCACAATGGAACATTATTTTACATTACACAATTATGATTTTTGAGACAAAATTAAAAGGCAATTATTTGTAATAATCATAGCTGTTGATAGAATAAACCACTTCTTATTAATCAAAGGCTTAATATTATAGTTACACGAAGATATGCTTTATGATTTCCTTAACGATTATTATGAAAAAATTAATACTTTTGACGTGATACGTTCTTAAACAAAACAGGCAGACAGACAATTCTAACTTCTGAATGTAAATTTTAAGTGATTCACGTCTTATTTTCTTTTATGCAACAATAGCTACACCGCCGGGCTCCGTTTTGAAATATTTGCAGAGCTATTATAATTACAGACTCTGAAGCGTGATAGTTTAGAGACGAAAACACATCTACAGACTTCTTTGTTTTAAGTTGGCTGCATATAACAAAGGACTCCAATCGTCACTTACCATCAAGTGGACTGTAAAATAGTTTGTTACTGCAGTTTAATTAAAACAAAAATCAAAATGCATACATACAAACTTACGTAAATAATATACCTTCAGACCTAATTTTGTTCACTGCTGCCATTCTCAACGGTGACTAAACATCTTCCCAGGACAGAATTACGGTTATAGTGCACAAAAGTACGCGCAAGCATAGGACACAGGAGAAATTTCTACTCTCTCACACTCATAGTCCGATAGGACGGCAATTTGACACAGCCGCAGAGAGATCAGGCGCAGGACCAACAGTTTTCCATGTTGAGAGGTAGCTGAGAATTTCTTGACAGGATAACCCAAAAACCAACTTTTTTGACACGACTTGGGATTTGAACCCGGGACCCCATGGTCATCTGCCAAGATTTTAACAACGGGGAAACCCACATTTTCGTGTAAATATATACATAAATAAATATGCTAATAAACGCGTGCTTAAGAAAACATTACTGAATTTATTTATACCTATATATTATTTCTGCAAGCATTATGCTTACTATTTTTTTATTGGTTTTTAATATTAAAACAAATAAAAATAAATCTTACTCTATAAACACCGATATAACTTCCAAAAAAGAGCGCCAACTTGAAATGTGCTCCGCGTAAAGAAGAAATTGCTTTGACTGGCGACCCGATTTTTGGCAAAATAGCTCTTGCTAAACTTATGGCGAGACCGACTCCGAAGTACGTATACGTTCCCTGAAAAGTTATATATATATATATATATATATATATATATATATATATATATATATATATATATATATATATATATATATATATATATATATATATATATATATATATATATATATATATATATAGAAAATAAATGCAAAATTAGATTATTATAAAATAACAGGTTAATTTTCAATTATAGCTGATTTAGTTTATAAATAAAAACAATTTTCAAATGGTAGGTATCTATAGTAAAGTATTTTGTAATTAGTACAATATTTCAATTAAATCTACACTAATGTAAAATATTGCCTCTTCTATAATTTTTAAGTATTTCGCAAATACAAATAAAAAATAATTAATAAACTAAATTTTCATGACTATCACGCTGTAAAAATAACAATCATTTCATTTAGTTCTATTTTAATTTAAACAAAAATGTGCCGTCAGTTACCACTATCATTTTTATGAAAAAAAAAAGGATTACACTAGTGAAAATCAAAAGAGTCCATGTATTCAAAATTCTAAAAAGAATAAAAAATGAAGCCAATCCATTGAGTGATTCATAAGAATTGTGTAAGTACGTGGATAGGTACTCATATATTCCAATAAACAGACAAACTGAGTTCTCGAATTAAGATTTAAATAATTCATTTTGACAGTAATCTCTGCAAAGGGACTTTTAGTGGTTAAATGTTCATTGGAATATTCTCTCGGCATTTCTAATTTTTTATGTACTTTCTTAACTCAATATAGACGATTTAAGCTAACCAAAGTATTTACCATTATTTTATTTGCGAATATAGCCCCACCTCTACGTTTCACGTTATAGACTTGCAATATTTCACCCTAAGCTGCCATAAGTCAACATCGACTGGTGAATTTGGATAACCATTTTATAACAAAGGGATTGCGTGATCGCTTTTTCATAGTTACTCATAAAGCGGGATGATCTGTTAAATTCATTAGTACCCGAAGTCTGCCCGGCAAGAATTGATAAAAATGCAGGGTTTTAAACTCAATAAAAATTGTGACCCGTAAATTTTTTTAATCTCCGCGTCGGCTCTCTCACCCGGTTTAGCGCTTCACAACAGCTGTGACCCTCGTTAACCAAAACTCTGTGCATGCGGCTATAAGCGACACCCGTCATACATATTGCGATACTTAAGCGACAGTATGTGTTGCGACACGATTTCATAATAGTTATGAACTCTCACCGAACAGACTTTAAAAGTACAGCCCAAGTTTGACCCACGAAGGCACTACTAACATTGTTACTTTTAATAAGATCTGTAAGAAAAGGTAATTGTCTGTTATTAATCAGTGTCACGGACATTTTTCCTGGCCGAAAAAAAAACTAATAACTGCTTGTCATTTATTATTCTAAATGTTTTCCTTAGGTAATTGTGAGAATTATAGAAAAGACTTTTGCCTTTTATAGAATAATCTAGGCTTTTATAAGATTTATTTTTATAGAATAAGAACAACATTCAAATTCAAATTTCCATATTAGGTTTTCCACATTAGGTAATAAGACAAAACCATGATAAAAAAACGACGATTTGCACTCTCGGATATGTGATATTAACGTTATCACATATCCGAGAGTGCAAATCGTGTTTTTTTATTTTAAACGAATTGCTTTAAATATCAAAATAAAAGTACTATCACTTATGTGGTAGAATACAGTATTTATTTATTGCGCTATCGTCTCCATCAGTCTTACGAATTTTCAATCAGGTCAAGTGTGATGATGTGAGTCTAACATTTTTACCCATTACAAAAAGTGGACAACGCCGCTAAAGAAGTTTTCACTTCAAAAATAAGTGTGACTTACCTTTAAAATATACTTCCAACATCGTCCATCGTGAGGGCAAACATTATTGGAACTGTTTGCGTTATTTCTAACTTTCTCAGGGGTAAATAACCTAAAATAAGAAAACGCACAAATAATATTGACGCATAGTTGATATTTGCACCTCGTGTCGTGGCATCATAAGGTAACAAGTCCAAATCGATATAGAGGTTAATAAGGGGAATGTCGCAGAAATTTTGTTCGCATCGTTAAAGGTATGTGATCTCTGGTACTACGGTTGCCGAAAAGTCTACCAAGCGTGACAAGAGAGACTGCCTAGTACGATCTGACTATGAATGTAATAGTTACTTAGAACAACACAAAAACAGCAATGAAAACAAAGGAACAAGGGTATATATCAACTAATTCTTCAAACTGCCTGATATCGAATCCAAACCCCACTTAATAGTGATGGAGAAAGCATTACCATCGCAAGGTTCGAAGTTTTGCGCGTGCTCAGCTTCACATTTCAAGAAATTCAAGAAATTGTGACATCAGGTATGCGTGTTCTTCTGTCAAAGACCAAACGTCCAACTGTAAACATAAAAAGGCTTACAACGCATTCATTTTTTTCTTAGAGCCTATCAAACATCCACATCTCAACTGAGGTCTTCCCCATAGACAGACTTATATGCAAGATTTGGCCAAAGATGCCATCCTTAGCAAGCAAAACGGTTATTATAATATCAAAAATACATGAGTAAAATAGCAGCTTAACGTTGCTGTGTTTAGTATGTTAAATTTAGAGAACCGGAGACCGTTTTGACTAGGATACGAGGAATTCCATCTCAGTCCTCAGGGGTAACAATGCATCTCCATTTTAAATCGTTTTTGAGGCTATGGGCACTAGCATATATTAACCATCAGGTTGACTGTGTGCTCGTTTGGTATTTGTATTTCATTTAATAATTAATCATTTATAACTTTTGATTCTTACTTCACGTTTGCTTATATCGCCGAACACGTGGTAAATCAGCACTTAAGGTCGAATACGAAGAGAACTGGCGAAATTTAATGTATTTCTCTTCACTACAACTTTGACCTGAAGTAATTCTAAGCGTTAAAACATTTTTTGTAGATTTGTTCGGTTCCTTCACAAGGTGCCCGAAGTTTTAAAATTTTAAAATAAATGAATAAACCAACAAATAAAAAACTGTTAAGAAATGATATTTAAAAATGATTGTTCTTCCAAAACTCTGTGAATTTTAATTTAGGAAAAATTCTTTTACGTAAAAATGTTTGTATTGTGATTCCGAAGTTGCCTGCTGTCTTTATTTTCGATACAAAATATTATTTATTAACATAATTCGTTTTAATTAAAAACACCTAATAATAATATCGTATATTGCCAGATAAAAGTTTGCCGTAATAAATTACCAGGCGCTTCGACGTGTGACGTAAGGTAACAAGAGTCGATGTGTCTATAGCGAAAATCGTTAATTTAGTGTTTTATACGCGTTTAAGTGACTATAAATGTAAATATGGGTAGGAAAAGAAATAAATGTTACCTAAGTGGTAAAACAAAGAGAGTTTATCGCATGAACGCTGCTCGAATGTTGTATTTTAAGGTTAATACTTATATTTTTGTAAGGTAATTTTTTGTTTGAGGCTGCCTAATAGGTTGCATTTTTACTCATTTACATTAGCCAAACTGATCATTTATACTTTACTAGTTTCAAGTGAGAAACACTAAAAATGTAAATATCAAGACCCAGTCGGAAAAGAATGTACAGAGTAGTGCAAGCACAGAGACCGCAAATAATGTCATAGTCAATATATTGTCCGAAAGCATGGGGTTAGTACATAATTAAGAAAAACCGAATACTTCGGATGTGAAGTGATTGACCAGTCGGAGTAGTCTTGTGAGAATTTACATACACAGTACCTATCCCCACTATGGGGCAATCACCGACTTTTTAGTTTTTTTTCTAAAGAATAATATATTAAAATATATATTATTTATGCAATTTGCATTACGGCATCTTATAAGACTCACAAGAACAAACATTTTTAGTTATATGAGGTTCTTTACGTACGATGCACCAATTAAGAAAAAAAAACCGTTATCAATTCAATAACTTTTCGAACAATATTTTATAACGAATAAAGTACAGAATTTATAATCTATAGGAACAAATATTATAAATAAGAAAGATTTATTTAAGAAGTAAGTAATGCTCTCTGTGTTGTTCATTACTCTGCATACTGAGCTAGCTCAGTCAAATAAATGTTACCTAAGTAACTGAGTGAGACTGTAAGTGATAATATAATCAAAGCCCGTACGGCTTTGATTATATTATACATGTCTATATAAACAAAGCGTACGGACGGCGCGTGGTTTGCTGCGAAACGAGCAAGGTCATTCGGGTCGTATTCGGCCTTAAAACAATTTTGTTGGTGTCGTCAGAATAAAACTCAGGTTTCTTGCGTACTAGGTATTGATGGCTCTTTTAATAAGTTTTCGATTTTAAAACCTGCATTCGGTTCAAGTGTCGTCGCTTAATTATATCTCTAATATTATATTGGATAGTTCAATTACCATGTTTTAAATAATAATCTCGATTGGTTTCTTGCTGATTTTTCTAGGATAGAGTTATTGTTTCCAAACTAGTGTAAATAAAAATGACTTTAAATAAGGTATTGTGTAATAATGTGTATTTAATAAAAAGTATAATATTCTATTATATTGTATAAACCAGCGTAATCTATTTTAAAAGGCCGGCAACCCATCTGCAATTCCCCTGATGGTAGTCAAAATTATGTTAGCCGCATACTCGTCTCATATAAAAAAATCTATATGTAAATACCCAATTATTTATATATACCCTAAATATAAATTATTAGGTATTTACGTAATTCGTAAATAGACAAATTATACAATGAGTATATTATAATTTCAAATCATCAAAATTAGTTGTATACGTACTAATTTTGTTCAATTTATTTGAAATTATCAATGCTAATAGTAAGTAAGCCAGACCGCAAGCTACATAATACGTACTCTAATTGAATTATTTAATGAAAACTATATGTTAATGATACATTACAACAACGTAAATCATTTCAATATTAACAATTCTGATGACGTGTTTACGTACCAAAATAGGGGTGTTCGCTTTTCCTTCTCTCCCTCCCGTCGCATTAAATAAAACAATACAGCACTTCCAACCATAAATATAAATGTTTGCTTCGCTACTGTCAACGACAAATAACCAGACGATTCCAAACTTCGTAGCCAGTGCTCTAATACCTGAAAATATTAATAGTCGATACGTGGTAGAGCCATGCTGCAGTTATATTAGAAGTATAGTTGTAGCACGAATGGGTCGGCTCGACCGGGGAAGGACCACGCTCTCACTATGTGAAATACTAGCGTGAAATAGTAGCTTAATGCTGCTGGGTTTCGTATGGTGAGTGTAGAGAACCGCCGATTCTTTTTACTGGAAACGAGGCATTCCATCTTAGTCGTCACGGGTGGCAACGCATCTGCATTTTGATTCGTAATCGAGGATAGATGTAGATGTCTATGGGCCACAGCAACCACTTACATCAGGTGGACTGTGTGCTCGTTTGTCACCCTATTCTATATAAAAAAAGTTCTATGTTAGTCCAGGAATTATAGGTCCTATGTATATGTAGGCTTTATGGTAAAAAAGCATGTGTCAATTGTATTACTTGCCTAGCACGTCTAAAAGACAACCAATCTCACGCGTTTGTAGTGATTTTGTTAGAAGTTGTATGCAGATGTTCATCAAGCGTCTTTTTTGCCTAAATGTCCGTCTGGGCCTTTATTAATTCTATTATCGTTGCTTATCTGCTTGTACTATTTAACCTACTTCTTCTATACTCACTGTTCTCTTCTGCTACCAAAAATTAACGTAAGCATGGTGATTGGGTTTGAGGTTAAGAGTCAATATCACCTCACGCTGTGAGGGATTTTATATCATTGCTCAATGGTTGTAATGCGTTCGTGGCCGTATTTATTGGAAAGCAAGTGTCAATTTCCATGAAGTTCATTAGCCACCATCAGGTTAACTGTTAAATCCATTATCATTAATTACATTCATTCATTACAGCTTTTTAAAAGTCCATTACAGAGCATAAACCGCTATTATTATTCTATCTTGATTACATTGATTGATTTAAAGATGCGATATTTTCCATAGTTGTCACGCTTGACAGGCACACGCACACGCACACGCACACGCGCACGCGCACGCGCACGCGAGCGCACGCACGCACGCACGCACGCACGCACGCACGCACGCACGCACGCACACGCACGCACGCACGCACGCACCGCCGCGCACGCACGCACGCACGCACGCACGCACGCACGCACGCACGCGACGCACGCACGCACGCATACGCACGCACGCACGCACGCACGCACGCACGCACGCACGCACGCACGCACGCACGCATGACGCCCGCACGCACGCACGCACGCACGCACGCACGCACGCACGCACACAAAAAAGCACGGCCGAAACGTATGTACCATACTTTACTCGAAGCAATTCAGGCCATTTTCGACCTCATATAACTTCGTTATGGATATAACTAGAAACCTGTATTTCCATAAACCAAGAATTTATTGTATTGAAACTGTATATTTCAAATTTCATTAAATTTGAACCAGTAGTTTAGGAATTATAATTAGTCAAAGTTTCTTAATTTTGTCACTCACTGACTGACCGATCATCAAAACTCCAAGGCATTTTTACCAGATATAGAAGCTTTAAACTTAGAACACAATTAGTGCTTAGTGTATAAATCAAGGAAAAACTAAAATATTTTTAAATTTTTGCCCAGTTTTCTACATACACTAACTACATAAATAACTTTGTAACCCCGTATAAATATATAGGATTACAAAGTTACATTTACAGTGCATGAATCAGGGTACCTGTATATGTATAATATAGTGGAATAAAAGGTGTAGATAGGTACTTTGTTGGTAATCAAGAAGTAGAAGGTACCGGAAGTAAAAAAGTAGGACTATCTGCAAAAAGAAATGAGATGCCATCAAAAACATAACTTGTAAAAATCCATGTCTCGCAACTCAGTTCTTCTATCGTAAAAAGTTGTGAGATCCATGTAATACCAAGTCGGTTAATTTATTCAGTCCCTACTTAAGGGTCCTTCTGTCTTAAGTTATTACGTAATTAGCCAACATAACAACATCTTATTGTGTATTAAAAATCTTTTATGTTTTAAATAAAAAGATTGACTTGGCAATCGCACTAAGCAATCGAATTTAATATAATATGTATTACTTGTGAGATACATTATGTTTTCATGCGATGGCCCAAGTCAATCTATTTATTTAAAACATAAAAGATTTTTAATATTGATATGGTCAAAACAAAATGTTGTTATGTTAGCTAATTGCGTTAAATTAAGACAGAAGGTTCCTTAAGTAGGGACTGAATAAATTAACCGACTTGGTGTTACATGGATTTCACAACTTTTTACGATTGAAGAACTGAGTTGCGTGACTTGGTTTTTTTACAAGTTATTTTTTTGATGGCATTAATAAGTTCTAAAGGTATTGCGCTATTTTTATTCCCTTGAAATCGTTAAACGCTTATGCTTATAGTGAAGACAATTATGTTATTTAAAATCCGTTTTCAACATAATTTTTCCAACCGGAAGTTAAATGTTGCGTTGCGCAGTTGCGTAGTCATATTGATGTAACTACTTAGTTAGTTCTACTACATAAACTATCTTATTCATCAGTATTTTTTATAGAATAATGGTGACAAACGAGCACACAGTGTACCTGATAATAAGTGGTTGCTGTTGCCCATAGACATCTACTTCTATCCTTGATTATTAATCAAAATGCAGATATTTGTTTTCACCTGTGAGGGCCTATTTTTAGCAAAAAAGGTCCCCGGTTCTCAACACTCACCGTTCGTAACACATTAAGCTGCGATTTTACGCTGGTATTCTTTGAATGCGTGGTCCCTCCCCGGTCAATCCGACCCTTTTGTGCTACAACAGTACTACTAATATAGCTGCAGCATTATTTTATCACGTAAAAAATATCTTTTCTTCTAGTATCATAAAAGAATAAAAAAAATCTTTTGGTTCTAATTTGATTTTCTAATTCATCAGGGATGTTTCCTAAAGAGAAGCAGTGGCGAAATGTTTGGCTACGGCACTGTGGGCCTCGGATTTGAATCTCTCATGACATGAGTGACCACGTCAAATATAAAAATAGTTTCCGATCTGGATGCTAGTCCTTGTTCAATATGTCTGAATAATTTGAGTAGTTGGTTACCACGTGTCGCAAGAGGCGACAGAGAAAAACTTATCAGGGTAGCAGAAGCAGAGTCTTAGTCTTAATAACGACTAAAACTAAAAAACTGCGATTTCCAACCCACTTGTCAAGCGTGGCAACTATGGAAAATACACACTCATGAGACAATCTATGGAGGAGGGCTAAGTTTAGCAGTGGAATTTAATAGGCTGTAACGGTAACGGAATTTGAGTCAGTAAATTTGCCAAACTTTATTTGGAATTAATCAGTTTATTAAACTATGGAACTTGTTGGTAAACTCTTGTTAGCAGAATGATTTATTAAAAATTAGATGCAGTGAAGATATTGTAAAACATGCAGGAATCGCTTGATGCGTTGGCTCAGCACCATATTTTAAAGCATTCTTTGGAGAGACCCATGTTCAGAAGTTTAACTTGGGAAGGGTTGTGATAATAATGAAGGTGACGATGATGATGATGATGATAATTACAATGAGAAATAGCGAGTGATTTCAAATGTAATACTTACCAAACTACAAAACAGATTTATGACTAATCCTCTTCTACTTGGCGGCTCCAGTAAGATAAAAAGTCCATTCAATGTATTTGGCACAAGGATGTAAGTGTAATAGTTCATTTTATTCCCCATAAGAAATCTGTAAATAGCATATTCTGTACAAAATAATTAAAATATGCTATATAACTTTAAAAAAAGTTATATAACGTCAAAAATGATGGCGAATACGAGCTGTGGTAGCTCAAGAAACGATGTAGAAATCTATGGCTATTTTCTATAGATATTTGACATTTTTTAAAAAAAAATTTTTAATTTTGAATTAATCAAATTTTGAAATTAAAATCACGTGCACTTTATTTTATGTCTGCCAAAAGTCAATATATTAGTATTTAACGCCATGGACCTTAAACCAACCGCTAGGTAAACAGTTTAGAGCAGTTAGGATAAAGATCATAATATGTCTAAAAAAAACTTGAAGAACCTACATATTATACGACATTGTAAAAGGTCATCCGGTATAGGCACTCTTGTCTGACTCAAACTTGTCAAACTTGTCTGAATTGCGACTTTTATATACAAAAATATTAATTTATTTTGAAACAATGCTACACGAACTAACGTAAACCACTTGCGATTTTATGTGCATTTGCCCCGGCCGAAGCTGGGGTGATCCACGAATGTGGTTTCCACAATTTTGCCACCAGCACCAGCATCCTTACATGAAATACATTCATAAGTTTTAAACACGAAAACCTTGAGAGACACGAAAAAACGCTGTTAATAATGGTAGAAATAGGAAGTGGTTTGTGTTTTTAATATTAATAAGGATTTACTAAACACCTACCTTACCTAAATAAACAACCAAACGTAGCGCAAGTTCCACTGACCAGTGCCCCAAAAAGTGTTGATCTCACATAATATTCGCCTATTTGTATTAATTCCTTCCTCTTTAGTATTGTCTTGCCACGCATAAGGTTTTGTAGCTAAAATTTTTCGTGTATAAAATAATGACTTTCAGATTTATAAAACAATTATAAGGGTAACAAACGAGACAGCCCATACGTAAGTGGATATTGCGATCCATGTCCAGCAACATTTACCCTTGATTGCATTGAAAATCAAACTGCTTTTTATAGGAGTGATAAAGGAGCACACAGTTCATCTGATGGTAAGTATATGCTGTGGTCTATAGACATCTATTTACTAAGAATCAAAATGCTGTTGCTTTGTGACTCTGAGGACCAATAAGGAATGCCTCGTTTCCAATAAAAAGGGTCTCAGGAACTCTACACTCACCATCTGAAATACAGCAGCAATAAACTTTTACCTACTCCTACCACGGTGAGCCAACCAAATCTTGCTACAACCATAGCATAGATGCAGCGTGGCTCTACCACATTTACATGTGTTGCCACCCTTAGGTGTAAGATAGATTGCCTTGTTAGAACTAAAATATAAAAAGTGACCACCTCGTTGCTCTAGTGGTCGTAAACGCGATTACTGATTATGAGGTATCAGGTTTGGATTCCGGGTAGGGTAAAAATCAGTTATTGGGATTTTCTGTCAAAACATTCTCAGTAGCAACACGGAGTCAAAAAGTTAGCAGTGTTTCACCCCTGTCTCGAAAAGCACATAAAGCTGTTGGACTTGCTCCGGATCTCCCTCCGGTCGTGTCAGTTTACCGTCCCATAAAAATATGAGAGTGAGGGAATAGAAAATGCTTTTGTGATTGCGCATACAATTTTGGGCACTAAAATCTAGTTCTGCGCAGATGTAGTCTTCATTGACACTGGCGGCAGTAAACGAAATTCAGTTAAAATGACATTATTAAAGTGTTACCAGTTTTCCTCACTTTATGAATCACTGCAGCTTTAAGGCGTGTGACTGATGACATATAAAATGTCACCAGCCACACTCTGCTTAAGTCGTCTGTAATAGACCGTTGAGGTTTAAATGCTGGTATATACTGTGAGAGAGTGGTCCTTCCCCATACAAGCAAGCCCATTCGTGCTGCATCATAATACAGCTGCAGCGTGTTACACGTAATAAAAATTGAATGGGAACAATACAGCAGAGATTTCCACTTTCATGCATTTAGTGTATATATTGGTTATATAGTGTAGTTATATAATGGTATCACTAGATATCGTTTACACTTTTACTTCTTATAAGTCGCCTAGATGACCCAGCAGCCGTTGTTTAGTTATTTTTGATAGGTGAAGCAATGGGTTTTACTACGAATTAACTCCGGGCCTTTTACAATGTAAATATAAAAGTTATTAAAATTTGTCGTATATAGATAATACGACACGTGTTTCGCCTCTCCACAAGGCATTCTCAGGTGAAATAGGCTCTGCAGTGGCTGACTCTAAATCAGTGTGGTGATATTCAAACGAGGTAAGACACATAATTTTATTTTGTAACTCGAATCTTAGCTAAAAGATTTTTTAATATCTTTAATATAAAAGATGTCTGCAAAGTAACACGTCATTCTATTAGTTATTAATAATACAACCACAACGTCACTAATTGCATTAGTTTCAATTATTACATGCATAGCTATAAACCACTGAGCTACCACGACTCAGTGGTTTATAGCTATATAGGAGTGCCGTGGTAGCTCAGTGGTTAACGCTCGCTGTAAATATAACAGAACGCGAGTAACCCGGGTTCGATCCCCGCCGGCACCAATGAAATTGCTAATTGCAATTTTAAGTGCTGATTTACCACGTGCTCGGCGGTGAAGGAAAACATCGTGAGGAAATCTGCATGTTTGAGGAATAAGAAAAAAAATATTTCGAAGACATGTGAAGTTCGTCAACACGCATTTGGGCAGCGCGGCGGACACTTCCTTGCCCTAAAACCCTCTCAGAAATGAGGGGAGGCCTGAGCCCCAGCAGTGGGACGTATATAGGCTGTAACTTTACTTTACTTTACTTTAGCTATAAACTATCATCTCGACAACACAATTATTTTATTGTGTAAATTCGAGTACTACGATAATCACATGATCATAAACAGACGTACCAACGAATATGTATATGAAGATAAGTGAATATTGCATTTTTTGTAGTAAAGATTGACAAATAAGCTGTCTGTTATAATTACTATACTATTGTAACTATATACAAAAAACCTCGTCTGTAACTGTAAGGAACTGTAAACAACAAAATCTTCAATTTTTAATGTTTGATTAGAAGTGTCTTATGCATAAATAATATATCGGGCCATATAAAACGAAGAGCCGACAACTGATGTGTAAGAAATATTCTTAAGTTACAGCTTCTAAGCGGCAAGTAGAGTGCGGAACGGCCTTCCAATATATAGAGTGACGACCTTGTAAGATATTTAGAAAGTGGATGGGTGGTTCTGCTCTGTGTGTTGTGGTATCAATCAAGAATGGCTATGTTTAGTAGACTCTTGGAGGACTGTAATGGTAACATGCATTTTCAATGCATTGTAATTGAAACTCTTAAGCCAAGGCATTTATCCTGTGTTTTGAACCACAACTAGAGAAGGCGATTGCCAGTAAAATATAAATAAAATACGTCATTCGTAGGTCACTTGGAAGAGAAGACCAAATTGGCCTCTAAAAAGGTCGGCGTGCTCAGCAGAGCGGGACAGTATTTTATGCCGGCACATCGCCTGCAGCTTTACAAGGCGCAGGTTTGGCTGCACATGGAATACTGTTCCCCTCTCTGGGCTGGGGCTCCCCAGTGCCAGCTCCTTTTATTTGACCGCATTCAGCGCAGAGCGGCTCAAATCGTCAACGACCGAGTGCTTTCCGATCGGCTCGATTCACTGGCACTGCGAAGAGATGTTGCATCTCTTTGCGTATTTTATCCCATCTATTACAGGGAGTGCTCTGAGGAATTGTTCGGATTAATCCCAGCCGCCAAATTTCATGAATGCACCACGCGGCAAACCTCCCCATACCATCCACACCATCTGAATACTTGGCGGTCCACCACTGTACGTTTCACCAGGAGTTTTCTTCCGCGTACGACCTCTTTGTGAAATAGTTTACCACCTGCGATTTCTCCGGACCGATACGACCTGGGAACTTTCAAGAAAAGAGCTTACTCCTTTCTAAAGGGCCGACAACGCACCTGCAATTCCTCTGGTGTTGCGGATGTTCATGGGTGGTGGTAGTCACTTAACATCAGGTGAAACTTTTGTTCGTTCGCCCCCTCTTCTATAAAAAAATTCATATCTTAACGGGCGAGGCGAAAACCAAAAACCCAACCTTGTATGTTACTGCAACTACCACTTTAATCTATAAACTCGAAAAAGCTTTGGAATTACATAAAAGTATAGCCCATTTAAATATATCGAATACCGATAGCATAATTTTCTTGAATACAAAGTGTAGCAACCAGCCTAATCAACCCTAAACGGCAATAAATAATATATACCCTGCTGCTACCATAACACAGAAGGCGAAGAAAACATTTATTTCCTAATTATCCCCGGCTACTGAGATACTGCGGGCTGCATATCGATGCGAGATAATTTGACGTATATATTTAACGTTCTAATAAAGAAGAAACAGCCGCAAATATCATTCAGCGCCACATCGTCTTCACACACCGCTATCGTCAAGTATCCGTCGACTATTTTTGAGCCCTTTCTTCAACACCGCAGCTCGCTTCTTCTTGCTGTTCCGGAGCTGTGTCCCAAGCCGCCGCCGCTCGCCGACTACGAGCGCGCGCCGGCCTGCACAAATTTTATAGCCCAGTCCAGCAACGAAGCTACTAGAAAATACCAGCGAGTCCCACGCCGACAAATGGAACGCACATAATAGTTGTATTTTGATTTATTTTTATTGGTCATAATGTATGAATTGTAATTGGCCAGGCAAATAAAAATTGTTACTATTGGTAAACTATCGACCTAGTCGTACATATAAATACATATAAATATAGGCAGGGTTGACGTAAAAATATATTCCATATTCCATATTCCTCTGCACATCAAAAAGTAGTTTCATTTCTCAGCCACTAAACCACTCGGAGTCTGTTAATAGTGGAACTCACATCACCACTATTACAAAAGTCATCCCCTAAGGTATCAGTTAATTATATTAATAATTGTTTCTCTAACAAGGTTATAATATTTTAAAAAGTCGTACAGAAATAAATACTCAATTGGATAGTATTCGTACGTAGTCCAAAAAGCTTGTGCTTTTTTAGAAAGTGATATAACAGGTTCATAATATACTTATAAGCCTCAAAGCAGGCAGTTCCCTGATGTGATAATATTCCAAAAAAATTTCTTTAGCTTGCGAAAAGTAAAGTTTTTTTATAGAAAAGGGGGCAAACGAGCATGCGGCTCACCTGATGTTAAGTAACTACCGCCGCCCATGATCAACCGCAACACCAGGGGAATTGCAGGTGCGTTGCCGGCCCTTTTAGAAAGGAGTACGCTCTTTTCTTGAAGGTCCCCAGGTCGTATCGGTCCGGAAAAATCGCTGGTGGTAAACTATTCCACAGAGAGGTTGTACGCGGAAGAAAACTCCTCTTGAAACGCACAGTGGTGGACCGCCAAGCATCCAGATGGTGATGATGGTATCGGGACGTTTGCCGCGTAGTGCGTTCACGAAATTTAGCGGCTGGGATTAATCCGAACAATTCCTCAGAGCACTCCCTGTAATAGATGGGATAAAATACGCAAAGAGATGCAACATCTCTTCGCAGTGCCAGTGAATCGAGCCGATCGGAAAGCACTCGGTCGTCGACGATTCGAGCCGCTCTGCGCTGGATGCGGTCAAGTGAAAGGAACTGATACTGGGGAGCCCCAGCCCAGAGATGGGAACAGTATTCCATGTGCGGCCGAACCTGCGCCTTGTAAAGTTGCAGGCGGTGTGCCGGCATGAAATACTGTCCGTTGGTTTCAGCTTAGTATTTTCATGTCATTAATAAAACAAGCCATAATAACTCCAGTGGACAAAAATTATCTGAAAGAAAACAAAAAGTCAAAATGGGACATTATGTTAGTAAGACTATTTCGTTACCTATAGTGTCTCATAAGGTAGTTTGCTAGGCCCTACCTTTTTTCTTTTATATTAACAATCTATGTAAGATAAAAATTGATGGAGCCCAATTTGTTTCTTACGCGGATGATATGGTGGTTTTGATTTCAAGATATAACTTGGGAAGCAGTTCGTAAAAGTTTTGAGGCGGACTGGCCAAGATAGCTTTCTGACTTAGAACAAACCTGCTTACGATTAATGACCAAAATACTAACCACGTACACTTTACCATTAATAACCAGACCCAGCCGCAAAACGATTTTAATATAAAAATACATAAATGTAAAAACGTTGTTAGCTTGTTTTTACTCTTTTTTATCTTCATGATGGACGTTCTATTGCTGGATATATGTAGAACACTCACGTTGTTAGTAACATTTTTCCCTGACTGTCGCCCCGAAAGTCACGTTTATTTAACGCTGCTCTCCATCATCGGTCTGGGTATATAAAGCTTAGGGAAAAAAGATTATAATACAGCCATCTATAAGAATCCACAATCGTTTCCCAGCATATCCCTTAGTCGGCTCTTACGACGATGTATTGTTTCAAAGGGCTACCAGACGGCAACTTTTTGCTCTACTATATTAAAACTATATAAACTATATGTCAAAAGACAAAAAAATATTTTGGTTTTATAAGGCTGGAGTTAAAAGAGAAAGCGTAATCGGTTTAACTGCATGCAGACAGATTTATTTTAATTATTCTGTTACCTGATGACTAACTGAAATTAAAAAATATATAATCCTTAGAAAATAATACTTACCAAATGTACAATTAAATAAAATTTAGCACTACCTAAGAAGGACTCTTTATAAGTAAATAGGGACGACGTGATACAACTCTGATTCCAAGGATGGTATAATATATGACAGCTGACTTCCCGGCACTTTTCATCGAACAGGTGTTTACTGATTTCTACCATTATCCTGGCGTACTTTTATCTGAAAGAAAAATAAGTAATGGTAAATTATAAACTTATACAAATTTTCTAGCCGGTTAAGGGCGCATGATATTTAGATAACGGTAGAGTTTGTGTTAAAAAAGTTTTTTTTTTAATCTTTTAAATGTTATCCCTGCAATAAGAAGTCAGGGGTACAACGAGCGACTAGTCAGTACAAGACACATCTCGAAAGCGCCGAATGTAAGTTAAATTATATAATTGTTTCGATGTCTATTAACAAATTTTATTATTTTTTACGTAATTTTATACACAGTCCTTGGGAAAGAAAAATTTTTAATCAATAATTAACAGGTAGTCTCAAAAAGTCAAAATTAAAAAAATTAAAATTAAAACTAAACCCAAGCATACCACTGCAAGACCTCAAGACATAGTCAGTTCATTTTGCATAGATCGGACCATAAACAATAATAAAAAAGCTGAAGGTACTCCGGGTTTAACAATGACATCGGGACGTCAGTCATCTCAGTCCCCCGTGACCATGGGTGCTGGAAAGCGCCCGAAACGTCGGGAATTAAAAATAAAAGTAATTAAAAGCAAAAATAAACGCGATAAAATCCGTAAAAGTAGTTTTAATCAAATGTGTCAGTGATTGACCACTGGCGTTATGGATAAAAAATACAGAATGCCGATTTAATCATATACAATATTTAAGGAGGTGAAACAGTCAACGATACTGTACCCATACTAACAAAGATGAGTAGCATATACTAACTATGCTAAGTAGCTTACTTTATGTGGAGAAAGGGTGAGAAAATGTTTGTTTACCCATTGCTGATGAGATTTATCTCTGTGTTGCTTTTGAGCATGCTGAGGATACTTGCTGTGCTTTTACACACCTGGCTTCATTGTCTGGTGGTTTTCAAAGACGAAGCCTTATAGATCCTGGCTAACACTGATAGGGGAGGGCTATAGGTTTGTTACATTAAAAACAATTTACACTGTTAAAGATATAAGAAGTTGAAGGTTAAGCGTGAGTTAGGAAATAAGGTAAAAACCTAAAGTGACGGTTTTATATTGATGTGGGTCTATAAGTATTGCATCTGATTAAATTGACATAATAACATAAAATTTACAAACTGCTTACAAACATATCATGTTATTAAAAACTTTTACTTACAGAGTTCTATTGGCTTCCATCTGCTATATCAAAATTATGCTCAAAGCACTTTAGAAGCGAAGATATGTACTACGAAAAGACTGGTCGTACAATTTAAAAAAAGGATCATTTCCTCGTTTTGATAGTGAGGTAAGTTGTATGTTATTTATAGCGGTACAGCCAAGCAAAGCTGAAAATTTGCCTATTAGTCTTAACCACAGATTTTATTTAATTTTTTCTTGACATCACTTTTTTATAATTTCAGAATATTAAAACAAATGCGGAGGCTACCAGAGTTTACACCAATCAGTGTTGTTGTATCAAACTCTGAGTCAATATTCGATAGTCCGAGGAAAATTGCATTGAAGTTGCAAGTTCGCAATTTACAAAAACAAAAAATACGCCATAAGGCTAAAATGAAAAACTAGGCCAACAAAATATATATTTCAAACGAAAAATATTAAACTTAAAAGATTTAGTTAAACATTTAGAAAAGAAGTTTGATATTAAAAAAAAATATGGTTAATTTCTTAAATGCTACAGGAGAAACGCAAGCCGTCTATGATATTGATATACTCAATAAGCAATCGACGAAGGCAGGATTATCTTGTCGCAAATTTAATCCTTCTTTTCGTAAATTTGCTCTAACTTTAATATTTTTATCTTATAAAAGATTAGAAGAAAAATATTAATATATTTTATAAATATATTAATATTTTTGTAAAGGAAACGAATTCAAAAACATAGAGGCGCTCTCTTATTACATTTGGCGTATCTCGATGTGCTATGATATGCTATTATTATTGCATCTAATGGACCGAGCGACGTCATCCAAGATGCCACCAATGTGACTGCTGTTTGAATTGATTCTTAGTTATTGGAAATTAAGTATTTTATTTCATGACACTAAAGTGGCGTAAAAAGTTAATATGATTTTTATGTATGATAGAAGCCATAATGATTAGATTTATACAATAAAACAATCATGCATATTCGCTACTATTATGTCGTAATGCATTTCAAATTCAACAACGTTATCGATACTTTGATGGCGGGAACATTAAACTTAAAAAAACCGATACTAAAACCGATTATTTATAATCTATATTATATATTTTTTAGCGTCATCTAATGGGGATTAGCTGAAATGTTTTCCATATAAATAATCAGCGTAGTGTTGCTATATTTCGCTAGAGAGTATCACACACGCACGAGCTCACAGTTTTTGTATGCAAACGTTCCTAATGTCCGCTCTATGGTATATATATATTTAAATCTCTTTGTTTAAAGTTAAGCTTGGACTGATAAAAACATTATCCATTTTGTACAAAAATTAGCAAGGATATGTCTAAGAGCTCTGAGGAATGAAAGAAAAAAATGTTGAAAAGTGGGAATACCAATGATTGAGTAGCTAAGTTTCGTCAATACCGGACTGATCACCCAAATATTTGATGATGCTTGAACTACTGGTATTGAATCCCTTGGGAGCGAGAACTTTGCAAGTTAGTGTATGGAAGTAAAGCGTGAAAGTGTAGCATGTAACCGATACAGTCACATAGATAATAACATGTTACTAAAGAACACTGTGATGAATAAATAAAGAAGGCAATGAGAGTTATGAAAATAGTAAGTAGTGGAGAGATACGGGAGCGTTAATCACTGGTATAACATAGAGTCCGCGAACATAGGGTATGTTTGCGTGATTGGGTGATAAAATCGGTAGAAACGGGTAAAAATACCTTCAATACAAATGATGTACACGTGTTCACTCATATTAGTACTGTTGGGGACCACAGAAGTCATAAATTTGTTATCCTTAATAACGTACAAAGAGGTTATTTCCTTCATTGGATCATAGTGTGAACTTAGTTTTCCTCTGTGATAACTGATGAAGTCTTTTTATGAAGACTGCAAAGTTGAACGCACAACCCAAGGTACACTTTTACCTTGATATAATACGATAAAATATGTATGTACTGTTACGCGCTTAGGGTTCGTGACAGTAAAAACTGCCGATTGAATTACCAAAATTGACATTTTAATTACTAAACACCAATTAAGACTAAGACACACTAATAATTAATCATTTTAGTTCACTTTATTTCGCTCCGAAGCTTCGCTCGTATCGCCAATTCAAAACTGGCCTAATCGCGGCTTGTAGCGGCTTTAAATACATGTATAATACATGTATGTTATCTGCTTAAAATATAATTGTCTCTTCTAATGTGTTAATAAATATTTTGTTAAACAAACTTTAGCTGGGTACCTAATAGTGTATTCTTTATTTTATGTAAATTCCTGTCTCAATTAAGATAAAAATATTCCTTAGAAGTCATGAAATAATGAGTTTTTGAAATTATAAGTAACTGATGTAATAAATATTTGTTAATGTACCTATGTAAAAGTATAATAATATTAGGTCCATACATATGAAATTTGCGTTTTGTATTACTGACCACTTTGATTTGAATTATCCCCTATTTGTTTAAGAATTCCAAATTTAAATTTATAAATTCATTTAGCTAGTTCATGTGAATTTTGAAAACAGTTATTTGTTTTTTCCTCATAATGTTTTCCACTGGTGTCGCTTATTACCGTACGATGGAAAACATGAAATATCGGTATATTTACAAGTACGAGTTCTACCTTGGCACCAGTGCTGCAGAAACAGCTCGAATGATTAATTATGTGTACGGCGCTGGTGTTGCAAAAAAAGCACGGTAAGTTTTTGGTTTCAACGTTTTCGTTCAGAAAATTTCGACCTTCAGAACCAACCCCGTGGACGGCCGGAGACCAAAGTGGAAAATGAAGAATTAAAGGCTATTGTGGAAGCGGATACATCACAAAGCACTTCAGAGATAGCTGCAGGCTTCGGGGTAAGTGATAAAACTGTATTAATTCACTTGAAGCAAATCGGGAAAGTAAAAAAAAAACTTGAACGATGGGTACCTCATGAAGTGAGTGAATCGAACTTTCAAGCACGTGTCGACTGCTGTGTTACTTTGTTCAACTGACCCCAAAAATGAAGGGATTTTAATCGAATTATTACTTGTGATAAAAAGTGAATACGGTACGATAATCGGAAGTGCTCGTCGCAGTGGCTGAACCCTGGAGACCCAGCCAAATCCGGCCCTAAACGAAAATTGACTCAGAAAAAGTTACTTGTGAGTTTTTGTTGGGCTAGCGCCGGTGGCGCTCACTACAGCTTTCTAAAATCGGGCTACACGATTACGGCAGATATCTATTGTCAGCAACTGCAAACTATGTAGGATGAACTAGCTGCTAAACAACCAAGATTGGTCAACCGCTCTAGGCTACTGCTACTTCACGACAACGCAAGACCACACACTGTACAACAAACAACCACTAAGTTAGATGAGCTACAATTGGAATGTCTGCGACATCCACCGTACTCCCCGGACCTTGCTCCAACAGATTGTTTCCGTAATTTGGACAACTTCTTACAAGTAAAAAAAATCAACTCCAATGCGGCAATCCAAACCGCCTTCAAAGAGTTTTTTGATTCTCGTCCCCATGGTTTTTTAGTAAAGGGTTCAATGAACTACCTATGAGATGGCAAAAATGCATAGATAACAACGGTGCATACTTTGATTAATTAAATATATTTTACAAAAAAAAATTGACTTTATTTTCCTCCCGTACAGAACGCCAATTACAAAATGTTAGAATCTATATTTAGAGGTATAAACTATTGAGTAATACTAACACTATATGTTTTAAATCTTAATAAAGTTTTTGGGTATTTCAATATTAATTAATATGTGATAATATACACTTCTCATCAAAAAAAATCGAAACACCTTCGTTTTAATTTGTTAAAAAATTGAAACACCTAATTTAATACAAAAGAGTTTTCATTCCATAAAAAAAAACGTACAATGGTAAGCGAAAATTCAAAATTCGAAATTAGAATTTCATTTGTATATCCTCTAAATGAAATGAATCACAATTTTGAGACAAATGTGCATCTAAAGCTGGAGAACATTTCACGTTTAAAAACTAAAATTTGCGTTTACCTTTAACGTTTTTGTTTTTAATTTGTTTACTGTGACTTTAAGACGTCTGAAAAAAGTTTTATTTCCTAAAACATATGGATACTTCGCCCACAGAAGCCGCCCAAGTGGTGGCATTGCTAGATTCTGGACTTAGTCAGCGTGTTGTGGCTCGAATATTGCATCTAAGCCTGTTCTCAGAGTCTGTTCATAGAGTCTACAACCGCTATTGAAAGACTGGTATGTTCACGCGCCGTTCTGGATCTGGCAGGATCGGGTCACTTCTGAGAGAGATGATCGATTTATTGTATCAACTTCTTTACGAAACCGGCGCCTTAATGCATTTCAACTGCAGCAGCAGCTTCAAGTTGTACGAAGGGTCACTGTAAGCGACTCTATCGAAGGTTAAAGGAACGTTGACTGGTAACACACAAGCTAGCAGATAGACCAAAATTAACTATAGACCATCGAAGAGCGCGCCTTGACTTTTCACGCGAGAACCTAAATTGGTCATACCTCCAATGGAGCAAAGTTCTCTTCTCTGATGAATGTAAAATCATGCTCTATGGTAACGACGGAAGGAACAAGGTCTACCAGAGGAAATGGAGAACGCTTTGAGCAATGCTGCATTGAAGAAAGGGTCAGTTATGGTGGTGGTTCGTGGACGATTTGGGGAGGAATCAGCGTCGACGGTAAGACAGAGCATGTCTTCGTGTCTGGGCCACGTCTACCTGCTTTGCACTGTCATCTGTACGTGGAACAGTGCCTAGAGCCTCACGTGATGGCCTTTGCACCCTTTATCGGCAACGGGTTCACATTTATGCACGACAACGCCAGAGCCCACACCGCGAGCGTTGTACGTAATTACCTTACCGAAGTCGGTATCTCCATAATGGAATGGCCAGCAAGGAGCCCGGACATGAATCCAATTGAACATCTCTGGGATCAACTAAAGAGGCAAATCAGAGCGAGAGATCCTGCCCCAGACTCACTTGAAAAGTGCCATTCAGGAAGAATGGGACAACATCCCACAGCATGTCATCGTAACTCTAATCCGTTCGATGAAAAACCGGTTGGAAGCGGTGATAAGAGCTTGAGGAGGGAACACTTGTTATTAAACGTTATTTTATAAAAGTTTTTCAGTTTTTTTTTTCACCTACGTGTGTTATTTCATTCATTGCCTTCGTTCTCCATACAAAATAAAAAAGAAAACATAAAACCTATGAAAATTTAATTTGAATTTAGAACAATACCATTAGAATTTGAAAACCTCATAAAACTTACTATTAAGCGACATTTGATATTTATTCGTAAATAATAAAAAAAACTGATAATCCTTACAAAACATAAACTTGCAAGGTGTTCGATTTTTTTGATGAGAAGTATATTTATAAATTTGTTTGTCCGAAATGATGACACGAAATAACGTTGTATTATTTATGGCCGAATACATCAAGAAAATATTGTATTTTGCAACAGTAAGGTCAAGGAGAACCTTAAAGATTACATACTATCTGACATACATTATTTTTGAATAGATGATGAATTAATTTATGAAAGCTATTACTCTGACTTCGGACCTTTATGTCTATCTCTCTTTATATCTCTTTATATTTTTATATATATGGTTGAGTTCATAAATATTAAATAAGAAAATAAAACAACGTCAAAATAACTAAATCAATGTTCACTACACTTCGTGTGATCCCAAGAAAATAAATAATGCCGCGTTTTTATTGGGATGCTTTGATGTTTCTTATTTGAGTTTGTCACCTAAAGAAGCTTTGAAGTCGTTAACTGTGAATGGTTATAGATAAAGGCCATTTAAAGATGCAACGCCTGGTGATTAACCGTACACAATATTAATATTAGTTTGCCTTAAGACGATAAACAAAGCTCGAGAACTAGGTTTCTTTAATATTGAAGATTTTATATGAGTTTATTATACGTTATGTTATAGACTATTAAGTGCTGTAGATATATTTTTACATTTTGTATTTTTTTTAACTTTTTCAATGAATACTGGCACTCCGATACTTTCACAGCCGGATTACCTACGGTGTCAAAATTGTACCGACGGTTGGCTGTTTAAGAGTAAAAGGAGATTAAATATACACATTACACGATGACATAGTAAAAAAAATTTCGGCTTCACAGCCTACCGTAGAAATTCATGACATTTTAGTAATATCCATAATGACACAACTTTTTCACTTTAGTGGGAACAATTCTATAATTTTCATAGTACGTACCAGAGAATAAAATAATTCCCAGAGATACGAGGATGCAACTTGCTAAATCATTGTCATGCACTATTTAAAATTGTTTTACGAATCGTGATAGGAGTTGGTAAAAAATATTTACATTCCTGTATTCCCATTTTCATTTAAATAAAACAATAAATAAATCAATTACGTCTTAAATAATAGCGAATTCTTTTCAAAAATCCAAATCCATTGCTGTTGGTTCCACATTTTGAAGATTAATTTCAAAATTAGCTTGCAAAGCAGTCAGTCTACTCAACTAGGCTTTGGCACTAAAGGTGGCTGTGAGGCGTTGGTACATTCGGTGCGTACTTCTTTAACAAATTCCAATGCAGACGTTCTTCTGAAGGTTTACCTTAGAAATGCTTTTAACTCTATTGATGGCGTAACCCTGCTGAAAGAAGTGGCTGACAATACCTCCAAAATGTATTATTACTTTTGACAATGTTACAGTTGAAATTCGAACTTGTTTTACGAGTTTCAACACCATATTATTAAGTGTGCTATCAGCAATAAATGTGAAATATTTATTTCCAACAATTTATCTTAACCTAATATAGATACTTTAATTCAAATTTTCAATCATATTTCTCCAGGATTAAAAACTGTCAATATGGAATCGCTATACCTGCTCGGTACTCCGTTATTTTTCGATGGCATTATTAAATCACGTTAATTAATTGTATATCTTAAACCCTCATATTGCCCTTACTATTTTAAAATATTGTCTCACGGGATCTAAAGTTCCAATGGAAGTTAACCAACAAAAACAGTGCGATACGCCGTTGGTACGGAATGTCCAGAAAGATTTATTTCATAATTTCCACAGTGACCAAGATCAGGCTCACCGTTTAGCTGTTTCGAGTAGGTAATCTAGTCACTAGTTACACGCTGTACACTCGGCACATTGCTTAATGGAGAAAGCTTGCCCATTGCCATAGAAATCCGTCAAGGAGCGGCAGTTTGTCAACCTCACCAGTGCCGTTGTGGTAGCAACGTCGATGAGTTTGGGCTCCTCGGATTTTCATATAAGAAAAGTGCAGGTACGTTTTCCCGTCACGTTTCTTTGAATGAAGTCATCCGAAGGACTCTTGCCTCCGTAAATATTCCCTCGGTTTTAGAGCCTTACGGGATATTTAGAGACGACAGCAAGAGACCCGACGGTACGACTTTGATCCCTCGGGAGAGAGGTAAAGGCCTAATGTGGGATGCTACTTGCGTTGTCACTTTGGCAGCCTCTCATCTCAAGGGTACCTCTTTTAGAGCCGGGACGGCATCGGGGGCAGCTAAATTAACTAAATGGCGCAAATATGAGTCTTTGAGAATTGACTATATACTACATATTTGTGCCATTTGCTGCAGACTATTATCGGTCCGTGGGGTTCACGTGCAGTTGAAGTTCCTAAAAGAACTGTATCCACAACTGGTCATCGCTGCTGGTGATACGTGGGCTGGTTCTTTTCGCGCTCAAAGGCTAAATATAACTTTTCAGCGAGGAAACTCAGCCAGCGTTCTTGGAACGATACCACGGGGAGCAGGACTTTATGACAATTTAAATTTTTAGTTTTAGATTCTCTTATTACAGTTACGTTTTTAATATTGTCTGTAATGATGAATATTAATTGTAAATATTGTAACATATTAATAAATTTTAAAGATGAATTAATTTTATTCACGATATCACTTTAAAACTTTATTAAAACTAGGTATCACTAAACGACGTAATCAAAAAAACGTTCCCATGAACGTACTTAGAAATTTAAAATGAAGGTGTTTAACACACCTGATTCTGTTTATGTCACAAGGACCACCGTGAGACAAAACGTTTAATATTAAACGACTATCAATTATTGCCAACTAGTGGTCACGCCGGTGTAGGATGAAAAACAATGCAAACAAAAGGTTCTTTTGAACGAGGTTAAAGAAGGATATTAGGAAGGATGTGACAAGTGTTTGCAACATAAACACTTAAATAAATATTTAAAAGAACCAATGGTTTTAACCAATACGGGATATTCCACTTTTGGTAGAGTTTATTTAGATATAGTGGGGCCCTGTAAGGATAGTGTTAGTAATGTTTATATACTCACACTACAGTGTGATTTAAATAAGTATTGTCGACTTAATAATAAGGATATTATTTCAATGACATTAGCTATTTTACCTTTGATATTGTTTATTAAAGTTTAAAATGAAAATTATATTATTATATTTTATGTTTGAGAAAATAATAATATTATAAACAGCCGTATATACACCTAATAATATTTTTTATAAATATATTTTTTTAAAACTGTATTATTATGTCTAGTGAATTAATAGTTATAGATAAAACAATTTATTGAAAAAATAATTAGGTTGAACAGTTATGATAGGCGAACTAAAATTATTTTACAACAAACACTTAATGAATCAAAACAATTACGGAATTTGATGATTGTTTACTGAATTTAAATAAAGAGATAGAAAGTAAACAAATTAGATCATTTTTGTAGAGGACCATTTTTTAATTACAGTATATGCGAAATTTTTATGATAAAAGTATAATATAGTATGAGATTTTTAATATTTGAAAATAATGTACACTTTTTCTTATTTTTTACACAAAGTTATGTTACATAGAAAAAATAATATTTTAATTCACATTTTTTTTGCTGATGGACGTGAAATGTATGTATACAATTACTCTAAGTCTATGGCCAACATCAAATACTTAATATACTATGTTCAAATAGTCGCACAGTGTAAAAATTGTCGCGAAATAATTTTAAAATATTGCCGATAAATAATGACTGACAAACTGACTGATTAAACTGACTGATTAATTTTGTGTTGTGTATAAAAAGAACGTTAGAGTGTTCGAGTTGTATGTTAAGGCAATAACCGTTTGTTGTATATTTTGTATGCTAGAAATCTTCCTGAAGTTCAAAGTCTCAGCGAGCTACTATGCTTGAGGGTTCTCTGCGTGATAGTCTTAAAAACGAGTATATCCGCAGCAGAACCGGAGTAACCGACATAGCCCAACGGATTAGTAACCTGAAGTGGCTGTAGGCTGCCCATATAGCTCGAAGAACCGACAACCTATGGGGAAAAAAGAACCTTGAGTAGCAGCCTAGTATCGGCAGGCGAAGTGTAGGGCATCCCCTAGATGGTTTGACGACCTGGTAAGACATGCAGGAAGTCAATGGATGGCAGGCGGCTCAGGATCATACTTGTGGCATTCCTTACTTAGACTAGAGAAGGGCTGTAATGATAATGTTAGATATCTGTGTTTTATATCTTTATGATCATTTTTAAGTAAAATGCAGCTTACTCAATATACAAACCTAAACATATAACGTATAAAGTATATTATTCTTGAAAAAAATTTACATCGGTTAAGTTTTGGATAATGAAATAAGAAAATACGGAATGATGAATTCGTCAATATTTCTTAGGTATAAACAGTCCAAGCTGCAGTTGACCCTCTGGGTTGCCTAATGCGGTCGTTCAAGGCAGTGCATGACAGCATAGATCGTTAAAAACCTATTCTACAAATTTCTTGCAACTGCGATATCCTCTTAGTCCTATTTCTTAAATGGTGCGAGGAGTTTTCCTCTCTATAGTAGTAAGGTATAAACTAGTTTTTGTTCAGATTGAGTAATTGTATGCAAGTCGAGTATAAGGACATTAACTGAATAGGCCTATGTGCAATGTTTTGTCTTAAAAACTGAATTACAGTAACGGCGATCAGCCTCAATGGAAACCAGCAACACAAATGTATTTTTTGTTTCTTTACTCACATAGTCCGATGCTTATCAATAAGAAACGACCGGAGAATATTCCGGAGAAGATCAGCCAGAGGAGGAACGACTTTACGTTGCTTTTCAAGGCATGGGGATGAAACATCGTCACCTTCTTAACTCTAGGCTGTTTCTAAAAGTAGAGAAAAACCCAATGTATTATTTTTAGTACCTAATGTGGGATTCAAGGCATATTACGATCACCAGTCGCGCGTGCGTCCACTAGACCAACGAGACTTTACATAACAAAAATATTTATTTTATAGCAAAGGTAACTACGTTTCATTTTGCATATATATCAATTTCACCTCTCCATGAACAAAAGATACTTTGAACTTTGACAGTCATTCAACTTCATCTCAAGCAATGACGGCAATTCAGCTTCAACTCAACACCTAACACCGCTTCATCGAAACAGCCACCACGCTAATAGATTACAATGTGTTGTACGTCATCGACAATTTAAATTAGGATGAGAGCACGTGCGCTATATTTCTTGTATCAATTGTATTATTAATGCAATTTAACATAATAAGCAAATCGTTTGAAATAAATTACTTTTCGAATAAATTTTATTAGTCTATTATATGTTTTATAACTTTTAAAACTTAAAAAGCGAACCACAGCACGAGCCAAGCCATTATAGCACGCGCGCGTGTGTTTGTGTGTGTGTGTGTGTGTGTGTGTGTGTGTGTGTGTGTGTGTGTGTGTGTGTGTGGCTATTAAGATAAAAGGTGTTCTGGCTGGATATTTCATTTCGTAACCGGTCCTGAGAACTCATGCGATGCTTGAGAGGATTGTGAAGTGCTGGTACGTGGCACGAGTAGGTATTTTGAAAACTGCTATATGTTTCATATCGCTCGCTCAGTATCGCCGTATCGTGCGTTAGAGAGAGTTGCATGTCTTGAAAGTAGTTGCCTAACTAATCATCCATCCATTCATTCAGTCCATTATTGACCTGAAAGTTTTCTAACGTGCCTAATGATGTAAAATATCTTATAAAATTGACTATTTTTTTCTTATTTCGTATCGCATAATTGAATTATCAAATAAAGTCAGGAAAAAAGTATTGTAACTTTGTTTATTATTCTCAACAGTATATAGCTGTTACCCGCGGCTTCGTCCGCATGGTCACTGGGAAATAAACTATCCATTGCTTTTTGAATTGAAAGAAAACTGAGTTTTATAGATTTGTCAGAGATGCAGCCATTAAAAGGAAACTGAGCAAAATTGATTCGTCAGCCATTTTAAATGTTTTGAAACGCAGCGTATAGGAAAGCATGAAAATAGCCTGTTTATTCCAAATGGAACTGGGATATTTTTTAATTAAAGGAAACTGAGCATAATTTTCCGTCAGGGATGCAGACTTTTGAAAAGAAACTGAGCTAAATTGATTCGTCAGAGATGCAGTTTTCTGAATTGAAAGGAAACTGAGCCAAATAAAAGATCCGTCAGAGATGCAGCCTTTTGAGTTGAAAGGAAACTGAGCTTAATAGGTTCGTCAGAGGCGCAGCATTTGCAATTGAAAAGAAACTCAGCTAAATAGGAAATTTTGAATTGAAAGGGAAGATCTGTGGGAATTCTGATTAATTGATTGTGGGAATTTTGGAAAAAAAAAACTAACTGAACACTATTTTAAGACGCTACTGTACACAATGTTATGTTTGTTTTTCCATTCGGGGAAAGAATGTGGAGATTCCGGGCATTTGACACACGCGAACATGGTACATACAGCAGAGAATGAGAGAAGTACGGTTTTTCTAAGATGACCCCCGCTACCTGTAACGTTTGCCCTTGCGATTTATTAATTGTCATTGCAAAACTGAGCTTAATAGGGAACTGCAACCTTTTGAATTGAAAAGCAAGATCTGTGGGAATTATAGGGATCCGTGGTATAATAACATTTTCACCTTTTCCTACGCCTGCCAAAATTGTAGCACCGATTATGTTGTCCAAGATGTGTCACAAGCAGCCTTTTCCCGTTACATAACTGAGGAGCATCTAAATTTCGCATTAGCATGACTGGGACGCCTAATTTTAATTGAAGCTTATGTGAGGGCACACCTGACAACTCTAGGTACTTTAGAAACTCTACGGGATATGAAGTGCTCTGTTCTGTGTCCATAACTGTGTCTACTGACAACTAATCTGTTATCTTAATGCTTCGCTTAATATATCTACTTCGCTTAATATATCTGAATTTATTTTGTTAATGCTCTCATTTTTTGGTGCAAGAATCGCCCTTTCACATAACCATTTGTCTTCATGCATGTTCGTTAAATCTGAATAAACGCTCGCAATTAATTCGGAATGACTCTGTACTAAATTACAAAAATCTCTCGTCAATTTAACGCAGCCCTCAGCATCCGTTTCCAACCGCCCATCGCAAATAATTAAAAATAATATTTTAATAATGTGTCAGCATAGTTTCCAGCATTGATATCATTATACAAATGCACTCTCATATTCGTAATTAAACTGAATTTTGTCACCTTGTTCCATAAAATAGACGACTTGAGGCATGCTTTAATTTCATCTGCAGGTGTGCCCTTATGAATGACAGGTAAAATTTGGTGAAAGTCAACAGCCAGTAAAACCACCATTCCTCCCATTACATCGGTATTGCTGCGCAAATCCTGGAGCGTTAGATTTAGTGCTTCTACAGCTTTGTTATGCGACATTGTACTTTCGTCCCAAACTACAAGTTTGCATTGTCGTAGCATTATACCTCATGCACTATTTTTGCTAAAGTTGCAGATCGGCGATTCTTCCTGGGCTAGATTTAGAGGGAGTTTTAAAACAGAATGTGCAGTGCGGCCCCCGCTTAGCAGCGTGGCGGCTATACCGGAGGAAGCTACGGCCACAGCAATTTTTTTATCTTTCCGTACTTGCGCTAATAATAAATTTAACAAAAATGTCTTCCCAGTTCCTCCAGGGGCATCTAAAAAGGAAAGTGCACCATTTCCAGATTCAATTTGTCCTAAAACTTTGTCAAAAACTCGTTTTAGTTCGGGAAGCAAGCGGGGTATAAATTCGGCTACTTGCTGCTGCAAAGCTGGTATATCGTAGTTTGTTTCACGTATAATTTTACACTTAGTTCATTTTCGTTTGTTTTCTGAGGGCTTATCATTCCAAAGTCGCTTAATTTTTTGCCTACCATTGCCATTACTTTATCTTTAATTTTTACAAGTGCTTCATTATAAATGCGTTCATTGTATGTCATGTTCGCGTGTGTCTGCTGTAACGTTCGCAAAATATCTTCCGCCATGTACTCTTTATATTTGTCCTACAATTCATGTCCATTAGATAGCCCGCAAGATGATATGAGAGTTGCATAAAGATCCCTAATTTTGGCTGGTGACTGGTACTGCACAGCTTCCTCCATGGTTTCATCCCTGTGATTATCGTTTTCTAAAAGATGCAGAGCTTCACATGCTTCTCTATAAGTTGCGCATTCCTGACCGTTGACAGTTTTAAGGTCTTTATATCCTGTAGGACCCCTAACATGGTTGTAGCGGCGCTGTCGTCGCGCCACAATCGAAATACACCGAAGTCTAAATCACGCTATCAACATTCCGAATCAGAAACAGTATATATAGAACATCTCCGAACTATCACATGGAGTGTTGGCCGCTCCCCGGGCAGAACACCTTGCCCGGCGGGAGATCTCCCCTTTTCTTTCCACGGCCACAGTGGTGACCCCGACGTGATCTGAACACGCAACCAACAACTTTCGGAAACTTCAAGCTTCATCATCGTCATTGAATACCCCACCGTATCGCTCCCGAGCAGATATCGTCTGCAGTCTTCATATCCTGCAAGCCATCTAGCTTCACAAGGTTCATCGCAGCATTGGAATAATAATGCTTCCTGTTCCTTCAAGCTACTCTCTGCGCTATACAGTGTTCGGCACGGCTCTGAGCCTTACTGCTCGCCTCTGCTTCACGGCACTCTCGCAGATTACTTGCCTTCTTCTCGACTCACCGCAGACTACAAGGCAATCCACTGGCACTTGCACATTCGTCGGCAACAAGGCTGCACTAACGACCTCCGGTCTGAGCAGGGGGGTGATGTAGCGGCGCTGTCGTCGCGCCACAATCGAAATACACCGAAGTCTAAATCACGCTATCAACATTCCGAATCAGAAACAGTATATATAGAACATCTCCGAACTATCACATGGAGTGTTGGCCGCTCCCCGGGCAGAACACCTTGCCCGGCGGGAGATCTCCCCTTTTCTTTCCACGGCCACATGGTGCAACAGCAATGGTAAACAGAAACATTCAAAATTAGTTACATGGACGGTATACACACGACCAAGGGCATCTGATGACTTTACACCGGGCCAATTTGCAACAGGCGCGCCTTGAATACGACGTTTCCACTCCTTCCTAGATGTGTTCCAAGTATAATAGCGGGGGACTTCAGAATATAACAACGTTTTTGCAAAGGGGACGGTTTGACAGAGTTGAAAGAAGGCTGTTAGTGTAGTTTTTGGCGGTAAGGCAATTCTTTCTTTCTGTTTTTCTCTCCATTTTCTCTCCATTCTCTCCATTTTCTAAGTGCACAGCAAGGTGAGTAACTGTTGGGAACGTTTCGTGTAAAGGGAAGCCAAGGAGACCCCACGCTGCCTCATTACTGCTAACATAACGCGCTGCTTGAAAGATCTGTGCTTCATTAACGGGATTTGCTCCACCTTCACTCCTGAGATTAAATATTGCTTAGTCGCTTTCTTTTTGAACGCTCCAGAGCGATATTTGATTGTAACTTTCCTGTCACCATCTTCGGGAGCACTGCGTCTGTATAAAGGGTAGCCATTGTCATTGTGCGCTGTTTCTTTTAATAGCTGTTTAGGGAATTTCTTTGTACATTTTCCTTCTTTCATACATGGCGATATTGAATTTCGTGCTCCACATAGACCGTGAATCATATTTTGGACAATGGTATCATACAATTCTTTATCTTGCTCAGGATCCGGAATCTCGACGCTTATTATGTCGTCTATTTGGCTGGGCCGCAACTGCTCTTTAAGCCATATTAGAATGTGGGCATGCGGTAATCCTCTTTTTTGCCATTCAATTGAACACATGAAGCACTGCACCTCTCCGAAAATTTTCCCTTTGTTAATTACATACATTAATTTTTGTACTTTTAATCTAAATACTCTATTAACTAAATCGTGTCTTGTCTTGTCTTGTCAGTACTTTTTTGGCCCGGAATTAGCTCCTCGGTTATTTTTTTCCATGTAGGATTGCAAGTAAAAGTAACAAAAAGATCAGGTCTTCCGTAAGTTCGTACATAGGTGAATGCGTCTTGTGTGCACTCATGTAGATAGCGGGGACTGTTAACGAATGATGAGGGCAGAATTACCATTTTACCTAAATCTCTGGGGTTTATATTGGCGTCGCTTGAAACTGCATTTTGTAAATGTATATAATTCTCAACGCGCAGCTTTTTTGATTTAAGGATATAAAACGGAGACGTTCACTTTCTACCTTCATATATATGTCTACCAAAATTGATGAAATAATTGTCAACACCAGGGAGGTTAAAATCATTTTCTCGCAACATCATATGATACGCATAAAAATCCATACATGATACTTTTTTGTTAGGAGTAGTCTCCTTTGTGACCGGGTTAATGAGTGGAATTTGAAAATGATAACCCTCTTGTCCTTTGCAATAAATCAATGGGTATTGCAGAGCGTCATAAAACTTGTGTGTATCGACTACCCGTTGCAACGTATCATCACATGTTCGCAAGACAATGTCTCGTGAAGAAAATTGATCACCATTAATTACGGCTGCTATTTCGTTTATCAAAGGTGCATTGTAGCGCCTTTCATGCTCTCTCCGATGGGTCCGATCTGCGTGAATGACGACTTTATAATCCTCTTTAGGTAGGTTTTCTAAAGCAGTTTTAAATGTTTTGACTAAAATGTTACGTTCATGCAAGAATCTTTGAATTTTGAACACTGTGTCTCTCTCAACTCCCTGGATAAATTGGCTACCTCAATTTCTTCGTCACCCATAAAATATACTTGTAAAAATTTATGCTGTTCGTTTTCAGCTGGAAAAAGTGAACCTATTCTATGATAAAATTTCCCTTGCACTGTAAATGTAGGCGAAAATCCCGGCATTATTATTTCCCGGTCAACTCCGAAGGACGTCATTTGAAAGCATGAGTTATATTTCCGGATCCTGTTTAAAAAGCACCGTGATTTATTAGCATCACATAAAAAGAGAGTTTTCAAAGGTTCTTCTGGTTCCCCAAGTAACGGAAGAGACACTTTGCCGTTGGAACAGCACATGCCTGCGGTCTCATCTTTCCATTTTAAAGCGCTGCAAAATTGACACGCCTTGTCCATCAGTCCGATAAAAACTAACCTGTGATTTTTATAATCAATCAACGGATCATAATTGAATGATGCGTCATTAAAAACCGACCAATTGTTTCTTTTTGTCGACGTTCAGCTTGGAGCTGTGCATTTGCATCTCTTCGCGCCTGTGTCTGTTCTGGTGTTTCAGATGTCCTTATAGTAGATTGACGTTCAGCTTGCTCAATGAGTCTGTATTGAGTTTCATCAGGTGTTTCCGCGGCTCTTAAGCCGGCCTGACATTTCGCTTGTTCGAATAGCCTTTACTGACATTGAGTAGGTGTTTCAGTAGCTCTTAAAGTAGATTGACGCTCTGCCTGTTCAAGACGCCTTTGCTGACTTTGATCAGGTGTTTCGGTAGCTCTTAAAGCAGCTTGACGCTCTGCCTGTTCAAGACGCCTTCGCTGACTTTAAGCAGGTGTTTCAGTAGCTCTTAAAGTAGATTGACGCTCTGCCTGTTCAAGACGCCTTCGCTGACTCTGAGAAGGTGTTTCAGAAGCTCTTAAAGTAACTTGACGCTCTGCCTGTTCAAGACGCCTTTCCTGACTTTAAGAAGGTGTTTCGGAAGCTCTTAAAGCAGCCTGACGCTCTGTCTGTTCAAGAGGCCTTTGCTGACGTTGAGAAGGTGTCTCAGATGCTCTAAAAGCAGCCTGACGCTCTGCTTGTTCTTGCCTTCTCAGTTCTGCATCTTCTAAAGATTCTAGCAATCGAGCTAATCTATTCGCTTGTCTTTGAGAAGATACTCTTGAAAGGCTGGACTAACGTTTGCGAGGCCTGGAGGTTGAAGTAACAAAAAACTATTTAATAAAAAAAACGTTAAAATACATAAAAGGAATTAAATTTCCTTTTAAATATTTTTTTAAAAGCAAATCCAAAATATCTAAAAGGAATAAATATTCCTTTTAAATATTTTTTAAAATCAAAACAACAAAACCAATTCAAGACACAACACGAATCCGAAAACGATAGCCAAAAAAAATCGAATCAACTTAAAACAAATCACAGAAAACCGAAATCGAAAGCAGTAGTCAATATAAATATAACCAACGAAAAAAGATTAAGAAAGTATAGGTACCGTATACGCTATCTATACTATTAATATTCCTTTGAAATATGTATGATGTTAAAGAACCTAAAACAACGAAAACCAATTCACGATTCTAAATAAACAAAATCCAAAATCAAAGCCAGAGTCTAAGTATGTATAAAGGAATACCAACCAAATCAACAAAACCGATCCAAGAAAATACACAAATCCGAAAATGAAAGCCAATATAAGTTCATTCAACCTTAACCAAATCACAAAGTAAATAACAAACAACAGAAATCGAAAGCAAGTAGTCGAATAAGCTACGAAATAGAAACAATTTAAGCGTATAGGTACCATATGTACTATAAGTTGATGCGCGGCTCAACGGCGGGAGTTGAGTACATGTCAGGAAACATTTCGTTACCGCGTTTTAAAAACCTAGTAACGACATCTAGCGGAATCAATTTAAACTATGTATACGTTAGATAATAAGAAATCTCAAAAATTATAATATAATTTTGCACAATTTTTCTTATTGTAATACCGATTCATTCATAAACACATATAAGAACTGTATTCATTTTTGTTCAATAAATATAACTAAGGCTTATAATAAGGCTTACTAAGAACTGTTTCTACCACATTTAAGTAACAGTTAAGGGTGAAAGCGTGACAGGTGGTGATAGTATTTATGATCCATACTTATAATCACGCCTGTAACCCTTGCGGGGTAGGCAGAGCATCAACGGATTACTTAATATCGTCTGCGAGGCTATCGCCTATTCTGTGAATTACAATGCACCAAAAAGTTTGAAGAAAATCAGCTGGTGAATTTTATTTAAAAAAAAAAGAATATTAACAATGCTACAAACATTACTAATGTAGCGGCGCTGTCGTCGCGCCACCAGCACACCGAAACACACCGAAGCCGCGCTATTAACTTTCCGAATCATAGACAGTATATATAGAACTTCTCCGAACTATCACACGGAGTGTTGGCCGCTCCCCGGGCAGAACACCTTGCCTGGCGGGAGATCTCCCCTTTTCCTTTCACGGCCACAGTGGTGACCCCGACGTGATCTGAACACGCAACCAAACAACATTCGGAAACTTCAAGCTTCATCATCGTCATAGAATACCCCACTCATTCGCTCCCGAGCAGATATCGTCTGCAGTCTTCATATCCTGCAAGTCATCTAGCTTCACAAGGTTCATCGCAGCACTGGAATAATAATGCTTCCTGCTCCTTCAAGCTACTCTCTATGTCATACAGTGTTCGGCACGGCTCTGAGACTTACTACTCGCCTCTGCTTCACGGCACTCTCGCAGATTACTTGCCTTCTTCTCGAATCACCGCAGACTACAAGGCAATCTCCTGGCACTTGCACATTCGTCGGCAACGATGCACTATCGACCTCCGGTCTGAGCAGGGGGTGATGTAGCGGCGCTGTCGTCGCGCCACCAGCACACCGAATCGCGCTATTAACTTTCCGAATCATAGACAGTATATATAGAACTTCTCCGAACTATCACACGGAGTGTTGGCCGCTCCCCGGGCAGAACACCTTGCCCGGCGGGAGATCTCCCCTTTTCCATTCACGGCCACACTAATATTCCCCTTAACCACTCGTGGTAAGCTTAAATTGCTTGTTTTACGAGTAGTTCACGCCAATAGTCGAATGGTGGATTCGAACCCATGAACTTTTTGAGTTCGCGGTCCGCGCCCTGCCATTACGCTAATGTCGCTTCAACAAATTTATCGCTCTCTTCCCGGTCCTGCGTGGAAAAATACAGATCCATACATTTTTTATCTTAATTTTGGTAAAAAGGCATAATAATACAGATATTCTGACCTTCTGTGTTCGTCCATCGTACCGTCGTCCGTCTTGTAGAATCACGGTGGCGCCACCTAGCTGAATTTAATTTTGCAACAAATGGAATGATATGTTTTTCCGCTGAAAAAAGTAACCTATGTCACTCTACAGCCACCGAACTATCCTCATACAAAAATCACGCCATGCCGACGCTCTGTTGCGACGTGAAAGACTGACAAACAAACAAACAAACACACTTTCGCATTTATAATATTAGTATGGATAGACTTTTGGAGACGGAACGTGTTTTGCAATGGCTCAAATGCCCAGAAGCCATGCCAAAATATAAAGAAACGTGTTTGCCGCGTTCCGTTTCAGACTAAGAAAAACTTGTTCATTTGTCATGTGGTTTATGAATAGTCAAAATTACCAATTTATTTTTTTATAACTTATTAATTTTTGATTACATACGATTTTCAATAGTTTTATACTAGTGTGGAAAGAAAAATAAGTGTACAGACCTTTTTTGGTAGCTATTATAACCTTTAAATTTTATTTAGTTCATAACATTTTCCCCTGGCCTCTAAATGAAAAGATGACAAGCTATTATGTTATTAAAACAATAATTGTTTTTATACAGCAGTAGTTGTAGGTAGACGCGACCTGTTGAAGGAATCAAGTGACAGGTCAATCAATGTATGGAAAGTGGGCATAATTCTTTCCTTTTTAGAATATTGTTCCGACAATAACGTTTTTACCTACTTAAATCTTTACGAAATGAGATAACCTTGAACTAATTAGATTCAATATACCTTAACATAGGTTTGTACGCTTTTTTAAGTAACTCAGTTTAGTTTAATAAAAGAAATAATGCTTGAGGAGTTTTTTAGGAAAGGTACAGGAGTTCAATTTATGCAGGTGGCCCAGTACCGTGCTTGGGTATTAATTGGGTGAAAGCAGAATTTCGCAGTAAAATTCATTTTTTTAAAAAGAAAACGATTCCCTCCCACTAGGACTTTCTACTGTATCGCGAAGGCAGTTTACGTACATAAATTGCAATACACCGGAAACAATTATTTGTAGGCCATGCGTTACGGAGCCGCCAAAGCTCCATATTGTACCAGACACGCATATAAATTTTAAATAAGATGGTTTTGACAGAACTCATCACCCGACTAAGTTATATATATATATAGCTTTGAGAAAGTAGTTTGTTCAGAATCGTTTACTGAATAGGCAATTTTTTACCACAAAAATTATTAAAACTTCGTAAATTACAGTCACACTAAATCTGTACAGTCAAAACAAACTGAAATGGACCGTAACTTAAGGCAATAAGACTTTTAAGAGTGCAGTTTTATTTGTATTATTACTAATTACACGAGGTTTAGCGTAGACTTTCTATAATTTCTGTAAATTCTAATCTGGACTAAAAGCCAACCTTAGGTCCAATCTAGAGGCCAATCTTCATGTTCGATAAAGCAAATTCCATGGGCTGTCAACCAGTTTTGCGTACTCCGCGCTCTGTGAGCTAGTGCAGAGTCCTGTTGGAATATCCAATGTCTGTTTTTGAACATTGTTTGAGAAAAATGTTCCACTTTGTTTGTTGAGACGGTATTTTGGTACACCTAGGGACTGGTTTTTACACCTTTTTCACAGAAAAACACCCCAGTTAAGCCTGAATATGACACTCCAAGCCAAACCATGAGTGGTAAGGATAATGTGCCTGTTGAATCTTCGGAATATGCGTGCTGGCTTATTTACTGCTGTGAGCATACACCTTATCATGTTGTTTATTATAACTTTCTTCGGTGTTAATATTTTTTTCATTCGAAAACGAAATAGCGCGGTATTTTTTTCCCGCGTACCCCCGTAATAAAGCGCGAGATCTATTCAGCCAATTTTTTTTCAAACACTCGGTTAAAAATGTCCAGTTTTCTTACGATAATCTCGTAGTCTTCAGTCTTCATTGATCACTCTTTTGACCGTGGTTCTGCGTAGGCCCATCTGAAGAGCTAAGATTTTTTGTTTGCAAACGGATTTGGTTGGATTCGCGCCTTCACTGCGTTGATGATCGCCTCTTACGATCTTTGAAGCTTGAATATTCAGTGAATTGTTGATAGTGCGATAAACAAATCGTAGGGTTATTTTCTATTTTTCTTTTAGAATATTGAAAATCTCTTTTGGCGCGTATACACAGTGGTGCAACGCGATAACCGCTACTCTATCTTCTTTCTTCGACCGCTCCATATTTGAACCACCACCGAAGCATTCTATTGTTTGTGGTTTGGTCATGTAGAAAGAATGAATGAAGAAAGAGTGACAAAGAAAATTTATATGGCAGATGTGAACGACAGAGTCGGGAAGGGACGCGCTAGAAGAAAGTTTATTGACCAAATTGGCGGTATTTTGAAAATGGGCCATGTTAGAAGTACCCTTAACCGACGAGCATGTATGCGTAGATGTATGGATGTAAAGGAGGCGAAAGAGGTATGTCAGGATCGTGCCAAATGGAAGTCCATAGTCTCTGCCTACCCCTCTGGGTGACAGGCGTGAGTGTTTATGTTTGTGTTATATATATATATATATATATATATATATATATATATATATATATATATATTACATAATTAATGCACTTTGAGAAAGTAGTTTGTTCAGAATCGTTTACTGAATCGATTCCTATCATTTTTAATATAGGTAATTTTTTATCCCAAAAATAATTAAAACTACATAAATTACAGTCACACTAAATCTGTACAGTTAAAACAAACTGAAATGGACCGTAACATAAGGCAATAAGACTTTTAAAAGTGCAGTTTTATTTGTATTATTACTAATTCTGTCATTCAATAAAAATAAAGAAAAATGGACTTTATTTCAAGCACGTTAAAGTCCTTGCGTTCGTGAATTTGTACTGTGATCACAACATTCTTCAGGAATTTGTATAACTAATTTGATAAATAATCAGTGCATAAAAATGTTTAACTAAAAATTCAGTGTATGTATTATGATTATAACATAATATACTAATTGGGGTGTCTGAGGGTGTCGTATGTTTTTTTTTTTTTATATATATATATGCTCTATCTAGGGTTGCCATCCTGTTTTATCTTTGAGAGAATTTGATAAGATTAAATAAAGGGCATAGGATAAAAATAAAAGATATCATATTGTTTTCAAAAGAACGCGGTATCAGTAGCATCATTACTTAATAAACATAAAAATAATTATTTTACGCAATATAACGTAGTTTGTTTCTCTAACATCACACGTCACCTCGAAGTAATTTTTATACTCTTTCATCTCAACTAGCAGAGGGAATGTCTAATACCCGAGAAATGCGCTTATTCTCTCTATTATTACTTCAAAATAAGGGGTTTAATATCAATTTTATGATTTGAAATAGAGAATGTCTTTTTTAATAAAATACGCCTGGAAACCCTGGCGGCACTATCAGTTTTGTATAAAAAGTTAAAAACTATAACTATTCTACAACATAAAAAAAATATTAATAGTTAATTTTACTTGCAATTAAAACCAATATCTTGCTTATTCTTGTTATTGTAGTTTAATAACGAAGTGCATTATACGCTAAATAGCGCCTCAAAGTACAATCAATGCGTAACTGACCGGCAAGGTCAGTCCGGGCTCGAGCACGTTCTTAAAACTGTACAGATATAATCGACATCAATTCTTCAAAAATATGTAAAGAGGGTATTTAACACGAATATAAATCTTTTACAGTTTACAGTAATTTTCCATAAAAGTGCTTTTACAGATTGTATCGCGTTTAGTTTTTTCTAAATTATTAAATTCACATATAACAAATCATAATTTAAGTCATTGTATGTGATCTTTGTAATGTTGTAAGTACACATAACATATTATAAATCAAAAGTCAAAAAGGTAAGTTACAACTTGTTTATGCACAGCAATGCACAATGGTGAACTTCACAAATTCACACACCTGCGTAATATATTTATACGTGGTAGAGCATCAGCTATATCACGGTTGCAGCACGAACTGATTGGCTTGATCGGGGAGCGACCACGATCTCACAGAATACCAGCGTAATGCTGTGTTTCGTATGGTAAGTGTAGAGAACAGAAGACCATTTTTACTGAAAACAAGGTACTTATTCGATCTTAGTTCTCAAGGATGAGAATAACGTGTCGTTTTGGTTCTTAATCGAGAATACATATATCTATATCTATACATATGTCTGTGGATGGACTGTTGGTTCTTTTCACTCTTATTAAAAAAAAATAATCTATTGTATTTTACATATAATAAAAATGTGAATTGCAGATGTCTGTACATTTTATATTTTTGTTTACAAAATTGATTGATATGGAATAAAAATAAGTAATTGAATACATATGTATCATTTTAAGAATTGTCTGTCAGTCTGTCGGTTTGTTTGTTAACGTATCATGTATAAAGTACTGATTTGTAAAAAAAAAATCGTCAGAATAATTATGAAACTGATCTTCGTTTTAAATTTAGTCTTCGTTTTATTAAAATCGGTTTAACCTATCATAAGTTATGATTAATAATGTGAATTATGAGTACGAAGTATAGGTACGAATTTGTTTAACGGTGGCTTTTAGTGATCAAGGTCATTTTTGTAATTATACAATCTAAAAAATAATGTTCTATAATGATATAATTGTATCTTAACGCAGTAAACAAAATTAATAACGAGTAACGTATTAAATATTTATAACACATATGTAGACCCTAATATCTTAATAAAAAAAACAAACCGATAGTTAACCAAAATTATCGATAGATGGTGTCGTGCAAATTATTTATTTAATTTTAATTATGTAAGTTTGCTTATAATTTGTTTCCTAACCGCCGAGTATCTACAACATGGTAAATCTAATTTATAAGAGCTATTAACTATTTGTTTGGTTTCTCCGAGGATCATAGGAACTTGGAAGTAAGCATATTATACTTCCTACTTTGAATTTCCAAAAAATTTGGAAGTTTGGACAATAGTTACGTTTTTTATGGCGTATAAATCCGCTATGAAATAATTTTGGAAAATTCGATCTCCAAGGGGGTGAAATAAGGGTTCTATACTCATATAATAATATTAATTTATTAAAAAAATATTTTACTGGGCGATTGACTCGATACTTACTGAGACAGTACTTTATTCTATTCTTAAAATATCTCATATCTCATCTCTATAAATCTTTATTCTTAAAATAACCCCTTATCAGGGAGAGAGAAGGGTGAGATAATGGTTAATTTGTGGGAATAAAAATATATAATGCTTTAAAGTAATTAATTAATAATTTGCGTACTTGCGTCCTACGGTTTAAAACACGAGTTCATATTTTGTATGAAAAATATTGTATTAAGTCTACAGCTCAAACCGCTGGAAGAAAATTGCGTGAAATTGGGACAATAACTTCCTTTTATTAGGAACGCATAAACTAACGTAGAATTTTTGGAAAATTGAAATCATCCTTAGATAATAAAATAAGGTTTTTAATAACGTTTTTTTACTGAGTGATTTCATATTTCTATAAGGAAAATTTATTGAATTATTTTTGTAACTATAAAATTAGTACGAATACTTTAGAATTAAAATAATACACTTAGTTTTTTTTTTATTTTCCTAATTTTTCACCTTAAAGTGTTAAAACCAGGATATATGGTTTGCGGTTTAAAATTATGATAATTGTGAATAATAATTATTATAGTACTTTACAAAAATCGGCCCCTATTATATATTGATCATTGTATACAAAATATTAATACAGATAAAATAGCTTCACGTGCTTTCTGGGAAATAGTGATGAAACACTGCTAAACTCTTGACTCCGGGCTGCTATCGCGAATTTCTTGATAGAAACTCCAACTGATTTTAAGCCCGATCACACCTCTTACTTAAATGTCGAAAAACTTTCCTTGGTTAAATTTGGTTTTATTTTTCACCTGTTTGCGACAATGCGACAAAATATAGATACTTAGACAAATTCATTTATTTTGTTAATGCAGGTACTTAGTTTTAGGTAGGCATTGAATCGTAGTTTTTATTTCAATTTTTTTATTTAATATCAATAATTAGTGATGGTGCGTGCTTATTTAGGACAATCTCTTATTTGTTGTATGGAAACCAATTATTGGTTAGAGAAATTCGGAAGCAGATTAGGGACACCGCTATTGCGGTCATTTTGTTATTTATTTACAAAATAAAACAAGCGTACAGTTTGCCATATTTGTTTCTTGGTTCGCTTGCAGAGTCAGACATACAAGCGAACGAACAAATAAACGGACCCACGTTTATTTGTTCGTTCGCTTGTTTGTCTGACTCATGTCTTTCTAAGTCGTTGCGATAGTTTAATTTACAAATAAACCATCATCACTTGGAATAGCAAACGCACTGATTGCACGCGCACGAGGTCGCGGGCACAGATATTTTTTAATATAAATGCCCGAAAGACATTCAGATTTCCTAAAGATGTTTTTTAATACCGTTGTAGAAAGCTATATTAACTTAAAATTGAAATAAATAATTTTATTGGTGCCAGCGTGAAACGAGTTCCTATGTTACCAGGGATCATACCTACTTGTAAATTTATATATATTTTTTGTTTTTTATGTGAATATGTAAATTGCTGCTAATTACTTCATGCTTACTTATTCTTTTTTATATCTTTTTTAAAATAAGCGTTCGAAATATATTCGTCAGTAAAATAAAACGAATTTTTTTAAGGAACTTCAAAAGTAAAATAATTTAAAATTTTCCGTCAGTTCATACATCTACAAAAGTTTAGTTGTCGGTGACGTGATGCTGCTATGTAGGTATGATTTAAATCGAAAGAAAGATCTATGTACTGTTTTTGTTATTTAGTGTACCAACAAACTTGCCCTTTTGGTCTAATACTTAATTTCAGAAACGAATTCCTGTATGAAAAGTTTATAAAATAATTATATTATCTGATTACAGAACTTTATTAACCTGTCCAACCTGTTGCAACTAACAAACCCTAACACACTAACTAATAAATTAATCGAAATTCTACAAAACTGTATCGTTCTTAGTACTAACACAATTGTAATCTCGTCAAAAAATAGAACCCTGAAACCGTGGATGACTATTGGTTTATTGCGCTGTATTCACAACCGAAACACCATGCAACGGAGACTGAGGCTTGACCCTTTCAATGAGGTACTAAAAGTTACCTACAAAAGGTACCGCAATTACTGCAACTGCATCATCAAAAAACAGAAACGAAAATATGACAGAGACGAACTTGCCAAAGCACATAAAAATCCTAAAAAAACGTGGGAGATCATTAACAACATTACACAGCGAAAACCTAAAAAAACAAATAACTTGGAACTCCTAGAGCTATCTAATACTCCCCAGAACTCTACTAACAAAGTGAATAACTTTTTCTCTAACATAGGAAAAGTTCTTGCGGACAATATCTCACCACCTCCGTCTTCTACAGTAACTAATAACGATCCTAGCTCATCTTTTTCTGCCTGTACATCGGCCTCTTCTTTTGCCCTACTCGACACAGACTTTTGTGAAGTTCATGATACACTAATGAGCTTAAAACCAGATAGTGCTCCAGGTTGGGACCACATTCCAGTTAAATTCCTTAAAGCTGCACACGAACAAATTGTGCCAATCCTAACTTATTTAACAAACCTAAAATATGGGATACGATTTGTAGTAAATTGTGTGGTATATACTCGTATATTTTATGAGCCTTATTACTATTCATAAAAAAGTTGTACAGAATACGCAATTTACTACACAGAGACTATCATTTTGATGTCAACGTAGTTAAGAAGGAATTGAGGACAGGTGTTAAGTGAATGCTGCGGCCCTAAGGTACCTACATCTGTCTTTATTCACGACTCAATAAAATACCTAAACCTTTTTTTTGTGTAATATATTTTTAAAGTAAACGTTGTCCGTAGGTATCAAGTTACACCCCCCCCCCGAACGGGTTCCCGCCGTGTCGTGGCGGGGGGGGTAAGAAGCCGTGGCTTGGTCACCCACGGCGAAACAAAGAGGAACCCATATGGCTGGTTTGAGGTGGAGGGCCGGCCCGAGGTGGCCACTCCGAGTGGGCTTGGGGGAGCCCACTTTGGATGTGTGTTGGTGGACTGCGGTGAGAGGTGTGTCCTCCCCACCTACCGCTGCAGCCGAGGTGGAGTCGCGGAGGAAGAGGAGTGTTGGTATGGCGATGCGCCACTCGCCCTATCCTCCGCGACTCAAACGGGGCCGCACCGTTGATGCGGTGGTGGTGGGGCTGCGGGGGGAGAGGATTGTCGGTATTGCGAGGCGCCGCTCTCCCTACCCTCCGCAGCCGAATCTTGGTTGGCGGCGGAGCCATAGACCAGATCCGCCGCTGGGGTCGGGAAGGCTAGTACTTCTAAGTGCTCGTTTTTCCTGGCCCCATGGCCTTTGCGCATGGGACGCGGGGGCGTCTGTTGCACAGACGCAATCGGAGGCCGTGGAGGAAGGTGCGCCATGTGTTCTGGTGCGCCTTACCTAGAAGAAGAACGGGGAGGAATTTTCCTCTCCCGAGGAGGTGCTGCTATGGGGCAGCAAGCGCTAGTAGGGCCGCGGATGTGTGCGAAAGCGTTCCCGTAGCCCTGCCAATATGCGACAAAGGTGGAACACCATGGGGTTTTAGTCGGTGCGAGTCCGACATAACCCGTCCTTGCCCCCGCGAGGCGGGTATGCGTAGGCATTTCCCCATGTAACAAAAAAAAAAAGGTATCAAGTTACACACGTAACCTCCTATAATGATTATATGAATTACTAGTGACAAACGGGCACATGTTCCACTAGATTTTAAGTGAATGCTGGCTATAGTCCACAGGCATTTAAGCACATCTTAGATTAAGCATTAAGATACAGACGCAATGTCACATCTGACATCTAAAATGGAATGCCTCTTAATGTTTAGCTTTGCTTACAATTTTTTCCATACTTTAAGAATGCAATGTAGTATCAGCTTATGTGTATCTACTAACTTATGTTATCGCATAGTTGCATAAGATGCGACTGAGGACTGAAACAGGGAATGGGTTTCAGCATCTTCATATTAAGAGCTCAATTAATAATAACTTGGCTGGTGGTTGGCAGAAAAACCTGCCACCTGCCAAGCGTACAACTACAGGAAAATATCTCTGTATGGCCTATTTGGCCTATGTTTGGCTGTGGATTTTGATAGGTTGCAACGAACGAGCGAATGAATGACGTCATTAGTTGTGTTTAGTAATTCTTATAGAAAAATTCCTCGCTAGTTGAAATCCAAAATTTAAGACTCATATCTATCCATGATTTTACCCAGTTTTTACCGTATGTGTCATAAACAGGTTACTATGATAAATAATAAAATACTTCATGGCCTGCTCGCATTACAAAAGACGACGTAAACTGTTTCGTTTGAATATGAGTAATATCGACAACAAAGTAGTAAACCCTGTCTTTTATGTGGGAAAAGATTAACATGTTCTGGGCACACTTTTCCTAATCCCCCTTAAAAAAAAATATCTCGAAGAGATTAAAGACCGCTTGTAATCTTTACTTTTAGATAGAAAAATAAATAAATTTGTATTATCTCCATTACTTAACTTGAGTATCGTTTGGAATTTGTAGTCATTACAGTAATTGAATTCGTTAACAATTTATTTATAGTTCCATATTTCAAATTGGTTTCTTATATTTACGCGAACACTACACATTGAATAAAACTATTTATGCGGATTTTCTCGCGTTTTAACATATTTTTAATTCCTAAAGTTTTGAGCTTTACAGCACCCACGGTCACGGTGGGGGGGGGGGAGGAGATGTTAGAAGTCTCAATGTCAGCCCAGATACCTTCAGTTTTTAAATATTAATTTTTGATCCGATCTACGCAGAACGAGCTTACAGTATCTTAAAGTCTTGCAGTGCTATGCTTGGGCTTGGATTAGATTTTGTTAATTATAGGATCCCAAACAAACGACAGCACTCATCCATCTTCTCTATTGAAATTAGGATGTCTTTTTTAATTTCAATAGCCTCGCGTATAAATTTCCATAGCCTCGTAGGAAGATGCTGCTGCCATTTCTTGATTTCTTAGCGTATTACGTATTCAACTTTATTTATTAGGTTTTTATATTCGCTCAGGTATCTCATTCTTATTCTAGAAACCTTGCAAAAACAAGAGGAAGCACTTGCAAGAACATATTTCATTAATGAACGTATATAATAAAATTGATTCATGTATCATAATCGTGTTGGAGCTACAATGCAAACTGCTGTATAATGGTTGCAGCACGGATGGCTTGGCTCGACGAATTACCGCTTAAAATATCAGTATAATGCTGATTTTTTTTGAACGGTGAATATAGATATTCTTAATCTAGGTTGACCATGGGCCACAGCATTAAAATTATAAAAATATTTTCTTTATTTACTGTATAGATTATAAATAATACCTATGGCAAATTCGGAAAATATCTCGTACATCCTGAGAAAAACCATCATGAGACCCAGCGGCTTATTTAAAAAAAAAATAACGGATTTCATGTATTCATATACTATGTTACACAATAAACTATGCAAGTTATATTCAATATAACTTGGCAACGAGAACCTCATTCCTAGGGTTTATCCATAATATTAATTCATTATCAGTTGAACAAGGTGCTCGTTTGTCACCCTTACGTCCATTTACGTTATATAATTTTTCAAAATTATAAAACCAAAGTTAAAATGATCACTAACAGTAGTAACTAAGTATTTAGATATTAATTTTAATTATATCTTTGAAGTAAATACTAAATAAAAAATAAGGCATATATATCATATTTGTCACAAAATTAATTCATAATATTCTATAAAACATGTAAAATTTATATGAATAAAATTATTCATATTCATAATAAAATATGTACATAATAATTTTTACTATTATTTAGCTTAAGTACTGAGTTATCTTTCATCGAAAATTAAAAGTGTTTTAACTTACAACGCACTATAGAATCCAAAAAATCACGAAGTTTTCTTCAGCTTTAAAATACAATTAAAAAATTTTAACAATCAAATTCTTAAGATTTTAATTTTAATGTAAAAAATAATAATTTATATTTATATAAAACGCAACGTAAAACACATTAAGTTTTCTTGAAAACAACAACAACAAATGAAGATGCAAACAACTATGATACGTGAATAACACGCGCGCGATTGTCGGCTGCACCAATTGTTTTGTTTAGTGGCTATGAGCTCTACTCCTACTTACGACAGAACGCAAGTAGGTTGCATTGAAAGTGACTTAAGCAATTAATATATCAGAAGTGACAACGAATTTGCAGCCTTTTTATTAGAAGTTGGTTGCAGGTGTCCATGATCTTCAGTAGCCACTAACCACTAGATGAAGTTTAAATTCATTTTGTAACCCTAATGTTATAAAAAAATATATTTTAATTTAAACTTTGGGAGGCAAGTTTATGTAATTATAATATTGATTGCTGTTTAACAAAGCAACTATCAATTGATTAATATTTTAACTATGTAATTATTTAATGATTTGTAGTTTGGTGGTGGCATTAAAATACCTAAATATCTTATAACATCTTATGTAATGGGTAGAGGCATCAACTTGATAACAACTCATTAATAAAGGAGTGGGGTTGTCAAGTCGTCCGCAAAACATTTCAACTATACTAAATATAATTCCTTCGAGGCGATCAAATCTAGGCATTTGAAAGACTGTAGTGGTATTAATGGATGGTTAGAGGTTATCTACTATGCAGGGAATGTGATTATAAGTGTGTGTGCTAATACGGAGATACAAACTCGTCTTATTCATGGCCGATGTAATATATGTATACTATGTAATAGACATACATGTGTTATGCAATTAGGATAATGTTGTTTAAAGTTTTAAGTAAGTCACAAGTTGTAATTTTACTTTACAATTGGTTCGGAAAAAATCTCTGTCCTGGTAAGAACCAGAATGAAACCCAACAGGACTTTTTTAAAAAGTAAATTATACAATACGAAATGTTGTAAAAACTTAATGATTTCTTAAATTTACGCGAACACTACACATTGAATAAAACTATATTTACGCGTTCTATCGCGTTTAATATTTAATTATATTCAACGCGATCGAATTCGTAAATATAGTTTTATTTAATTGTACAAACTTTTTACAAAAATTATTTTAGAAACAGCTTGGCACCTAATTCCTTGGGTTTATTATCAACCATGTATTCATTTATATTATAATATCCGTTAAATACGTTTTTTTTTAAATAAAATATATAAACTTTGTAATGGAGAAACCTCTTATATTCTCTTGGCCTGTGTTGTAATAGTGTATACATTGGCCCAAGAATGAACTACTGAGTCTGTGGAGTCGAAAAACTAGTATCACTAGTACGGTATGGTTTCTTACTCAGCTTGTGTTTGTTCCTAGTATTTACAGAGTATATATCAGTCTTTTACTGAAACTAATTTTGTTTTTGTGCAAACACAAAAATTTTACAAAAATTCATTATTTATTTACTATTTTACAAAAATATATTGAGAGGTTAGTGATAAAATATTTAATTCTTTAAATTTGTCTTTAAAAGGCTCTCTCGGTTTTACATTATAAACAGCTCTTATGGCCCTCTTTTGCAAAAAAATGTTTAAAAATTTGCTAATTTAAAAACATTTTTTTGCATTGTTTTGCCCCATGGTAAAATCGCATTGGAAATCCGTAGCATAATGAAATAACTGAAATAAACTAAATGTAGCTATATTGGCACTAGTGAAACCTATCTTTTTTATAGTATAAGCTGCAGAGCTTCGTCTGCTTGCTAGTTTGCATACAGTAGAACCTCGATAAGATTAAGACCAAGGAAAAGGTTAATGTGGCCCATAGACATTTACATCTATCCTCGATTACGAACCAAAATTCAGATGCGTTGTCACCCGCGAGGACTAAGATGAAATGTCTCCTTTCCAGTAAAAAGGGTATCCGGTTCTTTACACTCACCATACGAAACACAGCAGCATTAAGCTACTATTTTACGCTGGTATTCTGTGAGAGCGTGGTCCTTCCCCGGTCGAACCGAATAATTCGTACTACAACTTTACTTCTAATATAACTACAGAATGGCTCTATCACGTATAAAAACGTTGGCTCCAGAAATATCCGATTACATTTCCTCCACCTTCTCATCGGCATTTGCCAAGGTTGACGCGTAAACCTTTATGAACTTCAGCGAACACCGTTTGGTAATTCTGAGTAAAAGGTATGTAACCCTCGTCAACACACTCCCATTCTTTACAACGTAGTAAATGAGAGACTTGTGTACGATAAATCTGACACGTCCTTGGGACTGGTGGTCGCCCTCCCGGTGATAGAACAAGTTTGATTCTAACGAGGATTTCAAGGATCATCGACTCCTCCCCCTTTCTTCGGAACTCCTTTAATATTCCAGCGCAACTAGTTTATATTTTCCTCCAGTTCCATGATCTTCACAGTCAGTCTTCACAGTGCGTGCGTTGTATGTTGCCAGGTCGAGTCATCTTAGGTGGCAACAAAACCTCCACCGGAGATTCTTAACACCCCAAACCCCACCGTTACCACGGTCACCACCGTAGCCAGGAATAGCGGCGCCATCGCGGACTGGCTGGACTATTGCCATAGTTGCCATGCTTTGCGAGTGGTTTGGCAACCGCAGTTTATTTTCTGTTGTAAAATTTCTGTTATCAGGAAGATCTTGCTGTCCATCTCCCGCCCGTTTTCCTCTGTCGCCTTCTACGAAACCCATGGACTAGTGAAAATTCTAACCCTACTCAGCACAAAATTGAACAATCAAATTGTAAGCAACCATTTATTTGCATTGATTCCACAAATTTAAGTTTTAAAAACTGATTAACTCTGACATTTTCCTTGCTGAAAGACGCGACAGCTTTAACGAGATAAAATTACGTTTTAAGTAAACAAACTTATTTTATGGAACTTAGTAAAAAATTACAGAAATGATATAAGGACACATTCTGAGTGAATGAAACTCGCTTTTTGTTCTATATTCATTGCACTGCATGATACACCTGTTATTTCATTTTTGAAACACAAGGTCCATTTATATCATCCCAATTTTTTATTTATTTATTTAGTTTAATATTTATTTAGAATGCGATGAAATGTATATTTTCGAGAAATCTTTATTTTTTAAATCGTATGAAAATGCAAAATATCAGAAAACTATCAAAACTTATTTTTATACAATATTTTATTAACCTGAATCAGCAGCTGGTGTTTTCTTTTAAAGATATAAATTCTATAAAACTAATTTTACACATTACATAAAGTTTATTAATTGGTAGGCTACCGGACTACTATATGCGTTCTGCTCGAATCATTGGGACTTAATAAGAAGTTAAAACAATACGCCAAAAAATCTGCAACATTAGTTTTATTTTAATATTCACGTTAATATTAAAAATCATTAATATATAATCTAATTTTTGCTTACTTTTTTTTATTTTTTTTATTTATTTATTTATTTGTCAGAATAAGGTAATACATAATGGTCTTAAATCTAATACAGAAGTTCACTTATTCTGCCTCTTTTATAGGCGTACAAATATTAAATCGTCTTAATTTATTTTCGACATAATATTTTTAATACAACACTATAAAAAATTAATTATGGATAAATGTTATACAAATTGTCGTAAATGTGTCAAAGAGAAAATCAGTAATAATACATGTCATCGTCAAATTGCTATATATGTCACCTATATTTACTACTATAATTATATTAATTAAATAATAATTTTACAAAAAAAAATTAGTTATTGAAATATTCAGAAAGACTATAAAAATACTTGCTGAGAAGCCATTCTATCAACTTTCGTTTAAACGTTTGACTTGTTTCATTCTTTATTGTGTCTGGCAGACGATTGTATACGCGGATTGCCATGTAGAAAGCATTCCTGTTAAAGAATGAGGTGCCTGATTTAGGCAAGAATAATTTATTTATGTTCCTAGTATGCCTCTGTGTTACATCAGACTGTTTTATAAATAAATTTAAATTTTGTCTTACAAACAAACAAATATCCCTCACATACATACACGGTAAGGGAATAATGTTTAATTTCTTAAAATGGGGTCTACAACTCTCACAGTACCCCAAATTGCATACAGCGCGAATACATTTTTTTTGTACTACAAATGCTTTCTGGCTATCGGTAGAGTTACCGCATAACAATAACCCCTAGCTTAGAACTGAGGAAACATAACCATGATATGCACATAGAGCTGCCTCTCACGATACTGTTCTCCGTAATCGTCTTAGAGCATAAACAAATCGGTCTAATTTCTTACAAATTTTATAAATGTGCTCCTTCCAATTGCATTGTTCATCAAGTGTGATACCCAAAAATACTGCAGATTGTACCTTTTCTATCGATTTATTATGAAATTTAATGTTAATGTCTATTTTTTTTTGATTTGTATGTCGTAAATTGTATTATTTTTGTTTTGTCAAAATTAATATTAAGGTTATTTAATTCAAGCCATTTAACTACGTCACGAATAGAGTCATTGATTTGATTATTAAAATTATTTATGTCATTAGCCTTTATTATTAGGGTTGTATCATCGGCGAAAAGAATGCATTTTTTTTTCGTAGCTTGAGGTAGGTCATTGATATAAATTAAAAATAAAAGCGGGCCTAAAATACTAGCTTGTGGAACACCATATTTAATAATTTTATAATCTGATCTATATGATGATTTTTGTATTTGTTTGTTTTTAGGCACCATCTTACAGATTTCAGTGCATTGCCTTCTGTCTTTCAAATAACTAGCTATCCAATTATTTGCTTCACCACGAATACCATATTTTTCTAATTTTTGAAGCAAAATGTCATGTTCTATGTGGTCAAAGGCCGGAGTCATGTCTAATAGTACTGCTACTTCAGGTATCCTTTGAGATATGCTTTCGGTGACATATTTAATAAGATGAAAGCATGCAAGTGTAGTTGAACTTTTCTTTACAAATCCAAACTGCTGCCGATTTAATATATTATGCTTTGTAAAGAATAAATTTAAACTATTACACATAGCTTTTTCGAATATTTTCGATAACACAGGCACGAGAGTAACTGGTCTATAATTATTTACTGTTGCCTTGTCACCTTTCTTAAAAAGTGGTTTTACAATTGCTTGTTTTAACTTCGATGGAAAGATGCCTTTACAAAACGATAAATTTATCAAAAAGCTTAAAATTTCAGATATGCTATTTGCACACGCTTTTAATATTTTCGTTAAAATTTCGTCGTATCCGACAGATTTACTATTATTAAGATTCATTATTATTTTACGAACCTCATAACAATCCGTAGGATATAGAAAAATTGTTTTGTCATTCGTTACAATCTGTTTAAGATGATTATGATTATTGTCGCGTTTGTAATATTACCTATAAAGTGGTTATTAAAAACTTCCGAATTTTTTGTGCATCAGTGTACCTAATGTTAATTATACGTTATGTAATCTACGCCCTGAGAGTGTGGTTTACACATTATATTGTTTTTGATAACATCCCAAGTTGCTTTGCATTTATTAGAACTGTTCCTATACATTTATTATTTACATTTCTTCTGGCAGTGTGGATACATGTTTTCAATATGCGACTATAAGCATTGTATTTTTGTTTATTTAGCATTGCCATGAATATATTTTAAATACATATTTCTCTTTGTGATTGTTGCCTTTTTTATCCCTTTAGTAATCCACCGCGCTCTCATTTTTGTATTTACTATTTTTATTCTAATGTTTGGAAAGCACAAATTATGAAAAACTAAAAATAGATCATGAAAATAGTCAAAAACTACGTCAATATCTTCTATTGTATATATGTCAGACCAGGATAATGCCCGCATGAAATGATTAAACTTAATTATATTACTTTGACAATAATATTTTCTATATTCAAACCAGTATGTAGTTATATGTTTTTCAGACATATTTACGCTGAGGGTCTGCGCTGTTTCATGATCTGACAAATCCAGAAAATGAATGCCCGAATCAGCTTGTGTTATGTTGCTAGCAATATGATAAATACACGCTTTGTTTCTAGTAGGTATTCTTATGTGAAAGTCAATATTATGATTATTTAATATACTTGTTAATTCAACTGTTGGTTTAGTCTGTTTTAATATATCTATATTCCAATCACCCGTTAATACTAATTTAGTGCTCCCTTTTTTATTAGTCAGTTTTTGTAATAATATATTAAGTTTTTCAAAAAATGCTGGCAATGTTTCAGGTTTAGGTATTCTATATATGCAGATAATAATCATGTTTAATTGACTTAATTTAATTCCACAACATTCAAAACAATACTCACAGCCTAATTCGTTTGTTATCACAGTTGATTTATATTTAATCCCTTTCTTAACAAAAAACTACCACCTCTTTTTTCATTAAGACGTGAAAAGCTTGCGGCTAGTTTAAAGTTATTAATGGAAATAATGTTCTCCATTCCTTTTTTAATAAAAGTTTAACTTAAACATATTATGTCTACATCTATTTTTGTTGTTTTTAATTGATCCAATACTATTTCCAAAGAATCAATTTTGCTGAAAAGTCCTGCAATGTTCTGATGTAATATATTCAATTTAGATTTGTTCACGAAAAAAATTATTTGTTGACTGTACACTTTTATTCTGTGGCTTAAAATAATAGGGTATCGTACCTTTTAAAGGTTGTTTTTTACTAGCTGTGGCAAGGTCAATGTGAATATGTGTTTCTTGTTTTTTTAATTGTTGTTTAAATAAATATGGAATTGTACCTTTTTTGAATTCGTATGGCAGATTTGTGTAAGATTTTTTAAAGCCTTTATTTGTTTTAAAGTAATTTATACTATTTGAATTAAGTTTATGTTTACTTGTTTAGTTCTGTTACGTTTTTTTTTCTCCGTCTGTGTTTCTTATTGTTTAGTGGAATTGAATGTTCTATTATTATATGTGTGCCTGAAATTTGGCAATATAATTATTTAGTATACCAGACATAAAATATTTTACCAGTAACGAGAAACAGACCTAATGGTGCGAGATGTCTTATTACAAAATAGTAGTGACAAACGAGCACACAGTTCACCTGATGGTACGAAGATATTGTGGCCCATAGACACCTACATGTATCCACGAATGAGAATCAAAACGGGTAAAATGGGTCTCCGGTTCTTTACACTCACTATACGTAACACTATTACTTTATGCTTGTATTCTGTGAGAGTTTGGTCCTTCCCCAGTCGATCCGACCCAATCATGCTACAACTATTAAATTATATATTTTTGTTTATGTTTTTACTTTATTTAAAAAGATAAAACCAATTGCATTAATTAAAGACAACATATTCATTCTTATCGCTCACAAAACTTCAGGCAAAAAACAGGTCGCATTTAGGATGTGTATCCAGGAGGTCGTTAAGTGCAAAGAGGATACGGGGAACAGGCAAATTGACGCGTAGCGGTGCGTGCCTACGGCACGTCAAAAAGTTTGTACTTGCAATTACAACAGTAGTTGTTTGGTACAAATAATTGACACATTTCGGCACTAAGGTTTGAGGCGTCTATCTTCCCGCAAATTATTTTACACAATATGAAGAATGGTTGGTACGCTCGCTGTGCTAGTAATAAGTTGTAACTCAAATTTCCGAGAAGAAATTTAATAGAATTAAAATAACGATAGTATCTGCAAAGGTGCTTAAAGGGAAGGCCTCTTGAATCTTTTCCGGAAGAAGAAAATTTGAATCTTTTCCGGAAGAAGAATATAAGTGCTTTCATACGGATTCAAAATACAATAACAGCAACTAGTTTCCAGTTTCGTGCGTTCTGGTATGCACTGAATATTATCACGTTATATTTACAAAACGGTTTAGCACTTTTGAAAATGAATCCTAAGGGTTTGTATAGTTAACATTATTATGTGAGCGTGGTATGTGAGCTTCCGACATAACCCCTAGGTCTTTTATAGTGTACAAATATACCCCTAGGTCTCTTATAATATCAGTCCGAGTCATAACATACTTGTTGGTTTTATAATCTTAACGGGTAGGAAACAACTTATGACCTTTAGACATTGAGTAACACTTATTAAGGTTAAACTCCATTTTATTCATAACACTCAACTGAAAATTAGCATTCAAATCACTCTAAATTGCCACACATTCCGCTACTGATTTTATCTCCGTGAACAATTTTAAGTCATTTGCGAGTAAGCGTTTTGTAAGTGCGAACAATGTCGGGGACCTCCCGATTGCATGCATTATAATCAAAAAAGCAAAGGATGAAGAATCGATCCCTGACTGCATAAGTAATTCAGATTTAGTGAACCTATTATCCTACTCTTATTGAAGAGTATTTTAAAATGAATGAACAAATGAGTAAAAAACAAGTAATTTCAAAACTTCGTGACTTCTGGTAAGTATCGTTCGTAGACTTACGCCTTTGTTTTGTTTTGTTACGATTAAACTTGACCTTGAATTTTCCTTAACGTAATCAATTGTCTTTGACTGAAAAACTGTGCTAATAACATTTTAATAGTTTATAATATATTGGTGTTTATTTTTTATTTTGATATGTGAGTTATTATTTCGTCTTAATTTTCAATTTTTATAAATTTGAAAAACAATTAATATAATTTTTAAAATTTACCTTATACTAACAGTATTAAAGTGAGCGTTGGATTTGTGTTATTTGACCTAATTTTTGTCATAATTATATTCTTGATTAAAATGATGCCAATGCTTACAATTTTACCAGTTATATGCATCACAATTATGGTGATCATGAACAGCATACGATTGGTGATCATGAGCTTCTAGCTTCCAATCCAAGCTTGGGTCAAAAAAGTCAAGAAAAGAGCTTACTGGTGAGAAATTTTCGGTATCACCCCAAAGTCAGGATGGTTTCAGCGCCGTGCCTTGATAAAGCGCGTAAGTCCTGCACCTGATTTGTCTCTAGCCATGTAGGTTTACCGTCCCATTGGACTATAAGAGTGAGGGGATAGAGAGTGCCCGTGTGCATGCACATGCTTCTTCTTCTTGGTCATGTTCTTCATAACAGAAGGTTATGTCCGTAGTCTTTGTTGCACTGTTGGTGGCCAGTAAGTGATTTAACCTGGTCCGACCATGGGCCGCGTAGTCTTTATTTTTTATTTTTATATTATAGGGCGACAAACGAGCATACAGTTCATCTGATGGTAAGTGGTTGCTGTGGCCCACAGACATATACATCTATCCTCGATTACAAATCAAAATGCAGGTGCGTTGTCACCCGTGAGAACTAAGATGGAATGCCTCGTTTCCAGTAAAAAGGGTCTCCGGTTCGCTACACTCTACACTTAGCATTCGAAATACAACAGCATTTAGCTACTATTTTACGCTGGTATTCTGTGAGAGCGTGGTCCTTCCCCGGTCGAGTCGACCCTTTCGTGCTACAACGATACTTCTAATATAACTGCAGCATGGCTCTACTACGCATAAACAAATAGTAGTCTTTTGGCCCCTACCTTGCCTACGACTTTAAGTCTATCAAAGTTATTAGGCGGGTCCTTTTCGCGGCCCAGGTTATCCAAAGCATTCTTCTCCAACACCACATTTCGAACGCTTCGATTCTTTTCCTATCTGCTGCTCGAATCGTCCAAACTTCAGCGCCATAAAGGTAGATGTAGAATACTAAAGTTCTGACCAGTCTTTTTTGGTGACATTGGAGATTTTTCTGTTCTGCCAAATTCGTTTATTCTCTCATTGCACCTTTGGCTATATCATATACACTCCCTTCACTGTCCGTGAATAGCGATCCGAGTTACACAAACTCACTTACAAACTCTAGGCCCGAGAGTTCTCCAGTCCAGAGTGTTGAACGGTTCTGTCAGTCAGCATAATTTTCGTTTTGGACTTGTTAATACTAAGTCTAGCCAGTCCATTCTCTACCTCTCATCTGGGAAATAGTTGAGCGAGTTCTTTTTCCGATGATGCAAAAAGTGTGGTGTCATCCGCATATCTGAGGTTTGTGATCTTAACACCCCCGATTAAAATTCCTCCCTCCTATCCTTCTAGATCCCTCGTCAGAATAGGAGACAGGATACATCCCTGCCTCACTCTCTTTTTCGGCTTAAATGATCTAGAGAAAACGTCATTGATTCTAAACATTAAATTGCCTTCTTGATACAGATTATATTTTTTAATTAATTGCAATAATACTCTGAGATGTTGAGGTACGCCCATTTCCCGAAATATGTCCCATAGACATTTTGTACCGTACGCAATCAAATGCTTTAGAGTAATCAATGAAGCACATGAACTCAAGTGTATAGAACTCCCGGCTTTTCTCAATTATATACCTCACGTTCACAGTGTGTCTGTTGTCCGTTCGTTCTCCCGTCCTTTAACAAATCCCGCCTATTTATTAGGTGTTCGCCACTGTAGATAGGATTGTAATCTACTATTGAAAACACACAGCATTATTTTTCTAGCACAAGATATCAGAGCCACCTTGCGATAATTTCCACATATTCTCGTTGACCCTTTTTTACGCAATAGGATCATTAGCTACTTTTTCCAGTCGGTGGACCAAACTCCCGTATTCCATACGAGATTGTATAGATCATGTATTATTTTTATGCTTTGTTCTCCTAGTTGCTCTTCAGCAAAAATAATATCTCCTCCAGCTACTTTACTGTGCTTTAGTTTACGTAGTGCACCTCTGATTTCAGACTCTAGAATCTCTGATTTCTTTAAATGATTTTCCAATTTGCCCAGCGTTCCAACAGATGGCATTGCAGGATGTGCGTATGGACTCTCACATTATGATCGGCACTTTTTTGTCACTTCATCAATCTCGGTCATCATTGTGCCTTCATCAGATTCATTCGACGGCTAAGGTGCAGCACCCGTGTTATGTATTTCATTTTTAGAAATAGGTCTCTATTATGAAAATTTTAGATTTTTAGAGAAAGATATCTTGAGAAATCGATTGAGAAATCGAATTAAGGTAATTATCATAATCTCTACTATACTGCACATACACTGGGGCATTATAATCCTGTCCTGCGCAGCTGGCTAGTCTCTGTTAAGATACTGGTAACCGTAACCGAAATTCGGTTTGGAAGACATTGAAACAGAAACAGAAATAGAAACTTTTTTATTCAATGTAGATTATAAACAATACTTATTGAAAGTCAATTTTATCATTTACCACTGGTTCGCAAAAAAAAACCTCTGTCCTGGTTAGAACCAGCAAGAAACTCAGCGGGATTATTTTTTTTTTCAAATAATAGCTTACAATCATGTTTACAATTAACAATACAAGACAAATTAGAAATAGCTTGGTAGCGATCATCCTTTCCAGGGTTTATTATCATCCATAAATTCCCGAATATTATAATAACCTTTTTATACAAACTTAGTTTAATAACATTTTTGAACTATGCGTATTACAAATTTTGTAAATTTTCTGGGATTTTGTTGTAAAAGCGTATACATCGCCCCAGGAATGAATTACTGACTCGGTGGAGTCGAGTAACTGGTACTACTAGCTTGTGTCTGTTCTTAGTATTTACGGAATGAATATCACTTATTTTTGCAAAACTACGTTTATTCTTGTGTACGTACATTACATTTTCATAAATGTATTGAGAGACCATAGTTAATATATTAATTTCCTTAAATTTTTGTCTCGGTGACTCTTTTGGTTTTAAATTATATATTGCTCTAATGGCTCTCTTCTGTAAAATAAATATAATTTCAATGTCAGTCGCGTTCCCATAGCAAAATATCATACATAATGCTATGGAAATAACTAAAGTAACTAGTGTTGAAACAGCAAGAATACTGTTTCAACACTAGTTCTAATCTTTTTTACAGCATATGCTGCAGAACTAAGTCTGCTAGCTAGTTTTGATATATGGGGGATTCCAAGAAAAATGGTGGTATCGACAAGATTCAGTTCTTCCCCATTTAAAATTACATTCTTATTAACATGTTTAACATTAGGAGTTACGAATTTCATACATTTAGTTTTAGTACCATTTAAATGCAAATTATTAACATTAAACTAATTGACTACATTAGCTATAGTATTATTCATATTAATATTATACTTAATACTAGCGGTCCGCTCCGGCTTTGCATGGGTGATTTCTGGATCCCAATAACAACACCACACACCGGGTCTGACTAGGTTTTTAAAACATTCAAGGAAACAACTCAAATAGATAGACAAAAATCATCATTTTTACGGTCAGTAATTGATTTTTGTATATACAGACAAGGAAACTCAGGTTTTTTTTCAGGTTTCAACAAGGTTTTTTTTTTGTGAATGCATGATGAGATCAGGATATCTTGATAAAGTTACAGAAAATACGTATTAAATATTTACAAGGCACTATAGAAGCAACCTTTTTTCCCCAAGGGTTGTCGGTTCTTCGAGCTATATAGGTTCTAGGTTCTCGAGCTGCAGCGTCGTACCGGTAGGCGAAGTGTAGGGCGACCCCCCACTAGATAGAGTGACGACCTGGTACAACATGCAGGAAGTCGATGGAAGCAGGTGGCTCAGGACCGTGCTTTGTGTGTAAGAATAACTACGGCTCATTTTGTAGGTTTTTAATTTATTAAATGTTTATTAAAAAGGTATACAAGTCAGGATAAAATCTTATTTATTTCTTGTTTATTATAATTACAGGTAGAATTGAGTACTTTCAAAATCTATATTTTTAAAGTTATATGATTGAGAACACATACAAATATAATATATTAATAAACATATACACACTATTATAGGCTTCGATCAAGTGATGAAACTGCACAGAAGCGTAAAACAGGTGTCAGTGCGGTGCCGTATAAGGTACGGGGAAGTGAAACCATAGCAACGGGCGACGCGATATCGCCACGTAATGTTTCCCTGCGTCTCGTCGCCCTCCCAAATACTTGTGTCGGCTTGCGTACTATCGATATTGAAAGTGTTACCGACTACCTGATAAACAATATTTAAAAAATTTAAATAAAGTAATTAATTTTTAAATAAACCAGTATTAAGAGTATGATATACTTTATGACATTTGTAAAAATTAGCAATATCTATTGAAAGATGACTGAATCATGTAAGGAAATAAAGAGGTTCAACTAGTCCCAGAAAAAAAACACATGTTTCTTCATGAATTTAAGTATATATTTTAAATGAAATTAAAAAAAAACAATAACATCATTAAATACTGTATTTATATATAATTATTTTTTTATATATATAAACACACGCCTGTCAACCAGAGGGGTAGGCAGAGACTACGGACTTCCATTTGGCACGATCCTGACATACCTCTTTGGACTCCTTTACATCCATATATCTACGCATACATGCTCGTCGGTTAAGGGTACTTCTAACTTGGCCCATTTTAAAAATATCGCCAATTTGGTCGATAAACTTTTTTCTAGGGGGTCCCTTTTTTATAATTTGCTGTTTTTTATTTTTACCAAACAAATCTTAATCATAATTTATTTTATTATTCTATATTTAAAGACCGCATTTCTACAGCATTTATTCTACTTTCGTGCTTCTTCTACCACACCCAGCTTTCACTACCATACATTAAAGTAGGACTAACACAGCATTACAAATTACCATACGTGCCTTTTTTGACACATTCTGGTTCTTCATAAGAGTGTAGTGCCCCATTCACTCTATTCCCTGCATTTACTCGTCGTTCTATATCCCTATCATATCTACCATCCCTGCTAAATACACATCCCAAATACACAAACTCATCCACTTGCTCAATTAACTCTCCTTCTATTCTTATTTCACATACCGTTTTGCTTTCTTCTCTTTCAAAAACCATCACTTTCGTCTTACTTGCGTTCACTTTCATTCCCTTTCTTTTAATTCCCAGTTCATTAATTTTAACCATCATTTGCAACTCAGCCGCCGATGACGCAAATATGACTTGATCATAGGCATACAGAAGGCATTTGACGGTTAACTCGCCCATTCTTAACCCACATTCTTCATCTTTCAAAGTTTGCAAACACCTGTCCATAAATAGGTTAAACAGCCAAGGGGAAGCTACACAGCCCTGTCTGACACCTTTTTGGATGCCAAACCAGTCCGAGTAGACCCCATTGATCCTGACATAAGCACTAGAGTTCCTATAAAGAGACCTTAATGCCTGTATCAAACCAGCGCTCAACCCATATGAGTTTAGTGTTTGCCATAACACATTCCTGTCCACTCTGTCATAAGCCTTTTCCAAGTCCATGAACGCACAAAAACTTTCTGGTTTTTGGCCAAAAACTTCTCCGCAATCATGCGCATGGAAAAGACTTGATCTGTACACCCCATTCCCTTTCTAAAACCCGCTTGCACATCCCAAATTTTTCCATCAGTTTCTTTCATAACTCTTTCAATTAACATCTTAGCATACAGTTTACCCACAATACTAAGCAAGCAAGTGATATCACGGTAGTTTTTGCAGTCCTGCTGTGACCCTCTTCCTTTATATATTGATACTATAACTGCTTTACACCAGTCATCCGGTACCCGTTTTATTTCCCAACATAAATTAAACAAGGTGTACAGTAGGCCTGCCACCACTCCCTCTCCAGCCCTTAGCATCTCGAGTGATACTCTATCATATGCAGCTGCCTTATCTGCTTTCATGCTTTTCATTGCTTTCATTATTTCATCTATACTTAGCTCCATACCCCTTTCCACTACTTTCGAAATTTCTAGTTTATTTAATTCAGACGACTCTTCACTCATAAACACGCTTTCAAAGTATTCCTTCCATCTGTTTAAATTTGAAACTTCATCATTCAGAATACATCCATTCTCGTCTCTTATAGCATTAATTATAGACTGTTTTGTATTTCCCCTGGCAGTTCTTAAGAGTTTCCAGAACATTTTTATGTTAGCCTGGAAATTATCAGATATTCTTCTATCTTTACCGTTCTTTCTTTCTTTTTCCTTTCAACAACTTCTTTTACTCTCTTATTTAGACGTCTAAATTCTGCCTTTTTTCTTTCAATCTCATCATTCATACCAGAAGAATTACCAGCTTTGGTTGCTAGTAAATCTAACCATGCTTTCTTCTTTGATTCAACTTCCACCCGTACCTCATCATCTCACCACAACGTATTACTTTTCCTTTCATTTGTTCTCTTACTTATACCACATACTTCGGTGGCGGCATCCACCAAACCTTTCTTAATATTATCCCACACAGTATTCAAGTCTAAATCATTCATACACAACTCATTCAAACATCTAATATTTTCTCTCAGTCTACATTTATACTTCTCTTTCACATCTTCTTCTTGTAACTTCTCTATTCTTATACGCTGTAACGCAGTGGTAGACACAGATGTCCGATGCCGCCAACGCTTGAAAAGACCATTAATTCGACATAAGACCAAGTAATGATCCGTCCCTACGTTGGCCCCCCGGTAAACCCTTGTATCTACGACTGCGCTCCTCATTCTTTCATCCACAATTACGAAATCTAGCATGCTTCTATCATCACCTCTTTCCCATGTATACATGTGAATCTTCTTATGACGAAAAAAAGTATTCGTCACAAAAAGATTCTTTTCCACACATACGGTGAGGAGGTCTTCACCATTCTCATTTATACTTTCATCACCTAACGTTCCCAATATCCTTTCATAACCAGACCTCTTCATCCCAACCCTTCCATTAAAGTCTCCTAACTTAATAATATTTTCATTTTCCTTACATTTTGTCAACACCATCCTTACCATGTCCCAAAACTGCTCCCGGATGTAAGTGGGCTTAGACATGTCTGGGGCGTACACCCCTAGCAGGAACAGCTTCTTTAAGCCCACTTTCATTCGTATCCATAGCAGCCTCGGGCTTACACATTCATACTCTTTCACACATTGACCCATTCTTTCTGAAAGGATGAAACCGTGCAGTTCGGTCTCGTCTACATCAGACCAATACGCGGTATACGTGCCATGTGCAGTGGCATCCTTTCCCTTTCGTTTCGTCTCATTCACACATAACACATCTATTTCCTCTGTCATTCATTATTTCGCATACTTCATCCATCTTATCATTCATTCCTCCACATACATTCAGCGTAGCCAGACGGGTTTCAGCAATCCACTTTTCGCCCCTCCGGGAGACAGAACGTGACGGGTGGCGAACCTCGTCGCCGGTTTTTCTCCCGGAGATTCTTCGCACCCCTGCCCCATTAAAGGGGCGCCGGGAACTCGGGGCCATTTCTTTTATTTCCTGAGTCATGGTGCGAACAAGGGGTGGTGGTAGATTTTACGCCGCTACCATACGACGAGGAGCCGAGTCTATTTTTTCGGCTTTGTCGCTCGTTTAGCACAACCCGGGGGACACGTGTAGGGTGGGCCTAAGGTTACGTGGTCGAAGCCTAAGGACGCGAGCGACTCATCCCCTACTCATCGCATACTGTATTTAATAAGCTTTAAACAGTGTATTATACTTCCTTATACATTAACATCAAAAAAGTTATTAAAAATAAAATCATGTATGTCGTCTTGAGATAAAACAGCAATTACAAATACAAAATATTTTATTTCTTTAACTAAGTGTACCTAAAATACAGAATATTAATCAACAGCAAATAAAACCTAACGATGATATATAAAATATTTCACAGACAGAGACTTTGATGTGTAGTTATAATGTCGACCTTTGACTTTTTACATATTAAAATTTCATAATACAATTTGCATTTTTCTGCTTAATTATTCGTGGGGGCAACCTATACCAGTAGATTCATAAAAAAATACAGATATAAAAAAGTGATTTATTCATAGTCTTCTTATTGCTTGGCTATATAAAATCAAAACAACATTTCGAAGTAGGTATAAACTGATTTGAAAAAACAAAGTTCAAACCGGTATATACTGCTGAGACGCTGGATATTCCACGTACGTAATTTTCTCGTGATGTCAATACAAATTTACTGACAAACATGGTTTATATAAAACGTGTGCCAAACGTGCACACGGTCCATTTGATAGAAATATACTCGATTAAGAATCAAAATGCAGATGCGTTGAAATAATACTAGTTTTTACGGAATTTATCGCGTATATTTTAACTTTTTAAATACCCGACGTTTCGAACGCTTTACAGCACTCATGGTCACGGGCAGGACTGAGATGTTCAACGTCCATATGTCATAGTTAACCGCGGTTACCATAGATTAAAATTTAACTTTTGTTCCGATCTATGCAGTATGAACTTATGGCATCTTGAAGTCTTGCAGTTGTATGCTTGGGTTGGGATTTAATTTTATTTATTATAGGATCCCAAGCAGATGGTAGCACCCAGCCATCTTCTCTATTGAAATTAGGATGTTTTTTGATTTCAATAGCCTCGCGAATCATCCTTGGAAGGAATCGGTGTTCTTTAGCGAGGATCTGCGGTCTATCAAATCTGATGTAGTGACGGGGGCGATCCTGTACGTGTTCACAGACTGCAGACTTCCCAGGAACTATGACATATGGACGTTGAACATCTCAGTCCTGCCCGTGACCATGAGTGCTGTAAAGCGTTCGAAACGTCGGGTATTTAAAAAGTTAAAATATACGCGATAAATTCCGTAAAAACTAGTATTATTTCAATGTGTAGTGTTCGCGTAAATATAAGAAATCATTATGCAGATGCGTTTTTACCCTTGAGTACTAAGATAAAAATACTCGTTACCAGTTAAAAATCTCTACCCTCGCCGTTCGTAACTTTGCAGTATTATTTTACTTTTTCATAATGGTATTCGGTGAGTACGTAGTCTTTCCTCGATTGATACAGCCTGTTCGTGTAACAGCCATAACATATGTGCACTCATAAAAAACATAACTTACCTTATCTGCAAAATTCAATAAAGTTTTAAATAACTTTTAAAGAAGACATACAATGACATTTGCTGTGTCATTTTTGTAAAAAATACAGTATTTATTGTTATATAGATAAATATTCATTTGAATTACAGACAGTCATAATAATCAAATAAGTCCACTACTGAATTAAGACCTCTCCTATGGATTGCCACAATGAACGGTCCTGAGGCACATATCATGTCATTCATTGTCTTCCAGCATGTTTAACCATTCCACTCCATGTAGTAGGGAAGGGCGCTAAACTTCAGGTTACCGGTACGAGTCCACTACTCGAGAACCTTTCCCACCGGTTGTCAGTTTCTAGAGTTAAATGGCACATCCGCTGCCACAACAGCTTACTAATCCTTTTGTATGTTATGGACAAAGTGATTAAATAGGGCATTATTCACAAAATCCACACAGTTTGAAATAAATGTCTAATATGAGTAAGCAATATGCGAAAAACTATTGACATAATTAAATTGACTGTGCTTCATAAATAAAGTGTGTTACTTACTTAGCAGAGTAAAATAAAGACGTATTTTGTTAAATTATATTATATTATTCATAATTTTTATAACATCAGTATGATTAGATAAGTACAAATACTATTTAAATAAAAAATCGTACAAAACGTACTACATTACTATATTACAGTACAGTAATGGTATAAACTAAATCAGATTTATTTAAAACAATGAGCTAAAAACTTGATTTAACAAAATGAGCTAAAAACAAACTACCAGTATATAATTAAGGGGAAATATAACCTCAAATGGCTTAGCAAGATCCTCCGTTATGCCGAAAGTACCTGTCGCTCCGCAGGAACCAAGCTTACGCGCCGATAGTTTATGTAATTTCTTTTTACAGTGAAGATAATAATATTTTAAAAAAAGTAAATAACATAAGCACTGCTTTATGGTTAGTTCAGTTAGTATGCAAAGTTTCATGATCTTATTTAAAGTATTTTATGAATAACAGCGGTTTATTGTTCAGTTTGGAGGTAACTTTGGATTTTTTTTCTATCGAGAAAATTTTACGGAATCGTGTTTTCGTCTAACATAAACCTTAACATTAATCCTCAACTTTACCATATATTTATTTCAAAATTAATGCTGCAATACTTTCGGCATAACGGAGGATCTTGCTAAGCCATTTGAGGTTATATTTCCCCTTAAAGTAGATCCTATAAAATTATTAGTAAGTATAAAATTAAGAATATGACACTTATGCAGCATTAAGATAAATCACACAAATAAAATTAAAACGTAATATAACTCTTAAATATATATATATATATATATATATATATATATATATATATATATATATATATATATATAATAAATCTATAAATCTTTTTATAGTAAGAATGAATAAAAATGCTGTGGCTATAGCATATTAGTATACTATGGTTAGTAATCAATATGTGGATGCGTAATCCCTGAGGACTACGATGGAATGTTTCTTATCCGGTCAAAAGAGTCACCGGGTCTCTACACTCAGTGTATGAAACACAGCAGCCTTGCGCTTGAATTTTTCGCTGGTATTCTGTGAGAGCGTGATCCTCGGTTGAGACGACCTATTTATACTTCAAACTTAACGTGGTATGGAGTATGGCTCTAACACTCTTATGCATAAGATAATCTATCCTGTTTCATCCTGGACACAGGAAAATTAAACAGAAGATAGACAGAAGACTCTTCATGATAACAACTGAAAATCCTAAAAAACGACGGTTGACTGCCCGCCTGCCTATCGTGGCAATGATGGCAAACCTTACGGCCTAAAACCTTATGAGGCTGTTATGAATGTTGAATAAATGACTCATTGCCATTCGTTAATAGCAGGTGCTTCATATTTCCCCAACAATGAAATCGGTCGAACGTACGCTATGCGCTATTGGTCTTCAGTGCCACCATACGAAATACGAGGCTTTAAAAACTATTCACGTACCACAGAAACACATATCTGCTGTGCCTTTCTTATGGCAGAATCCTTCTGGGTAAGTGCTATACTTTCAACTAAATAGTAGTTTCTACCATTACATAGCAATGCTTGCAATGCTGTCTGAAGAGTGGAGCCAATATAGAGTCTTTTTTGTTTGATGCTAGCTGCAGTTGTCCATAGATTGCTGCATCAGGTGGGACTCTAATATAATTTGTCACTTCAGTTTTACAAAAAAGTGATGAAAGCAGAAACCTTTTCAGTTGCAACGAGACTCTTTGTACCCATCTTAACTCTATATACGCATGGAATTGTAAGATTGAATTATAACATCAATTTGTCAATGTGTTCCCGTTTATCACTATTACAAGTAAAAATTGAAGGTAAAGAAAAGTGATAACACAAATATAAAAAGGAAAGGAAGCAAGACACCGTATAGAAGCCAGAAAAACTCTTTTAGAAAACAAAAAACAAAATAGAAATCAAATAATACAGTTAAATAAACAAATAACGGAAAAAATCAGGAAACACAGGAATCAAATAAGAAACAGGATTATTCAAGAGCACATTGAGAAATCGGGAGGAATAAAGAGAGCCCTAAAATATCTGAAAGAGAATACATCATGGATGCCATGCATAAAAAATAAGACTTCTGGGAAGAGAGAAACAAAACGGCCTGAAATCATAGAAATATCGACAAAGTTTTATAGCAAACTATATGATGACATGGACTACACAAAGACGCAATACATTCAGGCAGACAATGAAGAGACTATCCGTCCAATACTAGAAACCGAAGTAAGAAAAGCCATACTATCTCAAGGAAACTCTAAGGCTCCCGGAGACGATGGTATAACAAATGAAATTTAGAAACCTTGTGTAGACCACATTATAGAGGTCATTACAAATCTATTTAACAATATTCTAACTGAAGAAGTAATACCACAACAATGGACATCATCATCTATCATATTGCTCCATAAAAAGGGCAACAAAGCAGAAATATATAATTACAGACCGATCAGCCTCATCTACAATCTATACAAGGTATTTGCAAAGGTAATACTAAACAGAATCAGCTCAGTATTGGATGAAAATCAGCCAAGAGAACAAGCGGAATTCCGAAGTGATTTTTCAACAATGGATCATATTCATTTCGTAAAACAAGTAATTCAAAAAAGCAATGAGTATGGAAAAAATACTATCTCGCATTTGTGGACTACAATAAGGCGTTCGACTCTTTGAGACATATATACATCTGGGAAGCTCTGCGATTACAAGGAGTACACCCAAAGTATATTAGGATAATAAAAAAATTATACCAAGAATCTAAGTTTTAAATAAATAAATAATTACGTTTAAAATAAAAAAAGGATTACGACAAGAAGCCTTTCATCAAAATTGATTTCGGCGGTATTAGAACATATAGTCGAGGAGAACTAATTGGGATAAATTTGGAATAAATATAAATGGTGAAATGCTTAACCACCTAAGATTCGCAGATGACCTGATTCTGCTCAATGAAAATCACGAAGGCTTAGAAATAATGTTAACCCAATTAGAAAGAGAAAGTAAAATTGGGTTGACTAATGAATCTAGGTAAAACAAAAGTAATGACAAATTATATAAAAACACCAATCTTTCTAAATTCTAACCAAATAGAGTATGTCGACGAATATACATATTTAGCACAAATTATTGCACCAGAGAATCAGATGCACAAAGAAATCAATGTCTGAATAAGTAAAACCTGGAAAAGATTTTGGTCCCTCAAAGAAATTATGAAGAACCCACACATACACCTAAAAGACAAAACTATAGTGTTCAACTCATGCATACTACCTTGTTTAACCTATGGCGCACAAACCTGGGCCCTCACTAAGAAGCAGAGTACAGCACTAACAGTGTGTCAAAACAGAATAGAAAGAAGCATTCTAAACATCAAACTATGGGACAAAATCAAACTAACAAATATAAGAAGTAAGACAAGAGTTACAGGTGTCGCATACATAGCAAAAAACTTAAGTGGAAATGGGCAGGCCATATGATAAGAAACAAAAAGGGAAGAATGGACAAAAAATGTGACTGTATGTTACCCCAGATATGGAAAAATACGGAAAGGGCGCCAGAAATTGAGATGGGAGTATGACATCAAGCAAATAGCCACAACAGTTCTTCCGCTATAAATAACATTGTAAAATAACATTATTGTAAATCATAATCTAATATTAAGGACATTTTATAGGCGAAGCTGCGCCATTATTACTTGCCAGATTATTTGTTGGTGATATTTGACCGGTTTCTTAATGATATAATAAGAGATAAGTATATTAATGAAATTGATGTATGTTCAACTAAAAATCCTTTAATTATCTTTTCTAATTCCTCTACTATACTATATATATATATATATATATATATATATATGTGTGTGTGTGTGTGTGTCTGTGTGTATGTGTAAGTATATATTATAATATATATAATATTATCTTTACACCACAGCAACCACTTACCATCAAGTGGACTGTGTGCTCGTTTGTTACCCTATCCTATAAAAAAGAAAGAAGAGAATTATCTTTGCAAAGTTGGCTCCTTCTGTTGGTGCAAATAGAAAAAGCTTCATGATTTCAATTGGCTAGATAAACGTGATAATTGCTGAGTAAATTATTGCCGTTTTGCCGCTATACATACACTAAGTTGCAAGTCGCAATTATATTGTTATTCAAATATTATTATTGAAGATGCTGTCCATTTTCTGATTCATTTTCCCTTTATTGCTTCTCAGATAGTTCACAGATGTGGATGGCTCAGGACTTTTTGATAATTTATGGGGAAGACATATGTTCAGCAGTAGTCTTGTGGATGCAGTAATAGTGCGTTTTTAGTACGATTGGGCTCGACCACACTCTCACAGAATGCAAGCGCGAAATAGCCACTTACTGTGTTATGTATGGTGAAAACGCATTTACGTTTTGATTTTTAATCGAATATAGACTTTGAACCACAGCTTTCTTAGTAACATCATTTGAGCTGTACTACAGTATCCACTTAAATACAGGTGGAGTGTGCGCTCGGTTGTCATCCTTCTTACATAACCAGTCCAAATAGAACAAAAAACTCCTAGGCCGAAAAGTAGGCCTACCTACCTAGAAAACGCTGAACCTACTAAGCTAATGCGATTAAATTACAGGTTGTTTTAAAAGTACACATTATAGTTGCCTTTGAAGTGTTGGAATGACGCCATAATTATTCTACCAGTTGTATTTTTTCCCGGAGTACTAAATACTCTCCGCCCACAAAATCACTATTTAAAAATAATACGTAGGTATATTTTAAATATATTTAGCAAAACAGTGTACTTTCGAAAGAGCTGTTACAAAAATAAAGGCTAAATACCACTTGAAAAGGAACCAGACAAACGTTAAACTAAGAAACAGAAGGGGGAATCGAGGCTTCTCTCGATCCGGCCTCCTATAACGCCTACGTTGGGTTCGGGAACAACGTATGTGATCTCCGCAACGGAGTAACACACAAGGGCGATAACCTCTTCCTTTTCAGAAAATAGGTTCAGGCGGGGATTACGGGTCTTCCGAAGTCGTCCCGGTCCCAACGCCTTAATTCTTCGATGTGGTCTGTGTTATTTTGCGGGAAGAATTCCTTGGGAATAAAACAGCAATATTCTTCAAACCGTTCCGTGAGAGAGTAATTACTTTTCCCTATCACTTCCCTACACTTTTTCTTTCTTCTTCTTATTGACTGCTGTTTGCTTGAAGTTTCTCCGAACTTCCCCGAACTTTCCCGAAGTCTACCCACCGAACAAGCATTCTGACATAAGCAATGTAATAAAATTATATACGTGGCCATTTTGAAATGAAATTGTACTCTGGCCATAAACCAATACAATTATATCTCTGGTAAGTGGAATCGGCTAAACAACAGAGCTTACGGCAGATTACGTTCGTGGGGGATTAAGTGTCCCAGTTTTGGCTAGCGATTTCGTTATTTTGAATTTTTGGATGATATGCTTCAAGGGTTAGTTTTATTTTTTAATTAGATTAAAGACAACAATTTCATGCATAATTTTAGTCGACTTTAAAAAAGAAAGAGGTTCAAATTAAACATAATATCTACTTCTTTATGTTTAAGCTTAGATTCTATCAAGGTATCTAACTCGATAAAATGTTTAGAAGTATTTTTATTCAAGTTGTTATTTTTTATATTCACGTTACTACTTTGTTATGATTGTATCTAATCTTATCTATTCATTGTTCCGAGCCCACAAAATCATGCATGTTGCATGCATTTAGAACATGAGAATCAGTCTTGTCTTTCAATTTGTCCTTTATAATTACAGTTACAGATTACGTAAGTCCTACTGCTGAGAGCTGGCTTCTTCTTTTGAGAGCAGTATTGAGCAATAAGTCCTTCGCTCTGCTGCAGCGTGTGTTGGTGAACTTCTTTCGCTGTTATAACCCATTTCTTGACGATTATACCACCTGACGGTAAGTGGACATGTAGGTATCCAAAGGTTAAAGGTATTGAATTTTTTACATGTGGAAATACCTACGCATACTTGACTCACGGAGCAAGGACGATTTATATCACACTTGCAATGACTAAAAACCCTTGGCGTTCCACATTTGACAGTGCCACGGGAACGATTTCAGAAGATACATAAGAACACAAAGATGCGCCTTTTTTCACAACCTCCAAAGTCACCTTCTCAATGGACCACCTCATCTTAGCTTGAAAAAAGCATAATATTCATTTATCACTGTAAACACCCATATGGAAATAAAAAAGTTAGTTAAATTTACAGCCTTTGTAATCTAGGCACAGGTCTCCTCTCATTTCTGAGAGGATTTTAGTTCAAGAAAATGTCCATTCCACCACTGCCCCAATGCGTGTTAACGACGTTCACATGTAAATAATTTTTAATAAATATTTTTCTACTTCCTCAGACACCGAGGCGTTGGTATGTCGACAACAAAGGGTTGGAGACTGGAAAAATATCAGGTTGTTCGAGGATAAAAGGAAGAGGAAGTGATTAAGACAAGCAATTCCTGTGCATACTTAGGTCATCAAAAAGTCTTTTAACAGTCTTTTTCATAATTGAATAACATGCTCCCGTCAAACATTTGCCCTTACCTTGTGTAGAACAAATGCTGGCAAAAGAGCGCCGTTGTATCGCTTAATGCAAAATTATAATGATCACTTTTGGGACATTGACATTTTTAATAACAGTGCTAACGCCTATAGAAGCAAAGTGATTAATAAGCTTATGAGTCGTGTTAATTAAAAGCTAAATAAAATAAATCAAAACAGAATTTAAACTATATAATTGTTTGAAATCAAAACTAAAATGTGAACAGCCTTTTTTTTATTTTCATTTTGTAATATTGCATATTATGTAGTAAGTCCTCCTTCACATCTCTCACTTTTGTTAATTTATCCTATAAATTATTATCTGAGGCTGGTGGTGTTGGCTTCACTAAATTTAAATTTTAGGATTAAGATTAGTTATTAAGCCTCTGTTGAAGCTGTTTACTGGTCCTTAAATAAACTAAAAAAACAGCCCAGCAGCATCTCGTTCTTCCTGTTGGAAGCTATGGAAAGATTATAATTGAGATTATTTATCATCTGAATACCAAATCTCTGTAAGCTCAAATTTTCTACAATAAGTATATCAAAATCTATGTCAGGTTACTGGACCGGAAATTTTTCTAAAGACTTAAATATTTACATAAGAAAGCCGCAAATAGTATATCCCAGAAGCAAACGAGCAACATGCTGAACGTGGGAATAATCTAAGCTGCATCAGCAATCCAAGCAAGGAGAGTTAGGAATCATTCGATTCACATAATTTCCAAGAGCTTAGCAGTTTTTTACGTGGTAAAGACATGCTGCAGCTATATTATTAGTATGGCTGTAGCACGAAGGGCTTGGCTCGACCAAAGAAGGACTACGTTCTCGTAGAATACCCGTGTAAAATAGCAGCTCAACGCTGCTGTGTTTTGTATGGTGAGTGTAGAGAACCGGAGACCAATTATGCTGGAATCGATGCATTCTATCTTAGTCCTGACGGCTGACAAAGCATCTGTCTGTATATGAACTACAGCAACCTTTTTCCATTAGTAAAACTGCGAGCTCGTATGTCACCCTTATCCTATAAAATACTACACTGCATGATCATACACGTCATTATCTTCGGAATAATACTTATATGCCACTAGCGCCTAAATGAGGTTAGTAGTTTCATTAAAGTAGTAGATTTTGTAACACCGTCACTAGACGATAAGTAATTATAGCTGTCGGGCAACGGCCGATGCACTCACCTGGAACGGTTCAGCACTAGTAGCAGTGGAATCTGAACCCATTGTTTAAATACGCCGTGAGGTTGCAGTTACAAGCCCAGCTATATTAATCAATCAATCAATTAAGTCTCTTAACATACCTTTCCGTTCTAAGTGGTATTTTTAAACACATATTATACAGGATATGGCAGTAATATTCCATGTACGTCCGGACTTGCGCTAAACGTGGTAACGCCGCACTTTTACAAGGGCAATTAACTTCCTTAGAGCTGCTTGGACTTTGGCCTCAGTAATCAACCAAAGTTGGTCAGTATATTAAAATAATACACTTAAGAAAGCAGTCTGATCCGGAACGATTATTTGTAGACAAAATAAATTCTTATTTCATGCAGGATTCGAACCTGCCGCCCGTTGGTGCTGCAACTAAACGCTAATCTAATGCACCACGGAGCCATTTAAAAATCACATGAAGCCGTTAAAATCACACGAAGTAACGTATAAATCTCAAAACTAGGCTGCAAATGGAACGTTAATATCGGTAACTGATCACAAGCACGAGCCACATTCCGTCGCTCAAACCAATTGTATATCATCCGATGTTCGGCCCACGTTTGCCATATATATGCATTCCTCATATTCGATGTGTACACTTTGAGCTAGTTACCCAAGGCGATAAATACAGGGGCGCTATGAGATTATATTGGCATGAAGCCAATTCTAATGTAAGCTTGGAGTGTTCCATACATCTAGTGAAGATACGATCGTAAGACTTAAAAAATACGACACTAACGCTTCCATTTCTCCGTTATGAATACAATTATCTAAAGAAAAAAAAGTATTTTTTAGCTGACTTCAAAAAATAAATTATTCAGTTAGAATGTATGTTTTCTCGTACATTTCTGTAATGCGATATCTTTTAAAATTGTGAACTGATTTTGATAATTGGTTGTTATTAAATAGGTTATACGTCAAGGGTAGTGCCATGTAAATTTGTAGAAAAAATTCCACCCAGAAAGGTGGCAAAAAACGAGAAGAGGTTTTTAATATAAGTACTTAGACGACACTGATATTTTGATAATACTTAGTCTACTAAAATGGTAAAAAAGTTTTTAAGAGGTAAAAGTCGACTTAAAAGAATTTAAGCTATTTTATAAGCCCATATGAGTAAAAAGGTCACAAGGTTATGTTTGCAAATAGAATATCGTTAAACGCTAATATTAAAACTCTATCCTTTATTTTCCCACTGTTTTTACATGTGCTGTTTTTCTTTTTTTCATCTATGATTCCCAATTGGCGAAAATATGGATTAACATATTATATATAAGTAAGGATTACGTTACATTGTACAGTTAAATTGAGAACTCTGTTTTGTTTTTAAAATATCTAATAATTTTTCAGCATTTTGATTATTATGAAAACAAATTAAGTTAAGATAAAATAGAATTATTTGTGTTACCTAGTTTGAAGACTTAGGACACAGCCACCGAAGTCTACTACACCTGAGGGTGCCTCGTGTAGAGACGAATAGGTGTCGTGTAATTGACGGTGCTGTGTCTTTCCTATAGTTGGGAGTAGTGGTGTTGGTGTTAGTGGTGACTGAAAGAGGGCGGGAGGCGCTCTTCAAACTACGTAAGATACATAATTTTATTTTTTACGTGGATTAAGATCCAGCTGAGGTCGGTAAATTTTTTAACATCGTTAACGTAACGGACTTCCGCGAAAGTTATCTAGTATTGGAAGATTGGCATTCTATAGTCGATAAGATATACGCTTTATTTGATGTTCTACTCAAGCGGATTATAAATAGCATAATGTATTTTACACCATATTTCGCCAATTCACGATGTTTAATTAAAATATAATAGTTTTTATCTAAATTCGCTATATTTAGTTTGTGTCCGGCCTGGGAGCGGCAATCGGTCCGTTAAGTTGTATGGTTTTTTAGGATAGGGTGACAAAAGGCGTGTAGTGGTTATGAAAGTTGGTTTCTTAGGTTTAATTTTTCCTGCAAAGTTGCTCGGAAAATTTCGTTTGATATAAATTCATAATTATATTTACATATTAATAGATTTGTATGTAACTGCATTTCAATTATACAAGTCTTATAATATATTTTTTAATTTTTTCTTTAAAAAAACGGTAGCTCTACACTAGGACTTCCTCTAAAATAATATGCTGTATCTACTATAATGTTAATTACTTGAGATATTTTTTGTTGTCGCTGTGTTAAGACCTGCCTGAAACGAAATAATTATTGTCTAGTTCACTATCGTAACGATAAAATATAATTATTTCCTTGGATGTGGATATCAGTAGGCTTAATTAAATTGTTTTGAATAGTTATGAGTGCAATTAATATATTTAGAGATAAAGGCCAGTGCTAATTTTGTATAGTTTCATTGTAATTTTTATATGATTACTTTGAACCGACCTTAGCCGTATTCGTGTAGTGGTGGATTAATAGCTCAAGAAATATAAAAGGTTTATTCAATAAATTATATTAGATTATAGATATACAATTATAAGTGTAAAATTACACGTTCGTAGGTCAAATTATTTTTGAGTTACGGGGGAATTCGAAAGTTGCTTGAAATGGCTCCTGGGCCTACCTATACACATTGCCGGTGCGTCTACACGTTTCTTTTTCGAACTTGACTGACACACTGCTGTGTGTTACCAAGTGTTGTGTAGGAATGTCGTGAGGAATCCTACATGTCTGAGGAATAATTTTTTTTGAAGACCCGAGGTTCACTATACGTGTGTAATCCGTTGGATGTATATAGGCTTTTTGGTGTTCCTTACTTAACCCTTACTTCTTTTACCTTAACCAATCACTTTGTTCTTCATGTTCTGTTTGTTCCCCTGTGATTCTTTTTGTCAAGTAAGGAATCAAAAGTCAAGTTGAAATTAATATTAAATACTAAGGTTTATAATTCCTTGAATGTGTAAAGATCGCAAAGTTCTAAGTCAAAGCGACTAAAAGATGTGGTCATTTAAGTTACATATTAGTTTAGGTTTAGGTACTCGCAAAGTCACTCATAAATAGATACTTATCAATAGCGTATTTCCTGTTGATCTAAAATCATGAAATTTAGCAAGGCACAATGCCTTACAGCAGAAGTAAAGGAAAAATTCGAAAATTTGCAGTAAATAGCAAACTAACATTTGCAATTAATCTATCAGCCGTGATGCCGACCGATTTCTGGGAGAAGGTTTGTTCCACTGCAAAGTTAAGTTTGTTCTTCAATCTGAATTACGTTTCCTTTAGCAGAAATGTTTTGTTCTTACCTAAGCTAATTTATGAATTTCGGTGGTGAAAGTAAGTACTTACTGAATTGTTTCTATCTTTTACAGTCTGTAAAAGTCCACTGCTGAACATAGGCCTGCCTTATAGATTACAAGTTGCAGTTTTTTTAGTTTTATTCAGCTGTTATCAAGAAGATGCTGCTGCCCATCTCCTGTTTTAGTTTCCCTCTGACGACTCTTACTTCACCCACGTGACGATATGGGGTAGTAGGCATTCTTACGCCACCACAATACGGTTGACCATCTGATTGCACTATTGATATCCATTGTATATTAATGAAATAAGACAAATTAATAAAATAAGACAGATATCAATCATGTGTCGGTGTATTGAAAACAGGAAAAAAGGTCTAGCCTCTCGAATAGATGCTCTATCTACATATAAGTCGGAACCTTCAGGGTGCAAGCCTTAGTCGCTACTTTACCGTTTTATATTTAACAATCCAAATGACGAACAAACTGTCTACATGGCCAAAACAATTAAGCGCATGACAGGAATGTGATTTCGGCGCTAACAACTTACCTTTATCCCGCGCTTCCTCTAGTGACGAGTGATAGTACTGTCTCTCTATACTCTTCAGATCGCAACATAACCGTGCACGTACTTCTATTTAGTTGCAAAACAGGTAACGGTTTCCTTGGCAGAAAAGGATTTCTACTGCCTAGTGAAGGCTGTAGGTGAAGGCTGTAACTTGGCTTTATTAGTACGTATATTAATAATAACCATTCATTTTCAAATAATTATTGACAGGTTTGGCAGCCGTCTGGCAACCGCAGTTTTTATTTTTAGATGTTTTATGGAAGACGTTGCTGTTCATATTTATTTTCTATTGTTGCCTATTACGAGACCCACTGAACGACATGGGGTACTCGATATTCTTACACCACCAATACACGGTAGATATTAGTTGCAATTTACTAACATTCATTGCTATATGGAAGACAGCGTTGGTAATGCTTTGATACCGGCAATGACATCTCTTCAATGCTGTGAGTGATGTGTAATATGCAAACAAGGGCGGTTTTCTAAGATATCATAGCTATAATTGATTGAGTATGATAAATTCACAAAGCCAGACTATTTGTCAAGCCTCAATAGAAAAAATTGAAAGGCGCAGAAAATAAACTCGGCCCATTTTTAAAGACCTATCACGGTGTAGAGCGGCGGGGAAGAGCAAGACATAAAAATTGTTATCATTAACATTGTCTTGTAAAGAAATACCGTCCTCCCGCCTATCGTAAAACTGAGCATTCTTTAGAATTTTAGTATACAGAGAAAGAATTATGGAGATACGACTAATATATAATACTTATTTTTTGTATGTTCGGGTATAACTTCTTTTTTCAAAACCAATTTTATATATTTTTATTAAATAGTTACAATATACCTACTTTACTGGTAGTCTCATATAAATTAAACAACAATTGCATGCATACGGGCGGAAAAATAAGGGAATAAAATTTTCACGTAACTTTATCATTGGGATCAAAGACATTTATTCTCATAAGAATTTACAAAAATTCACTTAAATGAGAAATACATTAAAAACAAAATACATAATGAGTGTTAGGTAGTAAGTGGTCACCGAGCGTGCCAGGCAAAGTACACAAATATTTTATCTCACAAAATTATATAAATAGTGCGGGTAGAAATTCTACCATCATAACAGGATTGAAGATCGCCCATGCAAACAAAAAGAAACGGTGCAAGCGAACGCAGATACGTGGATTTAAAGAATCTTTGCTAGAATTGACTAGCCGTCATAACGAGAATTATTTAATAATTATATTGTAATATTGTATCAATTATTAATATGAATGTTTAATGATATTTAGTAACCGTAGTGATGGTTTTTAATATTTATTCGTTTATTATATATTTATTTGTTTGATAGTTTTTTTTTGTTTAGAAGTAGTTAGGGTGTTATTATAGTTTGTGATTTTGTAGGCTATTTTTAACAGTCTTTTAAATGTTAGCATACTTTTAGCTTCATTGATATCTAGAGGCAATTTATTGTATAGTTGTGCGCTTTCATAAGTAATGTTCTTTTTTCCGTAGTTGGTTCTTGGCCGTCGCAGAATTAAGTTATTAGCACTTCTTAACATTTTACAGTTTGTACATTTTCTTTTTTGTAAAGGTTAAGTTAGTATGTATGTTTTTATTTAAAAATTTTCGTATTAGTACGCTGGAAAAGTATTTGTATGATTGTTCTATATTAAGTATTTTAGTATCTTTGTATATTTTGGTTGTAGATGTCAGCAAAAAGAATTTTGATCAACTTGTTTTGCGCGTATTGAACAGAATTGAGATTAGTTTTGGCAGCTGATCCCCAGATTTCTACCAGATAATCGATGTGTGGCTTAGCTAGGGGGTAATAGTGTAACGGACTTTTTGTGGAAGGCAGCGAACTATTCCGCGTAGTGCTCCGGTTAGGGATATCAGTTTTTGTTTTATTTTTTTCAAGTGTACTTTCCAAGTCAGTTGGTTATCTAAAGTAAGGCCCAAATACTTCTCGCTTGTTACTTTATTGATTACTATGTCATTAATTTTTAGAGGTGTGAGATTGGGTATTTTTTTATTCTTTGCTGCAAAGATCATATAGTTTGTTTGGGCTACGTTTATTGTCAGTAGATTTGAGCAAAACTACTTATTTAGTATGTTTAGATCATTTTGAGCGTATTTATTAATTGATTCAATATTGTTACCGAAGTAAAATAAGCTGGTATCGTCCACAAATAGTGATAGGTCTCTTTTTAGTTCTAATGTACTTACGTCGTTTATGTAAATAAGGAAAAGCAATGGTCCTAAAATGAAGCCTTGAGGGTCACCGTACGTTATTTGTTTTAGGCTGCTTTTATGTTCTGCAAGTTTAAGTATCTGATAACGGTCGGATAGGTATGAATTAAGAAGTTCAAGAGGCTTTGCTGTTATAACTATATCGTGTAACTTATCCAAAAGTTTTTTATGTGAGACTGTATCGAACGCTTTTTTTAGATCAATGAAGATGCCAAGAGCAACATTTTTTTCATCTATATTGTTTTTTATTTTGGTAACAAGGTCTACAGTCGCTGATAGTGTGCTAGATTTGGGTCTGAAACCATATTGTTTGTGATAAAGAAAATTTATAGAGTTTAAATAAGTCTCAAGTCGGTTATAAATAATTTTCTCGAAAATTTTAGAGACAACGGGAAGAACCGATATAGGCCGGTAGTTGCTGGGGTCAGTTTTGCTGACAGATTTGTGGATAGGTGTAATTTTGGCGATTTTGAGACTACTGGGAAATGTACCTTGTTCTAGACAACTATTTAAGCATCGAGTTAGTTCTGGAGCTATAAGGTTTTTTACGCATTTTATGAACTTAGTATTGACGTTATCAATGCCCGAGCTAGTATTTCGATCTAAGTTGTTTATTATTTTAATTACCTCCTCAACTGAAGCCGGTGCCATTGCCGTTAGTCTTTTATCGTTGTTGTTAACTTTTGCATTTGTAAAGATTCTGTTATCATGGTACTGAAGGGGAATTTTTTGTGCTAGTTCTGCTCCAATAAATGAAAAGAAGTGATTGAAACATTCGCAGATCTCTTTTGTATCGGTTACCGAAGTTCCTCCTATTAGTAATTTGGGTGGTATCGATATTTCTCTAAATTTGTTATTGCTGAGGTTATTTATTAATTTCCACATCTTGGCTGGATTGCATTTATAATCTGTAAATTTCTTGTAGTAGTACTCTTGTTTCATTCTTTGAATTTTATTAGCAACTAGGTTCCTTTGTTTTAGAAAGTTTTCCTTGGCGAGTTTATTCTCTGGATGGCGTTTGTATTGTTGCCAGAGTATGTTTTTATAAGTAATATCATTCTAGTGGTTATCTTGATCTTGTGATTTCTTTAATCCATTCAAAAGGTTAAAATATAAAATATTATGAAAAGTTAAAACTGTATTCAAAGACTAAACACATTAAAGCAATTTCTGCATAGTAGCTTCTGAAGTCGCTGCTTTAATTCTTCTATATATCTAAGCACCCAAACCAGTAGTTCAGCCGAGTATCGGGAACTTATGTCTTATAAAGTATGCAACTGAAATATGAGCAGTCGGGGCGCTTTAGAAATACGAATGAAAATTATATGCGTTGCGAAATTTCGAGAAAACTTAATAGGGGATTTTGTGAACGGAGGCTGTGTAAATATTTGCTAGAATTATACAAAAAATTGATATCTGTATATTAAAAACATAAAATGGCGAATTACTTAACGCAGGTCATGTAAACATTTGCCAGCATTATAGTCATCATCATATATACAGCCTAAAGTCCAGGCAAGACGGTCCTGAGCCACCTGCATCAATCGACTTCCTGCATGTCTTACCAGGTCGTAACTCCATCTAGTGGGTGGTCGCCCTACACTACGCCTACCGGTACGAGGCTGCCACTCGAGAACCTTTCTTCCCCATCGGTTATCGGTTCTTCGAGCTATATGGCCGGCCCATTGCCACTTCAGCTTACTAATCCGTTCGGCTATGTCGGTCACTCTGGTTCTACTGCGGATACCCTCATTTCTGAGTCTATCACGCAGAGAAACTCCGAGCATAGCCCTCTCCATAGCTCGCTGAGCGACTTTGAGCGTCCTCATACGGCCAGCGGTGAAAGACCACGTCTCTGATCCGTAAGTCATCACTGGCAACACGCACTGGTTGTACACTTTAGTTTTCAGAGATTGAGGTATACCTGACGTGAAGATGTGTCGTAATTTCCCGAACGCTGCCCAGCCGAGTTGAATCCGTCGATTGACCTCTCGGTCGAAGTTGGACTTACCTAGTCGGAATATTTGTCCCAGGTAAACGTACTCGTCAACAACTTCGAGCATAGTGCTCTCAACAACTACCGGCATAGGTGTGACATGGACATTGAACATGATCTTTGTTTTGTCCATGTTCATCTTAAGACCTATCCGTTGGGAGGCACTATTGAGGTCATTGAGCATAGTGCTTAAGGTCCTCCAGCGATTCTGCCATAAGGACTATATCGTCGGCAAATCGAAGGTGAGTGATGTACTCGCCATTGATGTCAATACCGTATCCTTTCCAGTCCAGTAGCTTGAAAACGTCTTCCAACGCAGCGGTGAAGAGTTTCGGGGATATAACGTCACCCTGTCTTACACCTCTCTGCAGTTGGATAGGTTTCGAGCTCTGGTTCTGTACTCGGATAGCCATCGTAGCCCTACTGTACAAACACTTCAGCACTTCGATATACCGACAGTCAACTTGGCACCGCTGAAGGGACTGTAGCACCGCCCAAATTTCGACGGAATCAAAGGCTTTCTCATAGTCCACATACGCCAGGAAAAGTGGCAGATTGTACTCCTCGGTCTTCTGTAAAATCTGCCGCAGAGTATGTATGTGGTCTATGGTACTGAACCCTTTTTGGAAACCGGCTTCTTCGGGAGGCTGGAAGTCGTCGAGTCTGCGTGCGAAACGATTCGTAATGACTCTCGAAAACAGCACGTAGACGCGGTCTGTAGTTCTTCAAGAGAGCGTTGTCGCCTTTCTTAAAGAATGAAGAAGAATTATAGTAAAAAATAAATATCCGGTATTTTTTTAAATAGTATAGTAATAAGTCGAGACTTTGTTGAACAAATTCTCGGAGTGGGGGTGAGTAAGTATAGTCCAGTTCAATCTCCTTAAGAAACAAGTTTGCGCATTTACCACTAAAAAGAACCCCTTCGTCGTATCTTCTCAGTTTAAAGGCGTGCTCCCCTCGTTACCTCAGCCAGTAATGGAATCCTCGGCGTCGACATATCAAATGATGTGCATTTTAGTGGTCACTTGGAAGAAAAGACTAAATTGGCCTCTAAAAAGCTTGGCGTGCTCAGCAGAGCGGGATAGTATTGCATGCCGACGCGACACCTGCAACTTTACCTAGCGCAGTTTCAGCCGCACATGGAATACTGTTCCCATCTCTGGGCTGGGGCTCCCCAGTGCAAGCTCCTTCGATTTGATCGCATCCAGCGCGAAGCCGTTTGTATCGTCGGCGACCAAGCTTTATACGATCGGCTTGACTCCCTGGCACTACGAATAGATGATGCATTGCGAATTTGATGATGATGCGCTTTGCGAATTTTATCGCATTTACCATAGGGAGTGCTCTAAGGAATTGTTTGGATTGACTCCATCTGCACAATTTCACCATCACACATCGCGACAAAATTCGCGATACAATCCATACCATCTGGATGACTGGTGGTTTACCACTGTGTCATTTAAAATAAGTTTTCTTCCTCGCACAACTTCCTTGTGCAATTGACTACCACCAGATATTTTTCCGAACCGATAAGACTTAGGGATCTTCAAGAAAAGAGCTTACTCCTTTTATTAAAGCTTGCAACGCATCTGCAATATCCATGGTGTTGCAGTTGTTCAATGGCGGCGGTAATCTCTTACAATCAGGTGAGGCGTATGCTCGTTTGCCCCCTGTCCTATAAAAAAGGTAGTTTTAAAATGTTCGTATCAAAATCAGTTATTGCGTTTTTTTGGCAACAAATTCTCAGTAGCAGCCCGGAGACAGTAAGAAGGCGGTGTTTCACTACGTGCCTCGATAAACAGGTAAAACCGTTGCTTCTGCACCTACACTCAGAGAATTAACACTATCTTGCGCAGATGGCTAGTCTCTGTTAAGACTGGCCGCTAAGACTGAAATTCGGTATGGAGGATATTACGATTATTGTAAGATTGATAGAAATCACATTAAAAATTATTTTAATAAAGTGAATTGTTTCTAAAAACAACTTTACGTTCTAGAATCTAGAACCTAAAGCACGTTAAACTGTTAAAGGAAATCACAAAGTAACACCAAAATAGTTGAAGTATGCTAACCTACAGCAAAGAAAAAACAGGGTACTTAAAGACTTAATCTTTATTTTATATTCAGCAGTAAGTTATTGATATTGTTACGAGCTTGAGGTTCGTGACAATAAAAATTGCCGATAAAATTACCTAAATTAACACTTTAATTTACCTTACACAAATTAAAGTTAAAAACACTAATAATTAAACACACTAATTCACTTTATTCCGCTCCGAAGCTTCGCTTTTCTCGCCAAATCAACTCTGCCTCGATCGCATCTTGCAGCGCCTATATATTTAAATTAGCAAAGAAATATCCAGAATGTTCAAGTAAACACGCGCAAGGTACCGAGCGTTCGAGTTTCGACTAGGCGCTGTCGGTTGAGTAATTTGTGATGTCATTTTCTCAATGCTCCCCTCGCTCTCGTTCCTGACACTAGATGGCGCTAGTGTATTGTCGATTTGAGCGCGTAACACTGCCCCCTCCTAAAACATGCTCGTCCCGAGCATTATCGGCCCCATAATAACGCGCCAAGCGATTCACATGGACGATCTTAGGAGTCCCTCTTGCGCCTTTCTGTAACGGCTCCGCAATGTCAAGGGCTGTTCTATCCCGTGGTGCACCAACATTGTACAATTTCGGTGCTCCTCTACTACGTGTCTGAGGTCCCCGCACGGCCGCACAACTTGTACATGTACGACACCAATCCTCGACATCGTTACGATAATGGACCCAGTAAAACTGTTCTCGGACCTTCAGTAGAGTTCGTTTAACTCCCAGACGGACTCTTGAACGACCATTATGGCACAGCTGTAGAACATTCGGCACTTTAGCTTTAGGGACAACCATTTGCAAACGACAGCTGTCCCTTCGACCATTGTCCCATTTACGGCACAGGACTCCATCCTGAATCAGCAAGCTGTCCCATTGGGCCCAATAGCTTTTCGTGGTTGAACTCATCGCTGAGACGTCCCTCCACTTAGGCTTGGTAGCACGGGCCTTCATCCATCCCAGAATCGGCTTGATGTCCGGATCTTCCTGCTATGCATGTCGTAGGCTGTCCTTCCACCCGTTGCTGAGGTGGTCTGACCTGAGCATCCTCACGGATACCACTTCCTTACTCTCTTGCCTACTACAATGGTTGCAATCTTCAGGACAAGGTCTTCTTGTCAATGCATCTGCGTTGCCGTGAGATTTTCCGCTGCAGTGTCTGATAGTAAAGTCGTATTCCTGCTGCTGCTGGACGGTGCTGTTAGCCGCACTTCCTTTCTGAGACCGTTCACCTTCCCTTCCTAGGGTGTGCTTAGGGCAGCTGGACCGAAGATGGCCCCTTTCCCCACAGCCATAGCACCTAGGGCTGTATCTTTTATAGTGGTCGCGAACCGTAACTGCTGTAACCTCCCTAGCGTGAGGTGAACGATGATCCTGTCGCCGCCAGGCAGTGCCGTTAGCTGTACTACCCTCTCGAGATCGACCAACTCTCCTTTCCATGGTTAGTTTAGGGCAGCTGGATCGAAGATGGCCCTTTTCCCCACAGCCATAGCACCTTGGGCTGTATACTTTGTTGCGGTCGCGAACTGTAGCGGCTACAACCTCCCTGACGCGATGGGAACGATGATCTTGCCGCACGGCTTCTACCTCCAGTGCATGGGCCAAGGCGTCCTTAAGCGTCTCGTGGTGCCCAAGCCTCAGAGCAGCTCTGACTTCCAGGTCGCGGATGCCGTCGATGAATGTCTGCACCAGGTTCCCTTCAATGAGCGCAGGTACAGACCGGTAAGCTTTTCGCACCAGCTTCTCCACCTCTAGAGCCCACTGCTGCAGGTTTTCGTTGATGCGCTGCACACGATCTTTAAGCTGCGCACGAAAGACGTGTTCCAGGTGAGCGTCGCCATATCTCGCCTCCAATGCCTCAAGGAGTTGCTCATAAGTCACTTCCTCACCGAGAGCTTCCAGAACTGTTAAGGCCTGGTCGCGCAGGCCTAGTGTGAGAGCAGTCATGGCCTGACTTTTATTCCAGCCGTTCGCCTTCATAACAGCCTCGAACTGGATTTTGTAGGCTGACCAGGAAGAGGTACCGTTGAACGGTGGCACCTTGAACCCACGTAGCGAAGGTGTTGTAGCTACTACGGGAGCTGTAGCTCCATCTCCAAGTTTGAGTTCGTCCAGTGATTTCTTCATGTCAGCCATTACGTTGTCAACCCGATTGTTTACTTGTTCGATTCGGGTTTCTACTTTCTCGATTCGGGTTTCAGCTTCCGATAGGCGGTTGTCATGTTGAGCAACCTTATCCTTCACCTCCTTTATCTCCTTCCCGAAGGTAGCGTGAAGGTCCTTCATGAGGAGCATCTGTTCCTCCTGTCGGCGGGCCTGTTCCTCGTGTCGGCGGGCCTGTTCCTCCTGCTGCTCTCTCAACTGATTGGCCTGTTCCTCCTGTCCACGCTTCAGCTGCTCTTCGAACCGACGAGCCTGTTCCTCCTGTCGGCGGGCCTGCTCCTGCAGCATCACCATCAGGGCGCCCAAATCAGGTGTTGCAGATGCAGGAGCTACTGACGGACCGGCCTCCGTTGCCGGCCGCTGGTCCTCCGACGTCTGCGGCGTTGCACCACCAAATCTTCGTTGGTCCGTCTCCTGCTGGCGTTGACTTCGGGTACGGACACCCTCCGTTTCCTCCTTAGGTAAAATCGGCATTATTTTATCCCACTTCTGACACCAATTGTTACGAGCTTGAGGTTCGTGACAATAAAAATTGCCGATAAAATTACCTAAATTAACACTTTAATTTACTTTACACAAATTAAAGTTAAAAACACTAATAATTAAACACACTAATTCACTTTATTCCGCTCCGAAGCTTCGCTTTTCTCGCCAAATCAACTCTGCCTCGATCGCATCTTGCAGCGCCTATATATTTAAATTAGCAAAGAAATATCCAGAATGTTCAAGTAAACACGCGCAAGGTACCGAGCGTTCGAGTTTCGACTAGGCGCTGTCGGTTGAGTAATTTGTGATGTCATTTTCTCAATGCTCCCCTCGCTCTCGTTCCTGACACTAGATGGCGCTAGTGTATTGTCGATTTGAGCGCGTAACAATATGTTGCTACTAATTCCACCGATACCGTAACATCCTATTTCAAGTACACTGCTGAACGTATGCATAGAGGAGTTATTTGCTATATATAATAACCATGCTTGTTCAGTCACAACAGCAATTTTCTTATTTCTTTATTGTCATTATGAAGAAGATGCACTCCTAGTTTTTTATCCTCTGTCACATCTTAATCAGGACGATATGGGGTAGAGGAAATTTTTACACCGCCACTACACCGTCACCTACTAATTTTACGTAATTCAAATTGTATTAATTACTACGTGTAGGATACTTTAGAAATTAAATAGATTTCCAAAGAGTTTTAATTTAACAATACCTCTATTCCAACTTCGTTCCGTGACCAAACTAGGTATAAGGTAACTGAAAAATTGATTCTAATTGAGAAATCTGAGCGGTAGTGTCGAGTTTTATGTAGTTATCGTTGGAAAAGGGTTACGGGATTGGAATTTAAATAACCAATTCAGACTGAGAATTACATTACCGATAGTTAGATTTCACTTTTTAATTAAACGGCATTGTTCTGGGCAGATGTAAAAACTATATTTTAATAATAGGTGTGATAAACGTGCATACCGTCCACTTGATGGTAAGTGAATCATGTGAATCATAGACACCTACCTCGATTGATGAAAATGTAGATACATTGATAGCCCTGATGACTCGTATCGGTGGTAATTAGTGAAACAGATCTCCGATTCTCTACACTACCACTTAAAACATAGCAACATTATGCTACTAATTTGGTTTGTTGGCATTTTGTTGAAGTTTGATCCTTCTCTGGTTAAGCTGATCGATTCATGTTGCAGCTATAATACGTCTGCCCCAAATCTGCCACATACGAAGTTAAAGGGAACAAAATGGGTACGGAATATCCATAATAAACCTCTTATGAATAAAAGGCAAAGTCAGCAGATGAATGTTCCTTCATGATTCATTAAAAATGGCCGGTCCCACTTCAACATCTATTGTTTGCTGTATTCTGGTACCAGGCTTTCTCCATCTTCAGGCTACATTTTATATCTTGTTAGAAAAGGCTTAATTTCCTGCGATACACGGTTCTTTTCATTAGAGTGTTATGCATTTTTATTTAAAAAAGTCTAATCTAATTCAACCAAAAAATAATTTTAACTTAGCTTTTGAAGTATTATTAAGCTGTTCACACTAAATTATGTATTTTATTTCAATACTCAAATAGAACTTTTATTAAATTTTTTAAATGACCTTTAATTTTTATTAAAAATACATTAATGAACATAAGCCTCTTCTATAGAGGGCATTGAATATTATAATTTGTCCTGCTGCGTCAATTTGTTAAAGTTAGCTGACTTCACATGTCTTCCAAATATTTTTTTTAATTATCAGGTTAGTTTTTTTTTGATTAGACATATAAAACTCCGATGTTAAAAATACTAACTTTGATCTTTAATTTTAACTATTACTTTAAATCACTGTTTTTTTTATTTAAACATTACCGTTACAAGCCATCAAAAGTCCACAGCTGAAGATAGGCCTTCCCCAAATTGATTACTTCAAAGAGGAAATATTTACAATAGTTGCCACGATAGCGGGCGTCTTGACATCTGCAGTTTTTATTTAGTTTTTGTTATATTAGGAATGTGCTGCTAACCACCGCTTGGTTTGTTTCCCACTGTCGCCTATTTAAACTAATTACTTGATCATTCCAAGATTGCCGTTACCTCCCGCCACGCTCCCTCAGTCCGCGCCTCAAGCGTCGCCCTTTTAGTACCGATAGCAGCGCCTTCGTAATGTTTTACATATTTGACATGTTTGAAATGTAAAATAAAACTATAATTTTTTTAATTATAATATTTTATAATTGTATTGGACATGTTCCCGTTCACTGTTATTAATTCACTTTACTAAACAAATTATTTTATAATATACATTTTATCTTCATGTTTGCTCTTAATTTCTATGTACAGGACAACAAATTACATACTTAGTTTTGCCTAGTTTGGCAAAAACATTCATCATGTTTATGTGATATAATAAATAAACATGATGACTTTTTGTCTACGGTACCGTCAGCTGTGATATCATAACGGTAAACGACGGCAAACTTGAAATGAACGCTTAGTACGGGACGATGATATGTAGCGGATATAACACATATAGTCGTCAGGACATAGGTCGCAGTAAAACATTAATTATGTTTAAATAACATAGTAAATGAATTATAAAATTTGGTCTTATCAAAACAGTATAAAGCTTCGTATTTTATGATCTCACTCGTTTTTCTAATAAATATTAAGCCATATTAAATATTAACACAAACGCAATAGTAGTGTTAACAAATTTAAATTAGATACAGCGGTTAGATATTTACGAATATAGAAGCATACTGCTTTGTTTTAAGTAAAATATTAGTCAAGGTGTGCCCCGCAGGAGCAATGACAGGTATAGGTTTAACCTTCCTTTGCTATCGCCTTTCTTCAGAAGAGGACAGTTTCTTCCCCTATTTCTTTTTTGACCTTGAAATTCGGCGCGTCTTCCTTCACGGCATCTAATTTCACACGCACAACCCGAATTCGTTACGCAAATGAGACCATAAAAACAAGCACTTGCAAAATCACCTTTCCAACCACTGTGGTAGATTTGATGTATGGCTTAGCCACTAACCACGCTTTAGGGTCAGAGAGTAGCTCCTCCCAATTCTCATTCCATCTACAGGATTTCATATACAGGAGGAGACGACTCTCTTCCAAGCTCGGAGTAGCCACTTCGAGCCGGCCCTTCAAATCAGGCCGGCCGTAAGGATTCCTCTTCGTTTACGAAGCTACTGTTACCAAGCGTGTGATACTCGTACAAGTTAGTGTTACTGAGATTATGATGTTAAAATCCTTTAAATACGCGTAGAACGTTTTTGCGTGTCGGTGTGTCGTCTATATCTACTATAGCCAGTCTAACGCTTTTATTCTAAAGAAATATAAGTGACGTACGCTCCCAGCTACGGACCGCTTATAAAGTATGCAACTGAAATATGAGCAGTCGTGGCGCTTTAGAAATACGAATGAAAATTATATGCGTTGCGAAATTTCGAGAAAACTTATTGGGGGATTTTGTTAACGGAGGCTGTGTAAATATTTACTAGAATTATACAAAAATCTTGATATCTGTTTATTAAAAAAATAAAATGGCGAATCATTTAACTTAGGTTATGTAAACATTTCCCAGAATTATAGTAAAAAATAAATATCCGGTATTTTTTTAAATAGTATAGTAATGAGTCGTGTGAACATGTAATATAATGTAAGTTAAGTTTAAGAGAGATTTTTCGATAGCTGCAATCTTGACAGGTGGGTTAACAGTTCTTAATTATTTTGAGTTTTTATCAGGAAAATGGTGCTTCCTATCTCCTGTTCCAGTTTCCCACTGTCGCTTCTTATGAAACTTACTCGAAGATATGGGGTAGTTTTCTTACACCGTCCCTTCATTCTCAACCCTCTCCCCCATTAGACAATCTATCTAATATATTTATGTTACGGTTGGTTGCGGCGCTGCATGGCCGCAGGTTCTATTCTTGCACGGAACGAGAAATATTCCGGGTATGGATGTTTTCCCAAACGCTATTTATGTATGAAAAGTATAGGGGTGCATGCACTATATTACATACGAGGAAGAGAGGATAACTGTGTTCATCACTGTGGATTGCAAGTAGTATCGGAGTGTGTGCGCAGGAATTACGTAGTTTAATTTCTCCCTCTAAGAACTACTAGGCAGTTGGTGGGTCTTCACCCCTTTGTTGTCGATAATACATGCATTTGAAGCAAGCGGCTTGCTTTGTCTTTCGTAATGCTTACAGCAAAGGAATGGAATAATCTGCTGACTTCTTTCTTTATGTTCGATTAAAATCTAGTAATTGTGAATCCAAGATCTAAATCCAAACATACTTTACATAAAAACAAAAAGTTATAAAATTACGTTGATAAGACTTAAACTAACTCAATACTATAATAAGTTATCTTTAGCAGTGCTAGTTCACAGACCTGTGTTCAGCTACATAGCCCTCCCCATTAAATACATACCAAATAGAATAACAAAAGCATAAAAACAATTTTACCGCAATCGAGAAATTAATTAAAGTGGGTAGAAGTCAAATAATTAACTATGTACTAATCCGATAAATGGCTCATAACTGAAACGTGGTTGTTAGTGACTCAGTTAATGTGACATTTTCTAAAAACAATAAAATATAATACGTAAAATGTGCATTTAATATTGGAGATTTGTTAATCCTAACCAATATTACAAGTTTAAAATTACAGAATTAAGTATAAAATTAACACGTAGATGGCAGTGTGTGCGTGCGTGCGTGCGTGCGTGCGTGCGCGTGCGTGCGCGTGCGTGCGCGAGCGTGCGCGTGCGTGTGCTTGCGTGCACGTGCGAGTGTGTGCGTGTGCGTGCGTGTGCGTGCGTGTGCGTGCGTGTGCGTGTATGTGCGTGCGTGCGCGCGTGCGTGTGTGTGTGCGTGTATTTTTCGGTTTCCCAATGAGATAAGACATTAAAAACTTAGTTAGAGCTTCCTTACATTTAAAACGTGTTAGCGTATACATCGTTGTAATACTGCTAATTTTTTTATAAAGTTAAGGTCAGTGAACAAACTTTTGTTATAATTATTTTTTATACTTACGCGAATATAATACATTAAATGAAACTAGTTTAACGGATTTTATCGCGTTTAACTTGACTCTTTAATTCCCGATGTTTCGGGTGTTTTACAGCACCCATGTGTACGCGGGGACTCTGGTGTTTGACATCCAACCGTCATGATAAACACTGACTTATAATAAGTAAAATAATATACAATGCAATTTTTTTAACTTTACATAACTTTACCCTTAAAAAATATACGCAAAGGTTGTCTGGAAGAAATCTCTTTCAGAGTGATAAGATCGCCTGTTGTACATATTCTACTTTAAATTTAACTGTACTCGATGTTTTGTATCTTGGTTTATAATAAAGAGTAAATAAATAAATAAAAATATTTTCTAATATTTGAGCACATCATAACTTTTTAAAGGCAAGGTTGTTAATTTAATCTGTTCATTAATTTCTCAATTTTGATTTTCAAAAGTATTAGTGCATATATCATTAACTTACTTACAAGATATATTCTTTATAGGATATCACATAACAGAAGCAAAATATATTTGTTATAAGATCAGCCAAGCTGACGTAGACCTTCGGAAATTAATAATGTTTACTACGGCGTACTTGTCTGGGGTGATAACTATTTGTGGATTGTTGGTGAAAGTATTAATTTTTGTAAAGTAAAAACAGATGCATAGTAAGAATATATATAAGCAATTAAGAAGGTTTGGCGTATAGAAAAAGGTTGATTTTAAGATATTCTCTACAAACATCAACATTTGAGAAACAAATGAAAAATAACAAAATTGAAATTAACACGGAAAATGTGCATTAGGTACAACTATATTTTTATATGTATGTATGTATACATATATTGTACGTTTATTTAAAATGGGTAGATCTACTATTAGTGCATTTTTATATAATTTTGTTTTTACTTTAAGTTTTCGGACCAAGAGCTAGCGTACACTCAGCCGCCCGATTTATCACGGGGTGCAGCACAGGGTTATTAAGTGTACTTTCTTAATTTGGTAAATATTTCATCCTATTTATCTTTTTGCCAATTATTGATTTTTATATTTTGTACTGCTAGCTCAAACTACAATAGGTTTCCTTTTTTATTTCTGTACATTAAATGTGGATGTAACGGTTAACGATAATATCCATAAATTAATACAGGTGGTGAAACTTATATTTTCTTTGGACTAGGTCTGGTTTTATCATGAATATTTTGAGGTTTCTTTTACTACCACTGACTTCTATATATGGACTGGCTATATACCGTGACATAATGAGTTGTTTTTTTCGCTATTTTGAACCTCGAGAAGTGAACCTCAACGGAATTGAGATTAGAGATAAAACACAGTGATAAAATAAATCGATAAAAAATCTATACACTGGTTTATTTATCATATTGATACAATATCATACAATAAATAAATGTATCAATTAATACTAGGCATTTGACGCAAGCTTTATACCTTATATAAACCAAGATCGACGCTGTGTTGGTCTATCTAAGTATATATTTGTATCTACAGAACGGATTTTGCTCCAGGTTTCATCATTGGGTATGTTGGTTCATTGGCGAGGGTTAAATATTCAATCAGTACTGGATAATATTCAACTGATCTAAGTAACTAGGTATACAAAATAAAAACATAATTTCACAAATAATTTATTGTCAACCGTTCATACAGTTCTCGTACTATAGAAAACAAATCAGCTGTTAAAATAATACCTATTCTTTTTATTTACAGATCTGTCTACAGAGAGAGTAAACTATATCGTTTAAAATATAACAATTAATATACTGCCATACCGTTTATCAGATTGCGGTAAAACTTTGTCAACTTCTTGCTTGCACATGCAACTTATTGAAGATATTACAATTAACTTACACCAGGCGGCGTATCGTACTGAAAATTTATTTGAAAGTCATACATCATTCAACTTGAATCTGGGTCATCATTCCTGATCAAACAATATAACTATTTCAAAAATAAAACGAGATTTCTACTCCTATTTCCTTTTCAGCAGCAATGCGCCGAATGTTACAATCTATCAAGATATAAAAAGATATAAACATTAAATTTCATAATTATTATAAGAATATATATATATATATATATATTTATTATAATAAATTTCATACATATTATATAATTATTATAAGTAATGTAAGACGATCTTTGTTTATACAACATTGAACATATAAATTTGGCGGGTACATTTATCATTCAATTAAAGGACGGTAATAACAAGTGGGTTAATGAAAACTTTATTAAATAAACTCTCAGATTATGTATAACTTGAGTACAGGTTTACTTCGAAAGCGATACTAATTTGAAAGTGAAAGTAAGAAAAGTATTTTTTCGCCAATTTTTTTCAAATGTGTAATAATAATAAATCAAAGCCTTTATTCCAAGTACTATTTGGTTAATTGACGTCCAAAGCATTTTTAATTATTTAAAAAAAACGAAATTTTTTTTTTGTTTACGAAAAAAGCCGAGAAAGGCCTCACTTAGCTCTACTATATATATATATATATATATATATATATATATATATATATAGATATATATATCATATATATATATATATATATATATATATGTATATATATATATATATATATATATATATATCACATATATGTTACAAATAGTTTGCTATCACTCGGCGCCATATTATGGCGTTTGACAGATGCGCATATTATTTGAGACGCCAGTATATGGCGTTTGGACAGCCGAGGGGATAATTAAGAAAAGGGAATCATTCGATTTTTCTGGTGATTTTCTTTCTTATTTATATTTTATATTATTTTTATTTAACGCATCTTGTTGCAGGGATTTGACATCACTCGATATTACTTGTGGATTAAAGAGGTTTATCCTAGACTTGTGTCGTGGAGCACGTCGCGTGTTATTGAATAAGGCTTGGGATCAGGAGCCTGCTAAACTATATTATAATCTGTCTTACAAACTGTGGACTGCACTTAGATCCTAGTGCAATGGGAATATAATTTAGAAAAAGGGTTGGGTGTAGCAGTGTGTGAATATATGTTTTCATACATTAATATAATTATGTAATAATAGATGGATGCCGTCTTGTTTTTTGTTTTACAAATGATATTTTCCTTTTTCTAACAATATTTCATATTTTTATTCCACTTCTTTGGTGTAACTTTACCTACTGTGTACTAAAAAATATACCTACCAAGCTTCATAAATGTGCTGATCAAAAGCAACCACAACCAATTTGACCAACAATTCATTAATTTTTTATCACAACCAGCAAAGGAACATATGCTCCATTCATTGAATACCTTATGGAGGGGATATATTCGTGCTTTAAGAACGGTTGTCAACCGTAGTTTATTTTTACGTTCTCATTAAGAATATGACATAGACATAGACATAGTTTTATTAGCATCAATACACTCACGAAATATACATTTAAAAGTAAATAAGAACATAAAAACACACAAGATACAAGATGGTAGACATAATAAAAATAAGTCTCGGCAAGAGTGAGTGATGTGATGCCAAAAAGGATTCCGTCTCAGCATATGCTACCACACGTACTGCAGCAGCGCTGATTTTCAGCGGAGCCCTGAATAGTATATATTCGATATTGCGCCCGCCGCGATATCGGTGCTAATATTCCATTTAAAAAAATCAACCATTCACTCAAAGTATACATTTTTAAGAAAAAAAAAACATAAGTGTTAAAATACATAAACATACACGTGCATATACACACTCGCACATAAAATATATTACATTTTACATTGTACTATATACATATTAATTATTCGTATATATTTGTTAAATGGTACTTATGAAATAATCTGCCACTACACGTGAAATCATGATTTTTGAAATGCTAAAAGGTGTTTTTTTAGTTGATTTTTAAAACCGTTTACAGATTTAGATTCCCGTAAAGATGGTGGTAAATTATTCCAACATTTAGTGGCCATGTATTTAAAACTACCACGAAACGCGGCTGTTCGGTGATATGGAATTGCCAGAATTGGTGTACCCGTTCTGATGCTTCGACAATCATCTGCTCTTCTCTATTTTAATTTTTGAACGAGGTATTCCGGTCTTTCTGATTTTATGCATCCGAACAGAAGCGTAGCCAGATGTAAATCTCTCCTCAATGACATCCTTAATATGTCCGACTTATTGAGATATGGATGTACATGATGATATCGAGGGATATTAAAGATGTACCTTGCACATGTGTTTTGCACTCTTTGTATTGATCTATTTGTTTTAGTAAATAGTCTAGGACCATACACAGTATCTGCGTACCCGAATTTTGAAAGTACGAGAGACTCACATAGGCGCAGGCGGACTTTCTTCACTGAGATAATCACGCACTTGGTAGAGTGCTTTGACTCTATAAAAACAGTTGCGTGTGATCTCAAGTACATGATTCTCAAAGCGAAGACCCTGGTCCATCAGTAATCCTAGATTACGAGTCTTACTTACACGTGCCACCGGTTCTCCACGTATGCTTAAAATAAATTTCTTTTTCATTATATGATCAACCTGTCCCTTTGACCCTAACAACATGAATTTTGATTTGCATGGGTTGAGCACAAGTGTATTCGCTTCTGACCATAGTGAGATGCGATGCAAATCCTCATTTATTCTTGCTACTGAACTTTCTTCATCGCTAGGAAAAAATGGGAGATGAATCTGTATATCATCGGCGTATAAGTGGAACTTACTGTGTTTTATATGGTGACATACGTCCGCTGTGTATAAAATAAAAATAAGTGGACCAAGTATAGATCCTTGAGGTACTCCCCTGGTTACAGGGCATGGAGACGAGCACAGCTGAATGCCATCGTTTTTGGTAATAGTTACTATCTGTGTCCGATTGGATAAATAGCTGTCGAACAATCGAACTGCAAGCAATTCAAAACCATAGTAACTCATTTTGGATAACAATAATGGAATATTTATGGCATCAAATGCTCGGGAAAAATCAAGCAAGACCAATATCGTGCCCTGTCCATTATCTTGTGATGTCAAGATATTGTCAACCACATCTATTAAGCTGTTGATGAACTACGTGCCTTTCTGAATCCGGATTGAAAAACAGGTAATATATTATTACACTCTAAAAAGGTTGAAAGCTGCATACATACGATTTTCTCGAGAACCTTTGATAAACAAGGTAGAATACTAATTGGCCTTAAGTCTTTTATATCTGACACATTATTTTTTTGGGTAGAGGCTTAACTATGGATGTTTTCCAGACGTCGGGAAAAGTAGATGTGCGAAGTGAAGCGTTTATAATGGCTGTTATAGTCGTCAGGAGCAACATTTTAAGAGATAATCCATCACTGCCTAACGCATTTGATTTAAGTGATCGTATGACTTTTGAAACTGTGGTTTCATCAGTGGACTTTAACTCAAAAGACACGTTTCCAAAACGATGAAATTCGTAATAAGTAAGACTCGACATTGGTGTTACACTTTTACCGGGTACCGTACAAAAATGAGAGTTCAGCCTGTCCGGTCTTTGTAAGTGCTCAGGGATTTCAGTAACACGGTGTTTGTTGACTAGATTAGAATAACGCTTCAGGTTTTTCCAGAAAACTTTAAAATTATTCAGGTTACGGTTAGCAGGGATGGTAGATATGATAGGGATATAGAACGACGAGTAAATGCAGGGAATAGAGTGAATGGGGCACTACACTCTATTGTGAAGAACCAGAATGTGTCAGAAAAGGCCGGGGTGCTTTTAGGTGGGGTTGAATCTGAATGACACGTTGAGAAATTGCGTGATAAGAGATAAATGTGGTATGCAAGATGATGTTGTGACCAGGATTAAGAAAGGAATGCTTCGGTGGTTGGTCATGTAGAAAGAATGAATGAGGAAAGATTGACAAAACAAATTTATATGGCAGATATGAATGGCCGAGTCGGGAAGGGACGCCCTAGAAAAAAGTTTATTGACCAAATTGGCGATATTTTGAAAAGGGGCCACGTTAGAAGTACCCTTAACCGACGAGCATGTATGCGTAGATATATGGATGTAAAGGAGGCGAAAGAGGTATGTCAGGATAGTGCCAAATGGAAGTCCGTAGTCTCTGCCTACCCCTCTGGGTGACAGGCGTGAGTTTATGTAATATATGTAATTATGTTACGGTTTATATACTGATTAAAATACGCACGCTTTTCATTTTGTAATGCTGTAATTACATGACCCTTCAGCTCCTTGTAATAATCTCTATGCCTGCTCAGTCCAGACGAACGATAACGCTTATAAGCTTCATTACGTAATTTCATCATCTTACGGATAGTATATGTAATCCAGGGATATGTATTTTCTTTAATACGAGTACTTTTGACGGGTGCGTGGCAATCAAAAAAGAAAGTTATGGCATTGTTAAACTGAAGCACCATCTCGTTTACATCTACCAGGTTTGAAATACATATTTGAAATACATATTTCCAGCCATGCTTTGATACCTTATAAAAAAGCTGACGATTTGTACGCGTCAGGCGTTCATTGACATAAAATTTTCTTGGCGGTCAAGGCTGATTGAAGCCGGTACTATCAACGCCTCGACGCACCCTTGCACTCCGCACTAGTTGATCACGCAATGAACGCCGCATCAATCGCACCACTAACGGCCGCGGTTTAGGTATACCTTCTCCCTCAACACAGCTGCGTGACGGCCCCATACGCTCCGCACTAACAATATCCTCCTCAGACAATTTCACAGCCAGTTTTTCAGCAATAAGAACAGCGAGGTGTGTCGGATTTTCACCTTTAACTTCTGGGAGGCAGGAAATTTCTACATCCGTAAGAAGTTGTTCTTGATCACGGTCATTTAGCTCCATTTTAATACATTCCATCATTTCACTAAATTCATTACTAAAATTTGAAGGTGGTTCACAATTTTTTTGTTGCTCAAATCGCCTACCGCCGTATAAACTTTATCAAATTTTGCGCTAAAGTTTTTAATTTTTTGGCGCATTGATATTATTTCGAATTTAAGTTCCTGCATAATTTGTGACCATTTGTCATCAGAGTCACAATACTCTAATGGTGAAGACGCTGAAGATTCGCTTTTATTAAGATCTGTTAGCACCTTAATTGGCGTATCCGAATTGTCTTTACACGGCTGCAGTGGCGGCGTAAGACCTAAATTTTATGTGCCCTCTGCCTGCGCAAGAAGACGCAAGAAGGATTATATAAAATGAAAAACAAAACACTTGACATTTTAAAATTTTTATTCATACAAAATCATTTAGTACCAACACCAAACAATTTCAAAGAAAAATGAAGAAATAGATATCTATCCTTAATTATAGCCTGATAATCCAGCTTGGATGCTATATCTGCCTCAATAGATAAAACTTTCAACGTTGAAAGTCTTTTCTATGACGTCGCATTCCTGAGATAATTTTTAATGAGTTTTAATTTTAAGAAGCATCCTTCAGCGGAGGCTGTACTGATCGGTATTGTTAAATGACGATGTAAATGTTTGGGTATATTTTTTAAATTATTTTCTGTAACGTATTGGAGTAGCTGTTTAACATCTGTTACGAAGTTAAACTAGGGATCATGAATTATAATTCGTAAGGTTGAAAGTCACTGCTTTCACCCACTTGCAGGGCTGTGTGTAAATCTTGACAGTTTTTTTAATTTTATAGTTCATAAAAGATAGCTTGACCTCTGCGACAGCTGTCAGTAAAAATCACGCCTATGAAGTCCTGAATTTCTTAGTAGTACAGACAGTATGCACTAATTAGGTCGGCATTTCTATAAAGTATGACATTGACAGGTACTGTGTGTCTGTACTCTGTACTACTAAGAAATTCAGGACTTCATAGGCGTGATTTTTACTGACAGCTGTCGCAGATATCAAGCTAACTTTTATGAACTATAGATGGTTTGGAATATTTTTTAACTTATTTAAATCATAAAGGAAACCAATATTTTCATAATGTTGGCTTAAAGCCATAAATCTCAAATCCATATTGTTATAATGAACAAACATTGTGTTGAAAAAATCTGTTTCATACCGACTTTTAGGAGACTGTGAAGGATTAACCTATTCTTTGCCTTCATAATCTAACATCATTTTCTTTTTGGCTATTCTTTTATTTTTAAAGTCTTTTGGCAGATCATAACAGTTTTTTTCAATAAACGGCCAGACAAGCACGCATTTTTCGAAACAAGTTTGTTGATAATCTTTAATCCAGTCAAAAAAGGTACGTAAACGTTCTAGAGCTTTAATTTGTCTTCACCTATAGTGATAACTCTACCAAAAAAAGGTAACAATTTTGCAAGTTCTTAAGAAGCTTTGTGTCGGTTCCGTTTATCTACTCATGTGCGCGAAAATATACCTAAAGCAGTCAAGTGGGCTCCTGTACCGCCCTCTTTACTACGTTGCCACGCGCCCACGATTGAATAAAGTCAGTGTTCTATGTCTAACAAACAGAACGAGGAATCCTCAGCCATTGTCGCCCCATTGATTACTGTATATATACTGGTCGCCTTGCAGCGGGGATTCCTCGCAATAGCAACGCAAACTAATGTTGCTAGACTGAATAAAAACATATTTAGTTATGTCAATAATACGATCCAGGGCGCGAGGCCCCCTGGATCGCGAGGCCGTAGGCGGTTGCCCACGTCGCCCACGACTTACACCGCCTCTGCGCGGCTGTTTGCTTATACAATCCGGACACATCCATTTTTGCGGCATCTTAAAGCTCTTAGGTATTTTAAGACATATTCGATCATAAACACTGCTACACGCAGTACACTTAATACCTTCCGCAGAACAGACAAATCGCCCACATGCAACCGAATCCTTATGCTGCTAAATCGCCTTTTCATTTTCCTTTTGGTTTCTATTACGACACCCAACGTAAAATATGGGACAGTCTTATGCTGCCACTACACGGCATTCCAGGATTTACATCAAAATGCTGCTATGTTTATATTGTGAGTGATAACAACTAGAGACTACTTCAACTTGTTACAGGGTATGAAATCATAATCCGCAAAGGCGGTGTCACGTCTAGGTTAGTTTTGCTTTATAAGATCTATCTATATACTATACAATAATGCAACAACTATACAATAACATATAACATTGATCCATAGCAATTTATACATAGACAACAAAGTATGATAACTTTCATAAAAAAATTGTTAAAAATATTTTTAAAAAACATATATGCTACTAATCTTCGCCGATAGTTAAAATATAGTTGGTTCTTTTTAGATATTGCTCTTGCCATTATAACGCAGAGAGTAAGACTGCATGACAATTATAGTTTTTTTTTATAATTGTACCGATTCCGCTAAAAGACAGGTTTCGTGAAGTGATTATCAGCTATCAAATATCAGTAGGAGTCACAAAAAGCAGTGTATAGAGAAAAAGAGTATATAAAGAAAAAAATATGTAAAGAAATCTTAGGAACTCTTTGAAACGAATATCTACAACACTATATAAATAAAATAATGTTTGGAAACAGCAACATCTACCGAATAAAAAGTTAACATTTAATTGTGAGCAAAGTAAATGACTGATTTCCTACGATCATTATTGTAACATTTATTGTATATTGCTTAGTAAAGGAAATGAATATACTTAATTCTAAAGTACTTTTAGGCATCACAATTTAATATTTTTGTTTCTTGTCACAATTTTTAAAACTAGTTTTGTAAGAAAAGCAAAAAAAAAATCGTTTTTTTATCTACCGTACCTTCACGCTATGATAGCTCTATCACCTCGTGTCACTGGCAGCCCGTAAAGACCTTTGGAGAGTAATAACATTGATTGATTGTCGACCTTTAGCGTTTACAAATAAAAATGTTTTAATGGAGAAAAATATTGTAACGGTAATGGGCTTACAAAATATAATCTGAAGTAAATTAATGTTAAAATAAATATAATGGATAAATACTTTTTCTATTTGAGATATTAGAAAACGAACAGTTTTAGTTACAGGATATCTCCATAAAATATGCGAATTTGAATTTCCTATTTTCCTTATTTATTTGTACGAATATGGCCGCTTGTTATACATAAGTTGCAAATTTCGGAAAAAGGCACAAGCTATTGACTTATATATTACTAGCATATTCTACCATAATGACACCCAACCATAATGGTACACAAATTAAATTTCATTACTATTATTGTTATTAATTGTTTTGTCATTGTGTAACATGTTAGTAAAGTCATTATCTTCGAGAAAATCTGAAAAATAATAAACTATTTGCGCTACACTGAATGTGTATGTTACGCTTACCGTTTCTTAATAGAGGTTTCCTTTTGAGAGCCAATAACAAGCATTTCAATTGATATGAATATATTGTATTCTATGTGGCATCAAATGAAAACTATTATTGAGTATATTCCACAGTTTAATTTATTTCTTACTCTACTTATTTTATACATTTAAGAAATTCAAACTAACATTATGTCGTATACGTACTTTTTCATGGTTAACAAATATTGTTATATTATTACTCTACAATACGTTTCATACTTACCCTTTTCAGTGCCTAAAGGGCTTATAGCTAATATTTTATAATATCCTATAATGTTTGTAACTAGTGTATTTTAAAGGAAAAAACAACAACATGTAACAGGTTTTTTATTAACGTCAATGTAAACGTGCGTGGAAATTATTTTTCTGTAAAATTGCTTTCGATAAAAGTTTAAACAAAGAAAAACATGAGTAATATTTTAAATATTTAATCTCTTACATTACATTCGTTCCTCATTAATTCTTAAATATTAGACAATGCTATTTTCCTTTTGTAGTTTCTCTTTAGAGTATACACACAGGTTCACTTTAGTCAATATGTAGATGTGCCTTTCTACTCATGTAGGGTATTAAAATAATTAGACTAGGCTGCTGTATGTCATGAAAAATGCTTATGACATAAATAGAACCTAAATTTTTTTGCATCATATGGTTTATGTGATTTTTTTTGTTCAATATTGTGCGTAATAATTTAGTTGGACACAAAAGAGACTACTATGGTAGTAAATATATAAGAATCTGAGGAGGGTCGTTCGGGTCCCGTGCAAATTGGGCCCACTATTATTCAACGTCAGTCGTCTTATTTATCATTAATATTATAACTCTACGCTGTATTATGTCTGAATTCTATTTCGCAACTTTTAGGCAAATCGGCTCCTGTTTTTTGTTTGGGTTTGGTGCGCGACCGTCATATGTATAAATTTTATTAAACTTTAAGTAACTGCACTTTATTTTTTTTGATAATCATAAAGAATTTCAATATATTTGTATTTTTACTTCGAACATGAGGCAAACGAGCATAGTACGGGTCACAGGTATCGCATGTGTTTTGATAGTCTTAAGAAAGCAGTAGGCTTTTTTGAAAGTCCATAAGTCCTTTTGTGAAAAATCACAGGCAACAGTACATTCCACTACGTAATTCTTTTAAGCGGACTTCTGAGGGTTATACTGGGATATATTTAGTAGCCCCAGCTATTCATTGCCATTTTTTCGCTCGCTAATCACTTGAATGCCGCAGGGGCAATCTTGGGTGTAGGAGTGGGAAGGACTCTTAATAGCCTCCTTAATTATGATGTGTGCATGCAAGCAGGGAAATATCCTAAGACAGCCCTGCGCCCAGCGACAGGGAAGCAAAACCCTCCTTGCTCTCTAAATCATAGCTGCCGCGTGTGTAGCGCGTTTTCAAATGTAATTCCACGATGATGTGCCATGTTTCCAAAACTCATGCTTTTTAAAGCTGTACGTCAGTATTTAACGAGATCACTAAAGACTTAAACATTTATGTGTATGCTTTTTACTAAGCGTGCTCGAAGAAAAAGCGTAACATTTATTTTTAAGAAGTTAAAAGCAAAGTCCTCTTAACTAAATTTCAGTCACGGTAGTTTGTCTCAAAGGAGTATAGCTATATGCGCAGGAAAAGATTACAGCGCTTGAGAGTATGCACAAACGCAGGTGCACTCTCTAATCCCTGACTCTCATAGTTCAATTGGACGGCCATCCAACACGACGGCAGAGAGATCAGGCGCAAGACCAACGGCTTTAAGTACTTTCCGAGGGTGGGGTTGAAACACGGCCAAATTCTTGACTTCAGTCTGCTAATGAGAATTTATTGACAGAAAAACCCAATAATTGATGTTGGTCTAAACCAGGACCTCATGATCAGCAGCCACACTTAAGACTAATATACTAACGATGCAATCGAAGTTATTCCAGCTAATTCTCATCCATTTTGAATGGATTCAATTTTTAAGTCAACGGGTTAAGCAAACAATAAAAAAACAAAACAAGTATATTCTTATCTTCCGGGATCGACCCTGGGTTGTTTATATACTGTGCTGTTTATGACTAATCTTTGATGACTTTAATGTTGACATAATAAAGCGTGAAATGTGTAAAAAGGACAAAGTGACAAACAATCCCTTAATTGACCGTTAATTTTATTTTAAGTACTTTCAAATATTAGTTTAGGACAATTTTAGGCTTACTAATGAATGTGTACATACCTAATAAACAAAATTTAACGTATCAAAATTGTAATTACTCTTATTTTTGCATAGAAAGTAAAATTTTACTTATTTTAATTTTACTACCATGAGAAAATATTGAATTTTATATCTCTTTTTATCAATTAATATTATTACCCAGGTCTTATTATTATTATACTTTGGGTTGACTTTTAAAGAATGCCAATAGGCATTAAATCCGGCCTTTGTAATCTTTTATGTGGTAATGTTGCACTGAAGAATAAATAAATAAATAAATTCTATTGAAGCTCTTTAGAAAAAGACTTTTTAAACAAATAAGTGTGACAAATGAAAAAAACAGCTCACCTGAAATTAAGTGGATGGATAAGGTAACTATGTACATCTATCCTCGATTAAGAATCAATCATGCGACGTTTTCACTTGAAAGATTACCGGTATTTGTCACTCACCGTACAACACACAGCAGTTTTATTCTGCTAAGAATGTGCCCAAAATTTATAATCTCGTCAAATATGAGCGCTGTAGAAGTTTCTTTTAAATAAATGCTGTGTGATAAGTCTCTTTTTCTAGCTAGAAATCCGACTCGTTAGGTAACACCCTCTCTTATTTCTTTTGATTCATTAAGTTAAACTGAATTATTTTAAACTGAATTGAATTATTTACATAATATTTAAACGTTAAATTCGGATTAACTTTACATATTAAAAACTTTTGACTCCTCGAATAAAGCAAATTTAAGCGCACGGCCACTAATTCTGGTTTCAATTATTTGAGTACTGTATTAAGAGAGAGACAGTATAGCTTTGCAGTTACATAATAAAACTGCAAAGTACATTATGTAGCAGGTTTGTAATATAATTTTTTAAATTAATTTAATTGCCCGTATTCTATTTCAGTTAAACCTCATAAAAACTTTTTCAATAATTTCTAATGCGAAGCCTTCTTTGTTTGAATCTGGTTTCAGGTGACAACGTGCTGTAGTAGCCACTTAGTCAGGTGAACCGTTAGTTCGCCTCTTTAACGTTTATATCAACTTGCAACGTCACATATAACAGATCCAACCAACTCTGATTCGAGCTTCTGTGGATGTTGTGAGCAGTTAGTAAGAGATGATAATAGAAATGGAATAGATGAAAGAAAATGGATGGCGGTAAATTGCCAAAAATACACAATTGAAATATTTATGGTGAATGATTTACAGACCATTAGATAAGTTTAAAAAAAGGATAAGCTGCGTAGCATTTACAAACTCGCAGACATCTTTTAAAATTGTAACAAACCTCAGCAATAAATTTAACTGGTGATTGTTAGCGTACATTAAGAATAGCAGTTCCCTTTGTAGTGTCGTTGTAAGAATATCGACTATCGACGACAGAGAGAAACAGATAATTATATGGGCAGCATCTTCCTAATAACGAGCAAAAATAAAAAATAAAAACTTGATTTGATTTATGACTTTTTATGGAATAAGTGACAAACGAGCACACAGTTGACTTAATAATTATTGAATGTTGTTAAGAATCAAAACGCTAATGCCTTGCCACCCCTGAAAACTAAGATGGAATATCTAGTTTTTAATAAAGGGTCTTTACACTCACCATTCAAAACACTGCAGCATTGAGCTGCTATTTTACGCAGGTATTGTGTGAGAGCTTGGTCGTTCCCTGGTCGAACCAACCCATTCGTTCTACAACCATAATATAGATGCAACATGGCTCTACCTCGTATTGAACGAAGTTTATACAATGCAAACTTAAAAAACAGATAAAATATATTAAAATATAGTGTAGGAGACCGATTATATTTATTAATTATTCACAAAACTAGCGTATAGTCTATATTTTTCAAAAGTAAAATCTATTTAATATTTAATATTATTTACTGCACAGCGAGCGTTTCCTATGCCTGGTTGTGAATGGGTGCTTTTCAATTCGCCGGCACAGCACTCATGCGAAAGTAGTTGAAATATTTTTGAGGTCTATTTTCAACTTTTGACATAGGGTATAATAATATGCTCCTCCTAATTATCTACCTCTGGCAGTTTTATCAAGTTGCTGAATATTTTAATATTTGCCTGTAGTTTATAGCTTTTTCCTTTCAATTACTTCTTTTACTCTCTTATTTAGGCGTATAAAGACTGACTTTTTCTTTCAATATCGTCATTTACACCGCCAGAATTACCAGCCTTAGTTGCTAGTAAATCTAGCCATGCTCTCTTCTTTGCTTCAAGTTCCATCCGTACATAATCATCGTATTATTTTTCCCTTCTTTTGTTTTCGTAATTACACCACATATTTCAAAAGCTGCATCCAAAAAAACCTTTCTGAACATTATGCCATTGTTACACAGACTTCAAGTCTAAATCGTTCATACATAATTCATCCATACCACTTATATTTTCTCTCAGTCATCATTTGTACTTCTCTTTCACATTTTCATCTTGTAATCTCTCTGTTCCTATACGCTGTAACGCACTGGTAGATATAAATCCGACCTCGATAACGTCTAAATAGATTATTAGTTCGGCATAAGACCAAGTAATGATCCGTCCCTACGTTAGACCATACTACTACCTAATACTGCACTTTCATTCTTTCATCCACAGTTGTGAAATCTATCATGCTTCTATCATCACCTCTTTCCCATGTATATATGTGACTATTCTTATGACGAAATAAGGTGTTCGTTACAATAATATTATGTTCCACACATACGTTGAGGAGGCTTTCACTATTCTTTCCACCACCATAAAATAATTTCTCATTCTAATGTCGGGGATTTACTCATTTTTACTAGTGTATAGACATAGTTTTCTTAACAATAAAATTAATCTTTTCTACTACAAAAGAGGTCCATGTCCATCAGACATGGAGAATTTTACGGACCGATAAACAAAAGAAAGGAAAGAATTATCCCTGCATAGTTGACTCCTTGTGTTGGTGCAATAGAAACAGTTCCATGATTTCAATTGGAAAGATAAACGTGATTATTGCTGAGTAATTATTGCCGCTATACGTACATATACAATAAGTAGCATGTCGCAAAATTTATTTTTATACATTTAATATTATAACTGAAAATGCTACTGCCAATCTACTGGTTCTTTTTCCCTTTATCGCTTCTAAGGTATTTGATGGATGCAGATGGCTCAGTACCTTTCGCCAATATAAGAATAAGAGCTATGTTCAGCAGTAGTCTTGTGATGGGCTGTAGGAACAGTACGTTTTTAGCACGATTAGGCTCGCCCACGCTCTCATATAATGCAAGAGTGAAATAGTAGCCTTATGTGTTAAGTATGGTGAAAAAGCATTTAAATATTGATTTTTAATCGTATATAGACTTTGGGTCACGGCTTACTTAGTAACATTATTTGATTTGTGCCACAGCATCCACATAACATCAGGTGGACTGTGCGTTTAGTTGACACCCTTATTACAACCAGATGAACACCTAGGCAGAAAAGGAGGCCTACCTGCCTAGAAAACGCTGAAGCTATTAAGCTTATGCAATTAAATTACATGTTGACTTACCTGAAGTGTAGAAATGACAGCCATAATCATTCTACTAATTGTATTTTTTTGCAGGAGTAGTAAATACTCTCTATCCACAAAATCACTTTTTAAAAATAGTACCTAGGTGTATTTCAAATATATTTGGTAATACAGTCTTCTTCCTTTGAAAGAACAGTTACAAAAATAAAGGCTAAATAATACTCCGAAGTCTTCCCACCGAGCAAGCATTCTGACATAAGCGATGTAATAAAAATTATATACGCGTCCATTTTGAAGTGAAATTGTACTCTGGCCATATGCCAATACAATTATATCTCTGGTTAGTGGATTTGGCTAAACAACAGAGCTTACGGTAGATTACCTTCTTAGGGGATTAAGTGTGCCAGTTTTGGCTACAGATTTCGTTATTTTGAATTTTTGCACGATATGCTTCAAGAGTTATTTTTACTTTATTACTCTATATGCATAGTTTTCACGAAAAATTTGAATCAACTTTAAAAAAGAAAGAGGTTCAATTCAAACATAATACGTACTTCTTTACGTTTTAGCTTATATTTTATATAGATATATAACTCGATCAAATCTCTATAAATATGTTTATTCAAGTTGTTATTTTTTTAAACACACACTACCACTTTTTACGATGGTATCTTCTAACCTTTTCTACTCATTGTTCATTGTTCACAAAATCTCTTTGCATGTGGTTGTTAGAATATGAGAAATATTTTGGAACTTTATTTTGTTCTTTATAATTATAGTTACAGAATACATAAGTCCTAATGCTAACAGCGGGCCTCCTCTCATTTCTGAGAGGAATATCGAGCAATTATTCTGTCGCATTGCTTCAATGAGTGTTGGCAGACTTTTTTCGTGATTATAAGCGAGTGCTTCACTATAATCCCATCAATTGGTATGTGGAAATGTAGGTAGACAAAGAAAGATTAAGCGCATTAACTTTTTTTATATCGCCTACATATACCCGCCTCGCGGAGCAACAGATATCACACTTACAACGACTGAAATCTTATGGTATTTCACCTTTCACCACATTTGGTAGGACCACGGAAACGGCTTTTGAATCATTCTACTCCTATCAACGCTGACCACAATTTGGCGGATAGACAATTCCTCTTTCTTCTCCTTGTCAGATAAGGCGCACCAGAACACAAAGGTGTGCATTTCTTCGCAGCCTTCAACGTCACTTGCTCAATGGACCTCCTTTACTTAACGTGGCAAAAGCACAATACCTATTCAATTTTGTCTTAAAAACGCCCATATGAAAATAAAAGTTAGTTAAAGTTACATCGTAATTCGCACAGGCCTCCTCTCATTTCTGAAAGAAGTTTAGGGCAAGAAAATCTCCGCCGCGCTACAGCAATAGGTGTTAGTGAACTTAACATGTTTCCGAAATATTGTTTTTTATTTCTTAGACATACAGGTTTCACACGATATTTTCCTTCACCGCCGAGCAAATTGTTCCATTCCTTTGATGTATGCATTATGATCGATAACCCATACTATTTGGTAGACTGGACGAATGTCTGGTTATCCGGTCGTAGAAGGAAGAAGAAGGAATTATGAAAACCATTTCCTGCGCACACTTACCGTGAAACCCTTATAAAGTCCACTGATGAACATGGGACTCCCCATAGCTTGCCACATAATGGTGATATATGGTATTGTTTCCACACTTGGCAAGCGTGTAGGCAACCACAGTTTTTTAGTTTTAGTCTTTATTAAGATGGCACTGCTGCCCATATCCTGATTCGTTTCCCTCTGTCACCTTTGGTGACACCCACGAAATGATAGGTGGTAGTGAGTGACTATTCTTACACCGCCACTACACGACGCTCACTTAGGCCATCATAAATCCTTTTAACAGCCCAAGAGATGAAAAGAGAGCTAGAAAATGCATTAACTTACGTCATTAGCAAGAGTATGCAACAATTCAAAGAGCCCCGCTGCAGTTATATTAATAGTATAGTTGAAGCACGAATGGGTCGGCTCGACCGGGGAAGGACCACGCTCCCACAGAATACCAGCGTAAAATAATAGCTACATGCTGCTGTGTTTTGTATGGTGAGTGTAAAGAACCGGAGACCCTTTTTACTGCAAACGAGGCATTCCATCTTATTCCTCATGGGTGACAACGGATCTGCATCTTGATCCATTAATCTAGGATAGATGTAGATTTCTATGGGCCACAGCAACCACTTACCATCAAGTGGAATGTGTGCTCGTTTGTCAACTTATCCTATAAAAAATTACAGTCTTATCAGATCAGAATCTTTTGTACTTGTTCATTATAGAACGAAAAATGTTATCAGCTCTAAGAATAAAAACTATAAATCTCGGTAACAATAGCAGCACGCCGTATCTACCGCGCATCGTTAATAAAAGTTATAAGAAGTAACTATTCTGCAAGCCAATAACGATGGCATACCAAAACCGGTCGTTTTTGATAATAATTGCTGAATTTCTACGAATTTTTACCATCTGAAAACCAAAGGCCTCATTAGGCAAAAATTTACACCTCCAAAAAATGTATTAACTCCTAATAAACTTGATATTACCAGCGCTTAAATGAGGTTAGTAATTTTAATAAAATAACAGATTTCTTACCCTGCCACTTCACGGAAAATAGTAGAGCTAGGAGTGGAGATGATGCAGTCAATGAACTCGCCGGAAATGATTCAGCACTAAAAGCAGTGAGATCTTAACTCATTGTTTTACGCCTTTTCAGAAACGTAAAGACAGTAGAACTCAATCGTCACAAAATCATTATGTACAATTCTAGGTTAACTACTCTAAATCTGGGTAGACTAGAGAGGCTCTACCTTCTATTCTCATCTACATCACCATACAGTTACTAAGACTAAATGATCTAATTTCGCTTGTCACTAGAGCCTTAACAGGGCACGGCTTGTTTAATAAACATCTTTTTAACCTCGGCGTCAAAATAGCACTTTGTAGTGAATGTTCTACTAGACTGTCCAGCGTTTGCGTGAGTTTATGTAAATAAATAAATTAAGTAATTGTTGCGGTTCCTAGAGGATCCCGGCTGGCTCAAATATGTTACAATTCTTGCCCAAAAGAAAACTTTGGGTAAACCCAAATATGCATGCCTTAAGCACTCATGTTAAACGTCAAATTTTTAAAGTATTTTAAGTACAAACACGTTTTCACAAATAACCTTGCTACTGTTGCGCGCCTAAGTTGACGTCAGGTACCTGGCACTAGCGCCATCTAGTGTCGGGGAAAAGAGCGAGGAGGGCTTCCTAGAAAATGTCAATCTTGAAATTCGACCAACAGCGCCATCTAGTATCGAACAGAAAAATTAAGCTTTCTAGAAGCCCCACACTCTCGAACTTTCTGCGTCTGGTCGGTCGGCGCCCGTATCTACGGGAATATTCTGGATGTTTCGGTGTAAAAGTGTATTTAAACCCGCTGCATGCCGCGATCAGGGCAGTATTGAATTTGGCGAGACAAGCGATGGTTCGGGGCGAAATAAAATGAATCAGTGTGATTAATTATTTGTGTATTTTAAGTTTTTATTAGTGTAAAGTGAATTATTATTATTATAACGATTTTGGTAATTCAATCGGCAGATTTATTGTCACGAACCTCAAGCTCGAAACAATTGATGTTAGAAGTGGGATAAAATCATGCCGATTTTACCTAAGCAGTAAACGGAGGGTGTCCGTACCCGAAGTCAAAGCCAGCAGGAAACGGACCAAAGAAGATTTGGTGGTGCAACGCCGCAGACATCGGAGGGCCAGCCACCGGCTGCAGGCCCGTCAGTAGCTTCTACATCTGCAGCACCTGACTTAGGTGCTCTGATGGTGATGCTGCAGGAGCAGGCTCGGCGACAGGAGGAACAGGCTCGCCGACAGGAGGAACAGGTCTGTCAGTTGAAAGAACAGCTGCAGAGCGGACAAGAGGAACAGGTCCGTCGTTTGGAAGAGCAGATGCTCCTCATGAAGGACTTTCACACCACCTTCGGGAAGGAGATTAAGGAGGTGAATGATAGGATTGCTCAGCATGACAACCGCCTGTCGGAAGCTGAAACTCAAATCGCGAAAGCTGAAACCCGAATGGAGAAAGCTGAAACCCGAATCGACCAAGTGAACAATCGGGTTGACAACAAGATGGCTGACGTAGAGAAAACGCTGGACGACCTCAAACTGGGGGATGGAATTACAGCTCCCGTAGTAGCTACAACACCTTCGCTACGTGGGTTCAAGGTGCCACCGTTCGACAGGACTTCTTCCTGGGCGGCCTACAAAATCCAGTTCGAAGCTGTTATGAAGGCGAACGGCTGGAATAAAAATCAGGCTATGACTGCTCTCGAACTCTAAGCTCGTAACACTACTATTACTTCTAATTATCAAATAATTTCATGTCAAACGTCAACGAAATAAGTGTGGAAAATCCAGAAGTGCACGACTCACATGATCGTGAAAAAAATCTCAATCACCAATAGATTTTTTTTAATTTTACTATGTTATTATTATTGAGATTCGATATTTTTTATTATTGTTAATTAAAAAAACGTATACCAGAATTATTTTATGACGATCAGAAATCAAATTTGACATTACTTTAATTTTTAGGTATTTGTACTCCCGCATAACGGCATTGACTGCTCCGTGGCGCAGTAGGTTAGCAATGAGTTATAGCGCTGAGGGCCGGGTTAGATTACAACAAGTATTTCTATGGCTTACAAGTAATTGTTCCGGGTCTGGAGGCTTTTCCTTGTACAATTTATGTATGTATACCGCCTTCACGATACAGGAGAAAATCCCAGTGTGGTGGTAAAATTTTTTTAAATAAGAAGGTGTTATAGTAAAAACTAGTCCTTTTTACCCGACTCGTTAATAATTTCTTTTTTTCATCAACTTTATTTCGTTTTAAAAAAGTTTTTCATCTAGCCATATCTAACCAGTATTTTAATTTGGCATCCAGTCGGGTCACTCCATAAAGTCAAAGACATAAATGTATATTTATATATAAATCGTACGTACTTTTAGCAAAACAATAAATATATTGTAATGTAAATCTGTGATTATTAAAATAATAATAATATCTTAGCTTGGCCAAGTATGTGTATCGAATTTAGTATTTCCCCCTCCCTACCTAACAGAATACACAGGGCAGCTTGAGAACCAACCCTCAGGAGTGGAGTAGCTTGGACGTGGATGCTCAGCGAGGGATTCTCCATGGGTTGGTACCCTTCTGGGGTAGTCTTACATTTAATTCCACCACATTTTCGACGGGGGGGGGGGGGGTGTATGGACCTCCTGCTATCTTTACTCACCAGACGAAACGCGGAAGCAGATCTTTCAATTCACGCCGGTATTCTGTGATATCGTGGTACCACCCCGGCTCCAGTCAGTCCATACGTGCAATAGCAAAATGTCTCTACCAATGTTAAATATGATTGGCTTCAGAAATAAAATGTGTTTTAGCCATATTCATATAAAAGAGGACGTATGCAGTTAAAATTTATATTTTGTTGTACACTTCTGTTATGCGATATTTTCTAAAATTGTGAAACAATTTTGATGGTTACTTTTATTAAATAGGTTTCACTTCGAGGGTATTACCATGTAAATCTATGTCTTTATGAACGAACTAAGGAATTTTACAAGGTCCAGAGTATCTGTAAACACTAATATAAAAATTCTATTTTCTCACCTTTGGGAATGCAATTTTTTCTTCATATTTATACCTATGAAAGCACATATGTATAAATATGAAGTTTCTTCATACCAACATTTCATTCCAATTTTCAATTAATAAAGAATCATTATTGTATACGAAAGACGTCGACGCACATCGTACAGTCGAATTTAGAACTCTGTCTTGGTTATTTGAAGACAGCTAAGTATTTTGAAACACATTGATAATTATGCGAAAGTTAAAAATAATCAGTGAAGATCATCAAATAAAATGATGTGTCTTACCTAGTTTGAAGACTTAGGTCAGCCACGGCAGAGTTTACTTCACCTGAGCATGCCTCGCGTAGAGGCGAAACATGTGTCGTATTATAGACGGTGGTGAGTATTTCCTAGTGTATTTATTATGGTAGTAGTGGTGCTAGATTTTGTGGTGACGGGGATAGTGCACGCTTTTGATGGAGGGCGGTAGGTGCTTTTAAAACTACGTAAGACACATAATTTTATTTTATTACGTGGATCTCAGCTGGTTAATTTTTTTCATCGTTAATATAACGGACTTCTGTAAAGTAACGACTGATTCCATTAGTTATATTATGTTAATATAATAAGGTAAAATCACAAGTAATTGTATTGCATTGTAACTCTACTGCTAAAAATTGGTCTTTACCTTCTATAGCATATAAGATATACGATTTATTAGAAGTCATACTCATGCGGATTATAAAAAACATTATATATTTCATCCCTATTTTCGCTAATGCAAGATGCTTAATTAGAACCGAAGATTTTTATCTACATTGCTTATAATTAACTTGTATTATATTGGTATATTCCGCCAGAGAGCATCGGACCTGGAAGTGGTCATCGGTACGTCCAGTTTTAAGGTTTCTCCGAAGTTGTTTGGACAATTTTGCTAGATATAAATTTGTAATTATATTCAAATATTAATAAAGGGGGATGCTCATTTTCGGCCATGGAACGCCCAACAATATGCATTTGTTAAAAAAAATATATCTTTATTTATGGTTATTAATCGTGGTATTCATTTATCCTAAAAAGATGGGAATATTTTTGCACAAAAAAAGGTACTGAAATGATAAAAATAAAATTAGGTAAATGCGTAATTCATTAGTTTGTGGATAAAATAAAAAATGTTGCCAGTCACAAATCTCATTAAAATCGATTCCCTTTTTTTAATCGATTATTTATGGTGTCATTATTACAATGCTAATATAACTTTTCGTAAGGAAACGTGTAAAGCAACCGTTGACAACGGATATTTATCCAAAGCAGCCGATACGCAACCGTAGTCAACCAGTTGTTTATCCGACTACAGACGAAAAAGGATGGTTATGTTTTTACTGTGTGTGCGGGTGGCTAAGCTGAATCGCTTTTTGCAATGGTGCTTAAAAACTACTTGATCGATTTAAAAAATTCTTTCATCATTATAATTTTATTATTACTGTGAAACGTACGATGCATTTTATGATAGAGGACGCTACTTTCAACAAATATATTTATTTAGCTAAACTCGTAAAATACTTTCACCGCTATAATGTTATGTATAATTATAGATATATAATGTAGGATGCATTTTATTATAGAGGGCGCTACTTTCTGTGAATATGTATTTATTAGCTAATCTCAAAAATACCTGACCGATTTTGAAAATTCCTTCACTATTACATTTCTAATAAGGGCGTTAGTTGTGTGATAAAATTATATTATTAAAATAATTATTTGTGATATTAATACTTTCTATATAAATAAAAGTAAATACCTACCTAAGATGATCAAATTCTATTATTATTTTTACAATTTAACAATCGTATTTACACACTTTACCTACTTAAGTTGATTGTTTTAGATATAGGTAATAAATCTAAAATAAAAGAGCTCCACTTAAACGAAAAAATAAATAAAATATAACTAAAAGTTGGAAAAAGTGGCACAATGTAAATAGGCCTCGGAAGCCAATGAAGAGTTCCGTAGTAACAAGCACAGAATCTACATCGAGTTAAAATACTACTATCATTATCGCCAGCAAAAAGTTACTTTGTTTTTCCTAGTGTTTGTATAAAGGACAAAATTGTCATTGCGGTTCTTGAAAATAAGCTACTTGTAGCTCAAAAAAAAGGACTAATCTACATTATAGGGCTTTCTGTTGTTTATTCCTTACGAAAGAGAAAAACTTATTGCACAAAAAATATTTTTATCAATTTCAAGCCAAAAACAACCGTTGTTATCGGCTTGGTTGAAAACGTTAACAACCGCCTTCACATCCGTAGTTATGATAATTAAATAAGAGATTTACTAGCTGATTTATGTCGCAATGAATTCTATGCAGTATAACACAACACTACTGCAAAATATAACTGTTATTCTTATCTGTTCTTAACAATACATATAAAATGAAATCATGTTATGATAATTAAACAAGTGAATTTCTAGGTGATTTACCATGAACTGTTTAGAGCATAACAATACGCTACTCCACATTTTAACTGTTCTTAAAAATACATTTAAAAAAAGAATTTAAATAAATAAAAGAAAATATATTTTATAAAGCGTGTAGAACTTAAAGCGCCTCAAATATTATTATTTTTTCATTAAAATACTAATCGAGAAAAAATCGATATCGTTTCATTGTATTTATGTTAGTTATGTGGCAAACATCAAATCTGACAGCTAGGAAATATGTCAAAATGAAATCACTATTCAACAAGTTAAAAGGTACTAGAGAATTCACAACTAAATAGTCGCAATTGTGATACTTTGTTTGTTATTTTTCAAATAAATTCTCAAGAACTCATATGGAGTGAGATTGTCGATCACATTATAGTGTGACAACAATTAAAAGTAAGTGTTCAACAGTTTTTAATTTATTAATTCTAGTGCTGATATTTGATAGTGATGAATTAATGAAATGATGAAGTTGTTTTATTTTTTAACATATGCACAAGCTATATCTGACAAACATAATAGCTTATTTATAACATAGTGATAAGATTAGCTAGCTAATACCAGATAGTTACGAAATGGACAATTTTTATCAAATACCAAGAAATGAGACAGTCGATTTTTAATTGTTTTTGGACTACTGGTAGGCAGTCAGTCCTTAATTATTAAATAATATAGGTTATTAAGTTTTAAGTAACATTTACCTATATTTGAGTTTAAAATAAGAAAACTATTTTATTTTGTTCACTTTGTCTTATTTTTTTTATTTAATATTATTTCAGTTGCCATCGTCATCGCGTGAGTGTCATGATTGCTGGCGAAGGACTGATAAAGCAGCATCACGTTAAACTTTAGAACGGGAAAGTTGCAATCTAAAGTGAGTAATGTATTGAACCTAGAACCACAAAGCCTTAGATCATACATCGTACAATATACTGCTGCCTAATTTTGTAAGAGCACTACTCATACAAAATCAATGTTTTTTCCTGGTTGTAATAATTCCAATCAACTCACTGTTCCATTTTTGTTAATACAAGTACTATGTACCTCCAGAATGTAGAATCAGTAACTACTATTTAAATAGTAACTCTTGGTATTTACTTTTAGAATCAATATATAATATCCATGTCCATATTTAAGCATTTAGTGTAGCACAAATTATAGATTTTTCTACATTATTGTAAGATAATATTTACCATCATATAGACTGAAAATATTCACAGTATGCCTGAATATACTGTACATCTAGGCTTACCAAAGGCACAATACCAATAAATTCTGTCTGAAGTTCCCAAAATGTCAAGTAAACATAGTGGATGTTTTGCACTTGCTGTATATTAGATGAAAGTAAAAACAGGAGGTAGTGATGAATATATAGCATTATTGCATATAGGCATTATTGCAAGTGCCAAGAAACAAATTGGAGCGGCTCATGAATATGGCCCGCGAAATATTAAATCAGGATGTTGTTTCTATGAATTTTATCCATTGTTACCACTCTCTGTGCCAAATTCCATTCACTAATTATGATATTATATTAGAGGCAATTAACTTCTTAGCTTTCCTAGATGTTTTTGTTATCCAAAATCCTAAGAACATCATAGGTCACACTGTGTATAGAAAAAAGACCCATACAAACTGATATTTAAGCGGTGAATCTCACCATCATCCTTCACAGTTAGTTACTGTGAGCAAATCTTTGTTACAGAGAGCATTTGGGATCTGTGAGAGCAAGCACCTGGCCACGGAGCTTCAGCACGTCAAGCAGGTTCTGAACAAAATCAAGCTTCGGGTCCGACGTCTACGTCACAGTGACCGAGTGAAGCCGACCGCAGTTGAGCGAGTGCCTACTGTACTACCGTATGTCAAGGGTGTCACCCCAACCAGATAGACATACATCAGATTTGATAGACCACAAATCCTCGTGAAAGAACCTTAATTTCTACCAAGGATGATATGTGAGGCTATTGAAATTAAAAAAACATCCTAATTTCAATAGAGAAGGCGGTTGGGTACTACCACCTGCTTGGGACACTATAATTAATAAAATTAAAACTGAACCCAAGCATACCACTGCAAGAGTTAAAGATAGAGTAAGTTCAATCTGCGTAGATTGGATTTTCTAAAGGTACTCCATTTCCCAATACTGATATTGGGATGGCGGTCACCTCAGTCCCACTTTACCATGGGTGCTATGAAGCACCTGAAATGTCGGGAATTAAAAGTTAAAGAAATTAAAATCAATAAAATTGGTAAAAGTAGTCGTTAAAATAAAAACTTTTATATCATAAAAATCCCGACTTTTTAAACCAATTCTTTAACCATTTCATTATTTTAATTGCATATTGTCATTTCCATATGCTTTTATACGTGGGCACCCACGGCCGAAGTGTCTATGAACAATGGGCATTCCCCTTTGTATGTAACTGCATTTCAACTATACACGTTTTATTATATATTTTTTGAATCATGTTTCTTAAAAATAAACGTTAGCTCTACACTAACAGTAAAATTATCATATGCTGCATCTACTATACTGTAAATTACTATAGATTTTTTTGTTGTCGCCTAGTTAAGATCTACCTGAAAGATAATAATTATTTTTATGACCACTCTCGTAACAATACAATATATTTCCTTGTATGTGGATATCAGCAGACTTAATTAAATTGTTTTGAATAATTATGAGTGCAATTAATATATTTAGAGGCGAGTGTCAATGCTAGTTTTATATTATTTCATTATTATTTTATAGGACTACTTTAGATTTAACTTATTTTGAATTTTTCTCTCCTTTCACATTTCACTCCCTTTTCACATTTATGTGTTTAGTAATAATACAAGATGAAGTAATTAAAACGAACAACTACCGGAAATACATTTTGAGGGACGGCACAGTTGACGTATGTCGCGCATGTCACCACCCTGGAGAGTCCCTCAGACATGTTATTTCCGGTTGTTCACAACTATCAAATGGTGAGTATTTGCACAGACATAACCAAGTAGCTAGAATAATACACCAACAGCTTGCCATTAAATTTGGCTTTACTCAACAGGATGTTCCTTATTATAAGTATGAACCAAAGCCAGTCCTTGAAAATAGAAGTGTCACGCTGTACTGGGATCGGTCAATTATCACAGACAGGTTTATAGTGGCAAATAAACCTGACATTGTGGTGATAGACCGAACTACACGCAAGGCAATAATAGTGGATATCAGTGTTCCTCATGACGAGAATCTCGTAAAAGTAGAGAATGATAAAAAAATAAAATATATCGACTTGGCCCATGAGATTGTCGCTATGTGGGACGTTGATTCTACTATTATTGTACCAGTAGTTGTATCAGTCAATGGACTTATTGGTAAAAATATGGACGATTATTTGTCCAAGTTAGGTTTGGGCAAATGGCTGAAAGCATTAATTCAAAAATCGGCCTTATTAAATACGACTCGAATAGTAAGAAGGTTCCTATCTTTGGATGCCTAAATTCACCGATGGCTTAGAACTCCTCGCCGCGGTGGATAATAGCCGAAATAATAATATTATTTATATAGATTGTATTTATATTTGTAATATTATAGTTTTGTGATAATATATGTGATCAAATAACTTTCCTTGATACTGATACCAAAAATTACCTTGAACCACTACATCAGAAATTTGTAGAGAAATACCCAAATATGCTAGTAAGCCGTCAAAGAGTAGGAGACCAACGTAGAGCTATAGTCCGCAATAAACTGATATCACAAAAAATTATAGATCAGATTTATAAAGAAGTAAGAGAAGAGTTAAATCATCATGCTAGACTCCCAACCACTCATGAAACACAACAAGAAATTTTAGAAACACATAACACACAAGCGCGAACTAAAATGAGATGGACAAAGGAACAAAATGAGACTTTAATGAGACTGTATTACCAGATAACTCAACTAAGTACAAATAGAACTTCTTATAGAAAAAAATTACATGAAGCTTTTGTTAATGCATTCCCAACACTTGCTCATTTAAATGAACAGCGAATAGCTGACCAAAGAAGAGCAATAGTAAATAATAAATACATCAGTGACGATAAATTAAATGAAATAAAACAACAAGTAAATAAACAACTATCAATAAATCTGAATAATTTAAGTGACGCAAATACAATACCTCATACAATTCAAGAAAATACACAAGACGCTAACAATACTGACATTCCCTTTATAAATAGCATTGAAGTCTCTTTACTTAGTCTATCACAACCTGAGAGAGATCCCTTAATAGACGAAACTTTTCAGCAAGCATTATTACATTTTAAAGACACTGACCCCACAAGCAGAGTCTACATCCCTAAACAAAAGCCATCTAAAAAACTTGCAATAATAGTTCATTATCTTAATGAAAAAACTCTTCCCGAAACTATAAATACAGAAACGGACTTTATTACATTACAAACTGCAAAATATTGCGCTGCTTGGACAGCAGCTAAGGTAAACGGGGCAAAATTATCGTACGAATCTCAAAAAAAATCTTACCAAGCTAAAGACGATTATAAACCACAGTGGCAAAAACGGCTAGAAAGGAGACTAGGTGAGTTGCGAACAAAAATTGGCAGAGTAACACAATACATTAACGGAATTAGATCAAAACATCTAGAAAGACATATTAAAAACATAGTACAACAGCACAAAACTCATTCAGTACATGAGGAACAAAATAAACATCTCACACACACACTTGACACACTCAAACAAAAACTTGCGGTCATCTCAGGTCGGTTACGTAGATACAAAGCATGCACGTTAAGAAAACAACAAAATAATCAATTCCAGAACAATGAAAAACAATTTTATCGAAACATAAAACAAACGACAGCTAACGTACAAAAAAGAAACTGGCTAGGTGACGGCCCTAATCCAGAGGACATGCGAAAGTTTTGGGCAGAAATCTGGGAAAGACCTGTTGAACATAATACTCATGCCAACTGGATACAAACCGAAACTAGAAATAGCAATTTAAACATTCAAGAAATGTCTTTTGAGCATATCCCAATAGAAACATTTGAAAAGGTAATTAATAAGTTGCATAATTGGAAAGCACCTGGATCAGATTTTATTCACAATTACTGGTATAAAAAATTTACAAGCATTCATAGTTACCTTTATAATCATCTTAATGAATTTATAGTAAGCCCTTTAACAATGCCAGCTTACATGACAGTCGGAATTACGTACATGATACCAAAAGATCATAATGATCATAATAACCCTGCAAAATACAGGCCTATAACATGTTTGCAAACTGTATATAAAATCCTTACATCATGCGTATCTGAACTTATATATAAACACATTAATGACAACAGTATACTGGCCGAACAACAGAAGGGATGTCGAAAATTCAGTCAAGGCTGCAAGGAACAATTAATCATAGACTCTGTTATACTGAAACAAGTTCAGAAAGAGAAGTCCGACTTGTTTTCCATCTACATTGATTAAAAAAAGCTTATGATTCAGTCCCCCATTCGTGGCTAATAGAAGTCCTGAATATGTACAAAATACATCCAAAACTAATCATTTTACTAACATCATTGATGAGTCTCTGGAAAACACGATTAATACTCACGACTCCGACTAAAACGATAGAGACCAATCCAATAAAAATATAGAGAGGAATATTCCAAGGTGATGCACTGAGCCCATTGTGGTTCTGTCTTGCTATAAATCCCCTATCTAAGTTATTAAATTCATCTGCAGTAGGTTACCCCTTACATTATACTGATAACAATAACATTCGCATAAATATTAACCATCTACTTTACATGGATGACATAAAACTTTATGCTGATACGGAAAATCACTTAAATCAATTAGCTTACCTTACGGAACAATTCACAAATGACATAAAAATGGAATTTGGAATAGATAAATGCAAAATAAACTCGATAACAGCAGGACATAACTATCAACACCATTTTACTTTGGAAACTGGAGATAAGATAGAACCACTAGATGAAAATGAGGCATATAAGTATCTAGGTTACAACCAGTCACGACAAATACACTATAAATATACTAAAGAAAAATTGAAACAACAGTTCCGACATCGAATCAACACAATACTAAAGACACAATTAAACGCTAGAAATACAATAAAGGCCATCAATACTTTTGCTGTACCAGTACTCACTTATTCCTTCGGTATTATCAATTGGGCAAAGTCTGATTTAAAAGCTCTACAACGGATTATAAACACAACACTGACCAAATTTCGCAAACATCATCCAAGGTCTTGCTTACAGAGACTGACATTGCCAAGAAAAGAAGGTGGCAGGGGAATAATCGATATATTAAACTTACATAACAAGCAAATTACGACCCTCAGACAATACTTCTTCAACAAATCAGAATCTTCCACACTCTACAAGGTTATAGTACAAAATGATAGTAAACTAACACCCTTGAACTTAAAAGAAAACACTACACAAAACTCTGAAAAACTGACCGACGACAAAACAAAAATCACCGAGTGGGCTGATAAGTCTCTACATGGAAGACATTGACATGATATAAGCCAAAATAATGTCGACAAAGAAGCATCGAACGCATGGCTGATTCATGGCGAACTTTTCCCAGAGACTGAAGGCTTCATGATTGCTATACAGGATCAAGTAATAGAGACCAGAAACTACCAAAAGCATATTATAAAAATCTTAACTTCTGATACGTGCAGAAAATGCAACAATTGTCCAGAAACTATTCAACACATCACAGGTGCGTGTAAAGCAATAGCCCAAACAGATTACAAACACAGACATGATCAAGTTGCAAATATTATTCATCAAATACTAGCCCACCACATAACCTAATAAACTCTATTGAACCCTATTATAAATACAACCCAGAAAGCGTATTAGAAAACCCCAAAACGAAGATATACTTTGACCGCGCTATCCTCACAGATCGGACCATTCACTGTAACAGACCAGATATTACATTGATAAATAAAACTAACAAAACCGGATACCTTATAGATAAAGCAGTCCCTAATACGCACAATCTACAAACTACAATAGCTGAAAAACTCTCTAAATATGCAGAACTTAAAGATGAAATAACTCGACTCTGGCATCTTCAAAAAGTAATTATAGTGCCCATTGTCCTATCGACAACCGGCGTAATACCGAAGCAATTACACCAATCTGTAAAAACTTTAAATTTACCACCCAATACATACAAACTTTTACAGAAAGCTGTAATACTGAATACATGCAGAATAGTTAGGAAGTTCCTGCAAACTGAAGAACAAACCATACCTCCTATACTTAGACAAATTGCCTCACAACCTAACACACAGGTAACTGAATAAGGTAGTTCACAGGATAGCACCAAATCCAGCACTAATATACACTTGGCTTAGGCCCGTGCTATTAGTAGACCGGTAAAAGCCGAGATATGAAAGCAAACAAAGTAATAATAATAATAATAATAATAATAATGCGAATAAGCCTGATATTGTGCTGATGGACCGGGCACAGTTAAGGATATTTTTGGTCGACATTACCATTCCGTATGACGAGAACCTCGTGAAAGCCGAAACAGACAAGCAAACAAAATATCTGGACCTGGCTCACGAGGTGACTGACATGTGGGGTGGTCTGCCGACCGAAATTATTCCTGTAGTCGTCTCTGCAAACGGGCTAATCCCAGTCAGCCTTTCGGGTCATCTGAGGCGACTGGGACTACGTGGCGGACCGCTCCGGGCTCAAATGCAGAAGGCGGTGCTCCTCGATACCGCCCGCATCGTCCGCCGGTTTCTTTCCCTTTCCCCCTAACCCTCGGCCGTTTGGTCTCCCCTGCCGAGGGCCTCCATCTGGTTGGGCTTTTATTTATTTATGTATTTTTATATTTATTTTATGTTATTGATATTTATGTATATTTATCTTTTCATTTTCATTTATAATTATATATTTATAGAACCCAACCAGATGAGAAAACTATATAGATACCCCACAATAATAATAATTTCTTTATTCAGGAAAAATTTTAACAATATATATTTGCATCTGCGCCTGAACTAAGCAATAAGCTTGTATCTCAGGCAACAGTGTTCTTTCTTATGGGACAATTTAACAGAAATCTTTCTGATTAAGAAACTTACGTAAACATATTATATCAAACAATAATATTATTTAAAGTATGAAAATGAAACCTACATATATAACTAAATATATTGTTGTGTGTAAATTGTTCCTCTCGTATGTGGGTGCGTGCTGGTGTATGTGTGTGTGTGTGTGTGTGTGTGTGTGTGTGTGTGTGTGTGTGTGTGTGTGTGTGTGTGTGTGTGCGTGTGTGTGTGCGTGTGCGTGTGCGTGTGCGTGCGCGTGCGCGTGCGTTTGCGTGTTAGTGAGATTTCATAAGCTCTTAAACGTTTTTCTTGCGTACGCTTCACTTTTAATTTAGTGAATGAGTCAGTGAGTGATAAAATGACATTTTTCAGACCTTAATAACTCAAAAACTATCAAAGGTTTATTCAATAAATAATATAAGATTATAGGTACACAATTGAAACAGAAACAGGAACTTTTTTATTTAGTGTAGATTATAACAATACTTATTGGAAGTCACTTTTTTCATTTACCACTGGTTCGCAAAAAAAACCTCTGTCCTGGGAAGAACCAGCAAGAAACTTAGCGGGACTATTTTTTTCCAATAATAGCTTACAATCATGTTTACAATTAACAACACAAGACAAATTAGGAATAGCTTGGTAGCGATGAGGTAGTGGTATGAGGTAGTGGGTATTCTTACACCGTCACTACACGCTCACATAATATATTTCCATTGTATACAAACGAAATATCAATCATGTGTCGGTATTAAAAACAGGGAAAAAGATCGAGACCCTCGAATAGACGCTCTATTTACATAAGTCGGAACCCTCAGGTCGTAAGCCTTAGTCACAACTTCACCGTTTTATTTTAAACAAGTGAAGCGCTATGTGCAATTTAGCTGCAGATTTTTTTTACTTGCTGTTTTTTTTCCTGTTCTTTGGTTGCCATTAAGCCAATGTAATATTTTGATATCTAAAAATAAAAATAATTTCAGATTATAGACGATGTGAAATATTTTGTAGATAACAATTGCGCCTTTTATGTTTATGGACCTTTTTTATCTTTGTTATCTTGCTGAGGTACCACCTCGAAACTTATACGACCTATTTTAGAGCACTATTCCTTACTCAATACTTGTTTATCACTGAGTTAAAACGCAAGATTATAGAGTAGCAACCCTCGTTTGGATAGTACAAAACCAAAAAGGTATAAAATATCTATAAAATTAATATTAACATTATAAACAAAAGATTTATTCTTAGAGCAAAAAACATTTCTGTACAAAACTATCATTCCGTCATAATATAAATACTAATCATTACAAAAATAATATCACTTGTAAACAGAAGTAACGTTTTGGTTTCAATGAAAAGAAAAGTTTTATGCTATAAATATCATTTATAAAAAGAAGTGACATTATGTTTTAAACAAATAAATGAAAAGGTTCGGTAACAAAACGTTATTATTATCCAGAAGTAACATTAATATTGCAAGAAATATGTAAACAAGTACGTCATTTCTTACCGTAGTGCCTCTTGGTCACAAATGCGCAAGGTGATAATTCGGCTGACAAAACACTACTGACAGGAAGAGACGTTACGTTTCAAGCAAACAGACCAATCCAATGATTTCAAAAGGAGGGATAGGCCCATTTAAATATTTTACTCATAACTTTTTCATACAACAAAAAGTAACGCATCTGTCTTAAGACAAACATCATATCAAAACACGACGTAACCAGGGTCGTATTTCGTAGTATGATTATCCTAATTGTACCATTATTTCATAGTTTGTAGTATATAGTATCGTAATAAAACAAAGCTAAAATACCATAATTTTACCTAAAGGTCGAGTTTTATTATTATTGGGTCCTTTTACATTTTAATATTAACCCTACGTTATCGAGAATTTTTGTATTGTACAGGAGTGCCGCGTTTTTTTAATAAAATTAGAATTAGCTCCCTTTCTAGTCAATCGATGCTCGATCGATGCATTTATGTTGCATCCTTGATACAACTGTAACGAGGGCTACCACGATAAAAACTCTATGCTCCAGAAGCAATCGTTAAAAGCAGAATTTCAAAATATATTATGAATCAGATTTTCAGATTTAATGAAGCAGATATGGTTTCTTTTGTACTCTTTTCGTGTTACCCTTATTGAATATAAAATATACCAATATTCAAAATTTAACTTACACTAAGTTCTTTAGACAAAAATTAAACAGAAATAAAAATAAAACCGTTAAAAAATTTAATTGTTAGTATGAAGATGCACCTTCTGTTTTTTACTCTTTGACGCATCTTACGTCACTCACAGGACGAAATAGGGGATAGGAAATTTTTACACCGCCACTACAACGTCGGCTACTAATTTTACGTACTTCAATTTATATTCATTACTAAGGTGCCTTAGAAGTGAATAAGAGTTCCAAAAAGTTTTAATTTAACAAAATCTCTGTTTCAACTTCGTTACGTGACCAAACTAGGTATAAACTAACTGAAAATTTGATTCTAATTGAGAAATCTGAGCGCCAGTGTTGAGTTTCACGTAGTTATCGTCGGAAAAGAGTTACGAAATTGGAATTTAAATATACAATTCACACTGAGAATTATATTACTTATAGTTAGAATTCACTTTTTAATTAAACGGTATTATTCTGGTCAGATGTAACAACTATATTTAAACTTTAGGAGAGACAAACGAGCACACCGTTCACTCGATGGTAAGTGGATGATGTGAATCACAGACTGGTGTCTAGGCTTCGATTAATAATGAAAATGCTGATGCGTTGATAACTCTGAAACTAAGGAGAATGGTATCGGTGGTTACCAGTTCAACAGATCTCAAATTTTCTACATACTATACGAAACACAGCAATATAATCATACGAATTTGGTTTGCTGGCATTTTGTGGAAGTGTGATCCTACCGATATCTATCCGGTCAAGCTGACCGATTCATGTTGCAGCTATAATACATCTGCTACTATTTTACCACATAATATATTCAAGGAAATAAAATGGGTATTAATGTATAATAATACTAATCTATATAAACATCTTCTAAATAAAAGGCAAAATCAGCAGTTGAATGTTTCTCCATGATTCATTAAAAAAGGCCGATCCCACTCTAAAATCTATTATTTGCTGTATTCTGGCATAAGGCTTTCTTCATCTCCAGGCTATATTTTGTATCTTGTCAGAAAAGGCTTAATTTCCGGGGATATACAGCTATTTTAATTTAAGTGTTATGTATTTTAATTTTAAAAATCTTATATAATTCAACCAAAAAATAATTGATATTAATTTTTTGAAATGTCACTATACTGTTCACACTAAATTTAATTTTTTTCCAGTATTTAAATAGAACTTTTCTTCTTCATGAATTTTTAAATAAACTTAAATTTTTATTAAAAATAATTTAATGGACATGAGCCACTACACGTACATTAAATATTGTAAGTGAAAAGTTCGTCCTACTGCCTCAATTTGTTTCAAGTTTGCTGACTTTATATGTCTTCCAAATATTTTATTTTATTCTTATACATGTAGATTTCCTAGCGAGTTTATTCATCACCATGAAGGTCACGGTAATAAATTACATAAAATTGCAATAACAATTTCATTGATGCTGCCAGGCATTGGACCCGTGTTTCTCACGTACTGTAAAATTAACAGCGTGCGATAAGTGCCTGAAGTACCGTTGCTCTGACCTCTAAATGTATTCTAATTTAGTAAGAATTTATCTTCCAAAATTCAAATATCATGCTGTGAATTGCTAGCTTTTGTCTTTCCTTAGCCGTATTTTAATTTGAGCTAAATTTAGTTTTTTCTATTTTAACATATAAAACAGTTACCGTTACAGCCCATCAAAAGTCCACCGCTGAACATAGGCCTGCCCAAATAGATTATATCATAGGGGAAATATTTACAATAGTTGCCACGATAGCGGGTGATTAGACAATCGCAGTTTTTTATTTAGTTTTTGTTATATTAAGAAGACGTTGCCGCCCACTTCCAGGTTTGTTTCTCACTTTCGCCTTTTACGACACCCACAGGACGATGACGGTTAGTGGATATAACACCAACACTACATTGTCACAGGAAAACATAAATTATGTTTAAATAAAACAGTAAATAAATTATAAAAATTTGGTCTTATCATTACAGTATAGAGGCTTTGTATTTAATGAACTTACTGGTTCTTCTAATAAATTTTAAGCGAAGTCAAATATTAACACAAACGCAAAAGTGGAGTTTACAATACTTAAATCAGATACAGCGGTTAGATATTTACGATTGTAGAAGCCAACTGCTTTAATTAAAATATTAGTCAAAATATGTTCCAGTCAGCATCCGAATAGAGCATTTATCCATATTTTCATGTCGGCTATGTCTTAGTTTGAAATTTTACTAGTGGCGGTTTTCAGAGTTAGTGTAAAGGTTTGTTCACACTGATACTAAAATACGCAACCTAATATAGTGAGCGTCTTATAGCTTAAATTTGAATTGAATAGTAAAAACGTTACCGTTAAAGCCTGTCATAGTACATTGCTGAACATAAACCTCTCCTATACACTGACTCATAGGCTGGATCTTTTCCATAATTGCACGCTAGGCTTGCGAGTTGACATCAGCATTTCGTTATTTTTTGGCTGTCACTAAGTAACATAAATCCCTATGTTTAATTTTTTAATAGGGAAAATTTTACGAACGCCTACCTCGTAGGAGAAATGGCAGCTTATATTGGAATCACACCAACCAAAATTGCAAGGCGCTTGCTGCCGCCTCTTTCCAGAAGAAGACAACTCCTCCAACTATTCTTTTTAGGCATTAAACTCCGGTGCGCCTTCCTCCACGGCATCTAATTCCACATACACAACTCCCAATTCGTTAGGCAAATGAGAGCAGAAAAACAAGCACTTGAAGACCTAGCCTTTCTGACCTTTGTGGTGGATTTCGTCTATCGCTAAGTCACTACCCACGCTTAGGGGTAAGGTATTTCTCTCCTTTCCCCTGGCTGCTCCAGTACCAACATATCAGTAGTGCGTCCCCACTACAGTTGCGCGGGATAAACCGAAGACAGTGGTATATTTGCAAAACCAACCTTTCTGTTTCGCGCAACTCCAGCTCGGTTGAAATGGACAGGAAAAGAGGACACACCTCCGAGTAAGCTTACAAAGCCCAGCTCGGAGCGGCTACTTCGAGCCAGCCCTTCAACTCAGGCCGGCTACTAGGACTTCTCTTCATTTACGAGGCTACTGCTACTAAACTTGTGACAAACTACTGTTACTAACGTTATGATGTTAAAATTCTTTAAATATTTAGGACGTTTTTAAATGTCAGTGTGTCGTCTATAAGCTGTGTGTGTATGTACCCAACGCTTTTAGTCTGTAGTTAAATATTGTGAAATACGCTCCCAGCTACAAACCGCTTATAAAGTATGCGACTGAAATATGAGCGGTCGGGGTGCTTTATAAATATGACTGAAAATTATATGCGTTACGGAATTTCGAGAACACTTATTAGGAGTATTTGTTAACGTAGGCCGTATAAATATTTGTTAGAATTAAACAATACATTCGTTATTCTGTTTATTAAAAAAAATCAATGGAGGATTTCTAAATGCAATTTCTGTAAATATTTGCTAGAATTAGTATAGAAAATAAAAACAGTGTTTTTTTTTAAATACTCGTAGTTTATTGATGATAGTTAACATGTCGTAACCCTGGAATCGGACTGACATAGCAGTTTCACAAAACAATGGGCAAATGAGGAATCCTTGCGCCGCGGAATAAATCTCCGTGGAGACAATGGAACTATCTTGCAGTCTGACAGCATCCACGCATCATTTAACTTCTTTTTCTACTTTTACATTTGTTTTGAATTTATTATTTTTGTAATTTTTCTGCAATTAATTTAATTTAATTTTTTAAAAAGTCTTTCGATCACCGCCATATCGTAACTTGAGACGTGTGAAAATTTATTACAATTAAATTTAAGTCAAGGGGGACTATGCGCAGTTCTTTATCATTTTGAGTTTTTATCAGGAAGATGCTGCTGCCCATTTCCTGTCCCAGTTTCCCACTGTCGCCTATTATGAAACCCACTTGATAATATGTGGTAGTACTCTTACACCGCGCCTTCACGCTCATTCCCCCCCATGAGACAATTTATAGGAAGGCCTATGATCAGCGGTGGACTTTTACAGACTGTTGGCTGACTGTAGACTGGCGGCTAGGTAGTACAATGTATAACCGTTTGGTTGTGCCGCTGCATGATTAGGGGTTCCATTGTTGCACTATACGAGAATTTTTCCGAGTCTGGATGTTTGCCCAAACGCAATTTACGTGTGTAAAATGTCTAGAAAGATACATGTAATGCATAACGTAAGAAGAAGAAGAGATACCTATGCTTAACATTGTAGAACGCAAGTCATATCTCAAAGAAAGCGCAGGAATTATGTGCTTTAATCTCTCCCTTCCCTTTCTATCATCGAAAAGTTATGCAGTTGGTGGGTATTCACCTATTATTGTTCATACATTTAAAACAAGCGGTTTGTTTTGTGTTTCGTAATGCGTATAGCAAGGGGTTAGAATAATCTGTCGGCGTCTGTCTTTCCGTTCGATTATAATCTAGTAATTGTGAACAGGCTTTTGTTATAGTATTATTTCATATATCAACGCGAATACTATACATTGAAAAAATAATTTAACAGATTTTTTTGCTTTTAATTAATATTACTTTTTACTCGGTATTTCGGGTGTTTTACAGCACACATGTTTATGCGAGGGACTCAGGTGTTAGACGTCCCACCGTCACGGTAATCACTGGCTTCTAATAAAAAAATAATGTATTCTGTATTGTTTTTTACTTTACATAAACTTTGCCTTCAAAAATTAAAGATATTTTCTAATATTTCAGCCAATGATTACTTTTGAAAGACAAAGTTTATAGCTTAATCCTTTCATAAATTTCTCCACTTTGTTTTTCAAAAGTTAATACTTATAAGATATTTTCTGTATAGGATTTCACCCAATAGAACAAAATATCTTTGTTATAAGATCAGACAAGCTGACGTCGACCTTCGGAAATTAATAATGGTTTCTACGGCGTACTTATCTTGGACGATAACATTGTGTCGATTATTGGAGAAAATATTAATTTTTGTTAGGAGAAAACATACGCAGATTAATTATATGAGCAATTAATAGGCACACAGTTAAAGATAAAAGTCGATTTTAAAATATTCTCTACAAAGAACAATATTTGAGGAAAAAAAAGCAAAATTAAAGCTAACAGAAAAAAATGCATATTAAGTACCTACTATACCTATATTATTAATACAATTTGAATATACATATTATACGTTTATTTAAAAAAGGGTAAATCTACAATTAATGCATTTTTATACAATACTGTTTTTGATTTAAGTTTTCGGATATCAAGAGCTAGCTTACACTCAGCCGCTCGATTTGTCATGGGATAAAAGCCATGCTACAGAACAGGGTTTTAAAGTGAATTTTAGGTAAATATTTCGTCTCTTTCTGCCTATTATTGCTTTTTATATTTTTGCTGCATGCTTATATTACAATATTTTATTTATTTATTGTTGACAGAACCAACGGCATTTTGTAACATTATAAAGCTAGTAAATATTCACTTTTCTACTACCAATTACAGGTTCTTACTTTATATAAATAAATCTTTTAACATATCGCTACAACTGTGTGGACATAATATATAGGGCTATTTATTAAAGAGTAACCATTACGCCACTACGCATTTTACAAAAACACAATACATATATGTACGTCTAGTACGTATATACTTTGTATTTTTGTAACAACTGTGTGGTACACTTCGAAGTAGTATTAAATTGTAGCAATTGAAATGCCAATTCAGGACTATCAATTTTAGTAGTAGAAACAATACCTGTAGAAGTTACGTCAGTCCTTTAACTGCAAAACTAAGTTGTACAACCAGTGCGTGTTGCCAGTGATGACATATGGAACTGAAACGAGGCCCTTCACTGCTGGCCGTATGAAGACGCTCAAAGTCGCTCAGCGAGCTATGGAGAGGGCTATGCTCGGAGTTTCTCTGTGTGATAAACTTAGAAATGAGGATATCCGCTGTAGAACCAGAGTGACCGACATAGCCCAAGTGGCAATGGTCCGGCCATATAGCTCGAAGAACCGACAACCGTTGGGGAAAAAAGGTTCTCGAGTGGCAGCCTCGTACCGGTAGGCGAAGTGTAGGGCGACCCTCCACTAGATGGAGTGACGACCTGGTAAGACATGCAGGAAGTCGATGGATGCAGGTAGCTCAGGATCGTGCTTTGTGGCATACCTTGGTGGAGGCCTATGTTCAGTAGTGGACTTTTGAAGGGCTGTAATGATGATGATGATGATGATAGCAAGATTCTTCGTAACTGTTTTTTTAAGTTGAGTAAGATAATTTGAAGCCTTAATAAATTTACATTGTATTTGATCTATATTCTCTATATAAGACAAGTAATTTGGATTCCAGACATTACAATTATACTCCAAAACACTTCATACATAAGAATAATACAGAACTTTAATACAATAATAATCTGACAATGGACTGCACACTCTTAAAACAAATCCTAAGTTTTTATATGCTTTTGAAACTATTGTTTCAAGATCAGTCATGAGCATTTTGGAATCAAAAATAACACCATGATCTTTGGTTTTATAGACGCATTTCAAAGGTACGTTATCGAATTCATAACGATATTCAATTTTATGCCTTTTACGGGTGAAGCTTATTTGATAACATTTTGCAATATTAATACTAATACGGTTATTATGATAGAAGCAATAAGCTAGTTCAGGTATTTCTGACGTTTGTGTCCATCTTCCTCAGATTTAATATATGCGTAAATTTTAGTGTCGTCCGCATACATGAGAAACTTGGCAAATTTAAAGCATTCTCCTAAATTATTCTATGTACTGCCATACCGTTTACTAGATTGCATTAAAACCTTGTCAACTTATTGCTGCTCTTGCGCAAAGGTTATAGGCACGGTACTGACACTAGGCAGCGCGCGTATCGTACTGACAATTTATTTATAGGTTATACATCATTTAACTTCAAATTATATTTACATTCCTGATTAAACAATATAACTCTTCCAAATGTAAAACGAAATTTCTACGCTTATTTTCTTATCAGAAGCAATGCGCCGAAGGTACATGCCGGGAACTATCTAGCAAGATATTAAAAAGAAAAAACTTTAAATAACATAATTATTAGTATATATTATGTTATTTAAAGTTTTTGTTTTTATTATTGTTACGAGCTTGAGGTTCGTGACAATAAAAATTGCCGATAGAATTACCTAAATTAACACTTTAATTTTATTTACACCAATTAAGATTTAAAACACTAACAATTAATCACACTGATTCACTTTATTCCGCTCCGAAGCTTCGCTTGTCTCGCCGAATTCAATACTTTCCAGATCGCGTATTGCAGCGCCTTTATATAGGGCTCTTCCACAAAAACATCCAGAATATTCCAGAATATTCGAGTAAATACGCGCGCCAACCGACCAAGCGCAGAAAATTCGAGTTTGGGGGCTTCCAGAAAGCTAAGTTCTTCAATTCGATACTAGATGGCGCTCTCGGTTGAAAGATTAGTGATGTCATTTTCTGGAAAGCTCTCTCTTTGCTCTGTTACCCGACACTAGATGGCGCTATTGCCAGATGTCAACTTAGACGCGCAATATTATATTTATAAACTGCTTATCACTGCATATTCAAAAGTATAATAAAAAAAAACTAAAAACTGTCCTAACCTAAAACAGTTCTACTACCCGCGGTATAATGCCATTAACGCAAGCTGAGTTTCCTCTCTGAATGGCTTTGAACTTTACTGCTCGTGAACTTCAAGGACGGAGTCTACCGCTGACGGAAAGAAGTACTCATCTCTCAGAGAATCATATTTGGGATACTTATTCAATTCAGTTGCCTCTGATGGCGCCTTCGCTTTCAACGCAGTAATCCTGAGATGACAAGCTTCCAAAATGTCTTCGCAAGTATTATCTCATATTAATGCTTTATCACTCTTCCAAGCATCCAAAGTCATAAAATCGGGTCTCCTGCCATCGTCTCTAATTATTCTTATCTATAGAACCGTGGCGGGGCAATAGGAACTTTTTTATTCAATTCAAAAAATTTTTTAAACAATACTTATTGAAAGTCACTTTTTTCATTTTCACTTGGTTCATAAAAAAAACTCTGTCCTGGGAAGAACCAGCAAGAAACCCAGCGGGACTAAAGAAAAGAAAAAATAAGAATATGGTATTAAGGATGGATTCGACCAAATACTATGTTACACTAGAGTTTATGACCCTAGAATAATTTTACTTTTTATTCTTACTTTCAGATAACTTCGTTTGAGTTTTTTAACACAAATGAGGAGTAGCTGATACCGAGTGTTGTTACTTTAGAAATGGTAGATCAATAACAACAGTAACATTTGATAATTATTTGTTGTCGGTGACTTTTGTTGTTAACAGATATGGGTAAAAGACATCGATAAGGATTATAGGCAATAAACTCGATAAATCTATTTATTTAACTGTTTATAAAAACTCAGTAATATAACGCCAAACATGTTGGTAATAAAGATATTGGTTGCGCCAACACACAACCTTGCATTTCGTACTTGTTGATGTATTTGTTAGTTGATTTGGCTGACATAATCTCCCTCGCTTCCGTTCCTTCACCGCACAGGCCTACCTAGTAGTGGGGAGCTAGATACTGTTGGAAGCATCTTTCTAATGAGAGGCGCGCTCCGCCAAGTAGAAGTAGGAGATGGCGGAAGGTATAAGAAGACAAGCGCCGCCATCGTCATTGCAATGCATTTTCATCGTGCCAGTACAGCCGCCAAGAGAGGGGCCGCTCGCGGCTTTCGCCAGGTAAGTGTCCATTCTTATAATGAGCTATTTTATTTGTTGTTCCTTTATATGCAGCAGCTAATCTCCCGTCGTGTCAGCCAACGCCTCAAATTAATTTCAAACCGGTATATTATCCAAAGTCCGCCGCGTGCCACGTTCACCATTTTTTGGTGCCTTTTGAATCACGCTAATATAGTCTACAAGAGCGTTCGCCCAGCCATACATTTGTAATTTTGCACAAATTGAGTACAACCAGTTCGGTGTACTTGTATGTATAGAAGTCAGTAGTTACAACCCAATCCAGCGACTGGTCGTGTCAGATAAGTCTTAAATACTAGCATCGCTCGCTCGCTTAGCGTGACGCGGCGTTGCCAAAAATAACCTAACCTTGAATTTGTCGTACATTTATTTTCAATAATATTCATTATAAATTTCAATATAATACTTGTTTATGTTTATTTATTATGTTATATTCCTTCTTTGAGTGCTTTTACTTCATTACAAATAGATTTTAATTGTATTTTCATAGTTAAACGTGTACGTACCCAGCACAGAACGGCAGCTTGAATATCACAATAAATTATATTCACAAAAAATTTTTTATAACAATTTTGTAATAAAACATTATATTAAACACTAATAAAACATTAGAAAAATCCAAAAATCAACACATAAAAAACCATAAACTAACTAATTTTATTGCATTAGACGATAGGAAATTTCACATTGAGCCTATAATGCCAAATTTATTCTTAGAAAAGTAGTCTGTGAATATAACTATTTATGGGTTAAAGTAATGTGGGTGGGAGCGGTCTCATTAGACCACTAGGGATTTGACGGAATATGACCGAGGTCGCATGCAAGCGCTTGGGGTTTGAGAGGTTAAAACTTTTATTAAAGAATATTATTTTAATTAATATTTTTTCAAGTGGTTTGAACTTGCGTTTTTATTTTATGGTATTTGCCTACACAAGTTGACAAACTCAAATTTTAATAAAAAATAAAAATATAAATTTCTTCGCAACCTTCTGCTAAATAAATACAATGATGTGTCTTACCTGGATTGAAGAGCACCTCCCGCCCTCCCTCAATTGCATGCACTAAGTCCGTCACCACTAGTACTTGCACCACTACTCCCAACACCACTATTCCAGGTAAGACACATCATCGACGTTAATACGACACGTGTTTCGCCTCTACACGAGGCATCCTCAGGTAATGTAGACTCTACGGGGGCTGACCGCCAAGTGAGCGGCGAGTTTTTTTTGCGTCAGAAGCAAATATGGGCAACCCTCCGAAAAGCGGGGGAGGGAGGTGGAGAATGCTCATAACATAACACGCAGCCGGCTGCGTGATTGTGTGGAGACTTTTAACTACTAAACCCCACCTTTTAGGGACTGGCTTAACGGTCTAACTAGAGATCTCTAAGCCGTATACGGACGCGACCCTCCTTGGCAGAATGGTGGGCGCAAGAGCGGCGAGTTTTTTTTTGCGCCCGAAGCAATTGGAAAAGGGCTAGCCTTTATGTAGGGAGGCGGAAAATGCATTACGCATAACACCACAGCCGGTCTATCGTAGTTATGAGGGACTCACTGCCTACCGGGGGAACCTAAGTGATGTTTAAGCTTCTTATGCTGTATCGTAAGCGACCCCCTTTTGGGAAAAGAGGGCACAGGCGGCTACGAGCCGTTGAGGGAGTGTCTACGAAGGTAAATTAATTATGAATAATTTAATTAGAGTTAGCCTGAGCCGCCAGGAGGCAGTTCAGGTGGGGGCTCAACCCTCACTCTCGACAGGCCACACACTGTGCGTAACTACCGGAAGATGGCTTTTGAACCACAGTTAGAGGACCCCTGGCCCGTGTGCTGTGCATTTTGTGCACGGCTTCTACGGGGAAACCTTGGGACTTAAGGTCCTCATGGATATCCTCGTTGCAAAATTCAAAGGGGACGCCTCGGATGACGGCCCTGACTTTACGCTCTTCCGGAAGAGCGTACGTATGATAAGAAACTCGTTCGGCTGTGAATAGCCTGGTGAGTTGACGGAAGTCATCGATCGAATTGGGGATGATTTTAATAGTCTCCCCGAGGTTGATGGCGTGGTCATATTTAATGCCTGCGTCGTAGCAGGTTTTCGATAATTTGGTGAATCTTGCCTTGTCTCTTAGGAAGACAGGGGGCGGGACTTGCTTCTTGACAAGAACTGGAGCACAGTGAGAGGCTGGCTTGGTCGGAGTGGGGATGTCTAGTGACATAAGTGGGGCCGAGGCAGCGGCGGGGGCTGCGGGGACAGAGGCGGCAGCGGGAGCTGCGGAGGTTGTAGGAGTGGAAGGCGCCGCTGAGATAGGGAGGGTGCGTTTTTTCGCGGCGCGTTTACCGCTGCGCTTGGAGTTCACCGTGGTGAATGAGGAGTCCCCGGTTCCGTCGGAGTCACAGGACTCCGATGAACCGGTGCCAGAGTTGGTGGCGGGCCACTTCCGGGAGGCCAACGCAGAGGACTCGGAGCATGCGTACTCCATCTCTAAGGGGGCAAAAGAGTTCTTAGTCTCTAGGTATGTGGCGATTACGGGCGGCGGTTGGAGTGCCTGAGGGGCAGGGGGGAGTAACATGGGCGGCGAGGGCCGTCTCATCGAGGTTTAGGCCCAGACCAAGAGTTTGGTTTAGGGCGCCAACGAGGGACTTAATTAGACTAACTGTGGACATGTTGGACATGTTCTACGAACAGTAAGGATTAGGACGGGTCTCAGAAGAATAGGGACTTGAACACGAGACGTACTACGACACAATATACACGTATAACAATACAAGAAAAACAAAGAATAACAAGAGAAATAACCAAAATAAACAATAATACAATGACAATAAAGGAACAGTAAAATAACAGTAACAAGCGGAGGTCAGTCAAACCTCCCCGAGGACAGGGGAGCAAGAACTGTTAGCGTAAATGACTCACCAATGCGTCGACGCTGTACAGCGCGAGCAGGACAGCGGAGGCGGGAGAGCGAGATAGCACTACCGTACGGGGACGAGAGCGCGAACTACCTGGACACGACCGCTCGAGAGCGATGCCACAGGCGGAATGTGATGAGCGGCGAGCCGAAACAGCTGCTATTTATACACGCCGACACAATTGCTCCCCACCAAAGTAGCGAGTGACCGCGCCGCGCGATTACAAACCTCCGACTAAATATCATTATTGTTATGATTAATATTTTTAAATACTATTTTTATTATTATTGTTTTATTGTTATTATTATAGTTATTTATTATTATTAATCTTAAAATTATTATTAAAGATTAGCCTTAAAGATGTTTAACAAAGGCGAATTAGAAACATTTGTTTGTTCATTCAGCAGTGCATAATTACCATTATTAATCTTTAAAATCTCCAACTGCTCCAGCACACACAGTCGCAGCCCATTATTACAAGTATGTAAGACTTCAAAGTAATGGTCGCTAGCCGGGCTGTGTCCAGTGCCCAAGAGATGTTTAGCAAAATGGGATTTATCAGGATTGCAATTTCTGTACGCGGCCAAATGCTCTTTATAGCGCGTCCCGAAATTGCGACCAGTCTGACCCACGTAAACGGCGTAGCATTCGTCACAAACAAGTTTATAAACACCTTATTTTAGACTAATATTTAACTTATCTTTATTATTACAAATATTCCTAAGCGAATTGTTTGTTTTGAATGCCACGTTAACGCCGTTTTTCCTAAAAGTATTAGCCATTTTTCCCGATATGGAGCCTAAGTAGGTCAAACTACCCATATATCGCCGGACACTTTGAGATCGAACCGCGTACAAAGAATTGCGAACAACATGCTTTTGTTTCTTTTTAATAAGATTATTAATGAGACTTTTTGAAAAACCGTTAGAGACTGCAATTTGATAAATTATATTAAGTTCTTTTAAATAATTTTCTTTAAAAGAGCTTAATATAATTTATCTTATAGCTTAATAAACTAATCTATTGAATTGTCGCTCACGCGCACGTCAACACTGAACTGACTCACAAACTAAAATTGACTATCCATCCCGTCAAAAAATACATACCGCTAAGTTCGTGGATCCTTGCGGTAATTTCGATCATTTCCACAGATCGTTAAACCGTTACGGAATTCCCAACTTTTATTTTATGAGTTATCCCTACGAACAGTTTTAATATGGATTTTAGAAGTTATAGTTGTCATTTTTAATACAATTAGACAACCAAACAACCAATTGTGACCGTGACGCTACAAGCAGTTCGTTGCTACAAAAATTATATTGAAATTAATAAACGTAACTACTTGGGTACTTACTTACACAATTATAAACACTATTTCATCGTTATCTTTGATCTTTTATAATAAAATCTTACTAAATAGTTTTATACTTAAAATTAAACTATCCGTATTAGTCTAAAAATAATTCTATTACTTTATTTATTGACTTTCCGTTTTTAATCCGTCCAATACTTAGAATTCAAAAAGAGTTACGTCACAACTTTTAAGTTTTACTTACAAGTTTTATTGTGGTTGCCACCTCTAATTCTTGCCCCCGCAATTCTTAATGTAAATTTTGGTGCAAAATATGCAGCGCTGCCAACGCTAATTTGTCAAATTCATGTTGAATTCCCCGATTTAGGGACAAAACTCCAACAGATTTTTCTCACAAATTCATGATCAGAATCACTTGGTGGTGAACACATTTATCTCACAGATGATTTGTGAGAAAAATGGCTTTTTAACTTTATATATTTGTATTTAAATGATAAATGTGACACATAAAAACGCCATTTAACATAACTGACTACTGGTATTTTTATGATATAGTGGTATTAATTAAAAAGAAAAAACATTATATTTACATGGTCGAAGTCATATTTGAAATAACAAAGAATCAAAAATATCATTCTTTTAATCTATTAGTGGCAGATTAGTATAAAATATCTTTGTGTTCTCTGGGGGCTAAATTGCTTCAAATGCTATAAATCTTTGTACATGGCCTTTTTAAGTGAAATTAATTCGATGTACGACAGCTCATGTTCGTATTGGTAAGTTCCTTTGCTTTCCACGTTAAACAATCACATAGCTTCCCCACGGGCTATTGAACGTCTGTCGAGAATTGACAATTTTTGCTAACATAAAATTCAGACACCGGTCTTTTAGCAAAAAGACATTGTTTTCTATATAGGTTGCTCAGAAAAGATGTCCACTTAAAGAATACATCATGTTTTGTCTAAATCACATGGAATGTATACGGTTAACGCGTAATTCTTTAAGATTCTGATCCAATATTCTAGAAGTTCAGCAAATAATTTTTGGTTTATAAGACCAAAATCTTTACATTCCAGGTAGCTGTGACCACATTCTGGAAATGTCACGGTCCCTTCATCAAATCGGGCCTTATTATAAACGAGATCATGTAAATACCGGAACGTTGTGAAGTTCTTGTTTTGTCCAGCATATGAGTAGAAGAAATTGCGAGTTGTCGACATTCGGCTGGTAAAATGTTCCAAATATTGTAGTTTAACATAAAAACTACCATCAGCACCTTTGTGAGCTATTATCTGAGGATATGAAAAATATTGATCGTCCACTTGGAATAATGTGATAATATACATCATTTGTTGTATATATATTAATTTTGTTTTTTGCATAGTAAATTGTTATAAACTCATAGCTTACATCTTTCTTGGCTTTATTTTTCGCTTTTCTTTAATTTTGGATGTCTATATTTTTTGCGTGTCTTTTTCTATTATAAATTATTGCATGTTTTAATTTATGTAATGTGTTTTAACAAAGTAAATATTTTGTTTTATAAGCGTTTTCAATTCTTTACAACTAAAAATTTAACACATCAACTTCAGGTGAACAAATGCAATACTTAAGTTATACTTGAAATAATTTTGGTAATACTCATAAGAAACTGGATGGTTGAGATTATTTTCACAATACATTTCGAACAGCTTCTTTAGGTTCAATTCTTCTGACAAGTAAGCTTAAATTGTCTTTGTATAACTGAAGTGTACCTTTCTGCCACGCAGGCTAGTAATGTGATCAGTAACAACCTGTAGAGTTTCTTGATATTTTTTTGTGGTTTTGTTGTATGTTTTTTATAAAATTTAATTACGCTAGGTATCAAAAGTTGTTTTTTAACTGTTTCGCATCGTTTGTTTGTAATTCAATGTATATATATATATATATATATATATATATATATTTTGTACATCTGAATGTTCACGTTTTACTCTATAATTGTATGCTGCGTTCCTTAATTTCGCTTCATTTTCAGGTCACCGCGGTCGCCTCTTTGATATAGGAAGTAGTGATTAATCCAAATATTTTTTATATATATTTTTTTTTATATATATATATATATATATATATATATATATATATATATATATATATAAATAATCAATTATAATTTTTTCCTAACACTAGTTTTTACAAAAAACAAATTTTACTAAATTTTGTGGTACGAGCTCCCGAAAGTAAATTTTCGACCAAATAATTTTTATTGCATTATTTAATTTCCTTGACATTTTATAGTATTCTCATTGTTATTTAGCGGTATTGAAAGTGGTAGGTAAAGTGATAAAAGCCAGCAAAATTATTGGGATCCTGAGAACAATGGCCTCCAATGCTTCGGTGCTCAAAAATAAGTCATTCGACAGTCCTAATGACATGGCAGTGCTATTAAGTAAAGTAAAAGTGCTAGAAGTTTCGTCAAGAAAAGGCCTGGTTTTGAAAGAAAAATATATACCAAACCAAGGTATAATCAATTTCTGACAAGGAAAGCGTTGAGAAACCGCAAATCTACGAATGTGGACCTCAAGAAACACCTTGCAGAAGTAACAAATGTGCAATATATATTGGATAATATGGACAGTTAGGAGGAAGCTCCTCGCCACCAATATACGCAGTCACCACCCAGCCCGTAGCCCAAAATTACTCGGTGAGAACCTGGTCCCATGCTTAGCTTTGTTAGAAATTGTGTTTTGAATTGAATTCATAAAGACTGGGATAGGGGTAGGATTGCCAACAGAAATCACCATTAACATCTATATTTATTTTAAGCGAAAAAGCAACGACAAAATATATAATCTATGAGTAATATTTTTCAGCCATTTCTCTCCAATACGATTCTAAACACAATTTATTGATAATTTTTACCGACCGCTGTTTGCCGTAAAATCTGTATTTGATTTATTATATTGGCTAAAACGTTTTGATTTAAAGCTTAGAATTTCACCGTCAGTGAGAACAGAAATTGCAAACACGTAGTCTGTATATTCATTTTGACTTTTAATTAACGTAAAACTTAGGTTCTTTTGAAAATATATTTTCTTTTAATAAACAATAGGCATTTTAACTCGTTTTTATTAGCTTGATGCATGTACGTATTAATGTAACTATAATGATCTTATGTGTGTGCTGGTGTAAGAATATCTACTAAAGTCAGCTCGCAGAGTCCTAATAATTTAATTTTTTTTCAACTATTTTACTACAAAAGTGAACTGGAAAGAATCATAATCATTGAAATTGTTTGTCGGATTGGTGAATTATTTTATAAATTTTGGAAACACTATTCAATAATATTTATATTTATAACCGCATTTGCCGTGTAGTGGCGGTTAAGAATATCCACTACCCCATATCTTTCCGTGGGTGTCGTAAAAGGCGACAGAGGGAAACAGGCAGGAGATGGGCAGCAGCATCTTCCTGATAACAGCAACTGTACGACAAAAAAAACTGCGGTTGCCAACCCGCTCGCCAAGCGTGGCAACTATGGCAATATACCCCCCATGAACAATTACACAAATAGACGGCTCCCAGTCCCCGGCGGCCCCGCTATTCCTGGCTACGGTGGCGACCATGGTAACGGCGGGGCAGGGGGTGCTAAGAATCTCCGGTGGAGGTTCGGTTGCCACCTACGACGACTCGACCTGGCAACATTTAACGCACGCACCCTGAGGACTGAGGAGAAGATCCTGGAGCTGGAAGAAGAGATAGATAAGTTGCGCTGGAATATTATAGGATTATCCGAGGTCCGAAGAGAGGGGGAGGACACGGTGATTCTCAAATCCGGCAACTTGTTCTATCACCGGGAGGGCGACCATCTGTCCCAAGGAGGTGTCGGATTTATCGTCCACAAGTCTCTCGTCAACAACGTTGTAAACATTGGGAGTGTGTCGACGAGGGTCGCGTACCTGATACTCAGAATCACCAAACGGTATTCGATGAAGGTCATACAGGTTTACGCACCAACCTCGGCATATCCCGATGAGGAGGTGGAGGAAATGTATGAGGATATTTCCAAAGCCATGCATTCCTCCAAAACCCACTACACGGTGTTGATGGGAGACTTCAACGCAAAACTAGGCACAAGAGAATATGGTGAGCTGAAGTTAGGGAAATTTGGAGTAGGGCAACGGAACCGAAGGGGCCAGCAGCTGGCCGACTTTATGGAGAAAGAGGGACTCTTTATGATGAAATCTTTCTTCCAGAAACGGCCCCACAGGAAGTGGACCTGGTCGAGCCCCAACGGTTCAACAAAAAATGAGATTGACTTCATTATGACGACCAGACGCCAACTGTTCAGTGACGTCTCAGTGATCACAAGGGTGAAAACTGGCAGCGATCACCGAATGGTTAGAGGCACACTGAACCTAACCGTTAAGTTGGAGAGGTCTCGTCTAATGAAGTCAACGCTCCGTCCCCCTCGTGCTCTAATCTAGAATCCCGAAAACTTTCAGCTCGATTTACGTAACCGCTTTCAGTACCTACAAGATTGCAATGCAGTGGACGATATAATGACAAGCTCGTAGAAACTGTCCATGCGGTTGGAGCTAAGTTCTGCAAGACCCGCCGCAGAAGAATAAAAAACTCCGATCACACTCTTAATCTCATGGCTGTTAGACGGGAGATGAGGCTGAAATCGTCAACAGATTTGACAGCATACAGGCAGAATACCAGCGTGAAATAGTAGCTTAATGCTGCTGTATTTCGTATGGTGAGTGCAGAGAACCGGAGACCCTTTTTACTGGAAACGAGAGGCATTACATCTTAGTCCTCACGGGTGACAACGCATCTGCATTTTGATTCGTAATCGAGGATAGATGTGGATGTCTATGGGCCACAGCAACCACTTACCATCAGGTGGACTGTGTGCTCGTTTGTCACCCTATCCTATAAAAAAAAAAACTGAACAGACAGATCTCCAAATGCATGCGGCGAGACTTACGCAACTTTAATACTGCTCGTATTAAAGAAGCGATCGAGCGGAACCAGGGCTTCAAAGTCTTTGCCAGAGATCTGTCTGCCAGTAAGAGCCAACTGTCAAAGCTGAAGACTGAGTGTGGCAGCATCGTTTCCGGGACACCTGAGGTTTTGAGTGAGATTGAGAGGTTCTATGGGCAGCTGTACACATCATCGTTGGAGCCACACGCAAGTGTGAGTAACCGACCGACACTATTCCGACGATATCCCGGACGTCAGTCTAAGCGAGATTAGAATGGCTCTCCAGCACCTTAAAAACGGCAGGGCCCCAGGCGAGGATGGAATTACAGCAGAGCTTCTGAAAGCGGGTGGAACACCGGTACTTGAAGTCCTTTAGAAGTTCTTCAATTCCGTCCTCCATGGTGGAATTACTCTGGAGGCGTGGAGCAGAAGCACGGTGGTCTTGTTCTTTAAGAAAGGCGACAACGCTCTCTTGAAGAACTACAGACCGATTTCCCTTCTGAGCCGCGTCTACGTGCTGTTTTCGAGGAGTCATTACGAATCGTCTCGCACGCAGACTCGACGACTTCCAGCCTCCCGAACAAGCCGGTTTCCGAAAAGGCTTCAGTACCATAGACCACATACATACCTTGCGGCAGATTGTACAGAAGACTGAAGAGTACAATCTGCCACTTTGCTTGGCGTATGTGGACTGTGAGAAAGCCTTTGCTTCCGTCGAAATTTGGGCGGTGCTACAGTCCCTTCAACGGTGTCAAGTTGACTGTCGGTATGTCGAAGTACTGAAGTGTTTGTACAGTAGGGATACAATGGCTATCCGAGTACAGAACCAGAGCTCGAAACCTATCCAACTGCAGAGAGGTGTAAGTCAGGGTGACGTTATATCCCCGAAACTCTTCACCGCTGCATTGGAAGACGTTATCAAGCTACTGGGCTGGAAAGGATACGGTATTAACATCAATGGCGAGTACATCACTCACCTTCGATTTGCCGACGATATAGTCCTTATGGCAGAATCTTTGGAGGACTTAAGCACTATGCTCAATGACCTCAATAGTGCCTCCCAACGGATAGGTCTTAAGATGAACATGGACAAAACAAAGATTATGTTTAATGTTCATGTCACACCTATGCCGGTATTTGTTGGGAGCACTATTCTCGAAGTTGTTGACGAGTACGTTTACCTGGGACAAATAGTCCAACTAGGTAAGTCCAACTTCGACCGAGAGGTCAATCGACGGATTCAACTCGGCTGGGCAGCGTTCAGGAAATTACGACATATCTTCTCGTCAGGTATACCTCAATCTCTAAAAACTAGATTGTTCAACCAGTCCAATGATGACCTACGGATCTGAGACGTGGTCCTTCACTGCTGGCCGTATGAGGACGCTCAAGGTCGTTCAGCGAGCTATGAAGAGGGCTATGCTCGGAGTTTCTCTGCGTGATAGACTCAGAAATGAGGATATCCGCAGTAAAACCAGAGTGACCGATATAGCCCAACGGATTAGTAAGCTGTAGTGGCAATGGGCCGGCCATATAGCTCGAAGAACCGATAACCGATGGGGAAGAAAGGTTCTCGAGTGGCAGCCTCGTACCGGTAGGTGTAGTGTAGGGCGACTCTCCACTAGATGGAGTGGCGACCTGGTAAGATATGCAGGAAGTCGATGGATGCAGGTGGCTCAGGACCGTGCTTTGTGGCATTACTTGAAGGAGGCCTATGTTCAGCAGTGGACTTGTGAAGGGCTGTAATGATGGTGATGATGAACCGCATTTCGTGCCATGGAAGTCGAAAGAATCAACTATGGCAACAGCCGGAAAGACTTAATCTGACAGATGCAGGTATACCAATTCGTACGTGCGAGATATACATTATTCATACCAACAACAATAAGTAATGTCAAATGTGTAATACATCTGGTATTGAGATTGCTAGTCTGCCTAAGATGAGTGACGATTATGGTTTTTTTCCACAAATAGACCAGCCACAGAAAATTTTTTGTCGTCTTATTGTAGTTATCGTGCAGTATAAAATACTATTCAATGTTCGTATCCATATTTTATAACTGCTAATGTCTTTTGCTACTATAAAATTTAAATTAAATAGAAAGTAAAAGACAACATCAATGAAATTAACAAGACTTCAGAAGCTGGGGCTTCACATATTCCATATAATATTTTTCACTTCATAAACTCACTCAAACTGAATTTAACAAAATTTCTTCTAGATAGTTACGTTAAAATTTCCATCTGATTGTCAAAAAAAAAAATCGCCCTGTGCAATAAAAGCATCGGACATACACGATAAATAATTATCTATTTTAGATAGATAGATAAATAGAAAATTCTTTATGGTATATTATAAAATTATTTGCAACAAATATTTTCTTATATTTGTTGCAAATAATTTTATAACACGGACTAGCTGCATGCCAAGATAGACATTAAAAAGTATTCTATTCGAATAACATTAATCGTCGCCATCTTCACCAAACTTCATGTCGTGTTGAAAATAATTAGGGATGATCGAATCGATTGATTTTTTATGAACTGTTGCATGTTTTTTCGATGGCTCCGTGGCGCAGAAGCTTAGCAATGAATAGCGCTGAGAGCCGCGGGTTCGAATCCAGCACGTAACAAGTATTTGTATGGTAATTTATGTATGTGAACTGCCTCCACGATATAGAAAAAAATACTCGTGTGGGGTAATGTTTATAAAAAAAATCTGAATCACATTCTGGATTTATTTCGAATAAAGTGCAAATAGAAACTACAATATAAGAAATCAATCACCATTTTTTTATTTTCTTCCTTAAAAGTATAATTTAAAAATCTACTACACCCTAATGAATGAGGTCATACTCGATTTTAAATATGTAGTAAGAATAATGCTGAAGAGGAAAAAACCTAATTATTTCATCATGATCATTATTTTTAATGATATTATACATTTAATAATTGAAATTGGTTTAGAAATGAATGGTAGAATGGTTTAGAAAAGTGTGTGGCTTACTTCTTACTAAACTATCACTTACGAGTTTACGAAAATTAATACAAAAATACCACTTATCATTACTGATAGTATATGGTGTATATACTTGTTACAATATTAATTATAACAGATGTTTTAATTAATATATTTTTTAATAGGATAGGGTGACAAACGGGCACACAATCCACGTGACAGTAAGTGGTTGCTGAGGTCCATAGACATCTACATCTATCCTCGATTACAAACCAAAATACAGATGCGTTGTCACCTATGAGGACTAAGATGGAATGCTTCGTTTCCGGTGAAAAGGGTCTCCGGTTCTCTATACTCACCATACGAAACACGGCAGCATTAAGCTACTATTCTACGTTGATGTTCTGTGAGATCGTGGTCCTTCCCGGGCCGAGCCGACCCATTCGTTCTACAATTATACTGCTAATATAACTGCAGCATAGCTCTACTACGTATAAAATATGACTTTGGACTCTGATCAGCTGAGTGAAGTTAATAATTATAATCACAATACGATGACCAACGACATCTAGTGTCGCATGTCTGAACTTGAGAAGACTAGGAAGTAAGCATGAAACATATTGATTGAATTTGGTGTTTACTAAACCTCTAACTTAACGAGCATATCTACTCTTATGACGCTAGAGGGCGATAACTTATAAAATTATACTTAATAATTTTTTTTAATGAATGAAATCTACAACAACATTACACATAGGAACAAGCTTAGATTTAGAACCGAAACGACTGTATCAAATGATGAATCGTTTCTTGATAATTCTTATCAAAGTCTGCCTAATGTTGGATATACAGACAGCTTAGAACTATCCGACCTGAAATGTACAATAGAAAGGTTAAATTCGGAATTAAATATTGCCAACGCTGAAGTAGAAAATTTAAATCTTGAGAATGGAAGACTGAACAAAAAAATATTAGACTACGAGAGGAAAATATATTTATTAATATCTGTCATGTGACATGCACCTTTAAAATTTTGTTAAAATAAATAAAAATAAAATAAATATTTTATGAAAAATATTCCTGACATAAATAAAATCTAAGAAACTTTGCATCATATGATTTATGTGATTTTTTTGTTAAAAATTGTACATAATAATTTTAGTTAGATACAAAAGAGACTACTCTGGTAGCAAACGTATACGAATCTGAGAAGGGTCGTTTGGATCCCGTGTAAATTGCGCCCACTATCATTCAACGTCAGTCGTCTTATTTATCATTAATATTATAACTCTACGCTGTATTACGTCTGAATTCTATTTCGCATATTTCAGACAAATCAGCTCTTCTTTTATTGTTTGGGTTTGATGCCCGAAAGTAATATGCATAAATTTTGTTAAAATATAATAATAATAATAATAAATCGTCGGTAATGAGGCTGAACTTGCCGCGAAAGCATGGTGGGCGTGGCTTCTTGAGCGCGCTCACCATGCATAATCGCGAAGTGTGCAGCCTCCGTTATTACTTTCTGGCGAGATCGGATGATCCATTCTATAAGGACGTCATTTCTTGTGATAAAGGACTTACCCCTCTATCCTTAGCCAACGAGCAATGGCAGGACCCAGCAGTGCTTAGCATTTCCGACCGGGAGACCGTATGGAAGGTGAAGGAGCTCCACGGGAGGTTCTATAAGGCTCTACATGAGCCTTTCGTAGACACAGCTGCCTCCCTCAACTGGCTACGTTTCGGTAACCTCTTCGGGGAAACCGAGGGTTTTGTCTGTGCAATACAGGATTAGGTTATTAAGACCAACAACTATCGGAGATACATCCTAAGGGGGCACCGTCGACATCTGTCGAGCTTGTCGCCATCCCGGTGAGTACTTAGGCATGTCATCTCCGGTTGTTCGGCGCTTTCTAAGTCTGAGTACTTGCACAGGCACAACCTAGTAGCCAGAATTCTTCACTAAGAGCTCTGAAATACGGTCTCGTGGATCGGAAATTGCCGTATTACAAGTACTTGCCGGAAGCCATGCTCAAATATGATCGCGCCTGGTTCTATTGGAACCGAACCATCATCAAAGACAGGACTATTCTTGCGAATAAGCCCGATATTGTGCTGATGGAGAACCTCGTGAAAGCCGAAACAGATAAACGAACAAAATATCTGGACCTGGCTCGCGAGGTGACCGACATTTGGGGTGGTATGCCGACCGAAATTATTCCTGTAGTCTCTGCGAATGGGCTAATCCCAGTCAGCCTCTCGGGTCATCTGAGGCGACTGGGACTCCGTGACGGATCGCTCCGGGCTCAAATGCAGAAGGCGGTGCTCCTCGATACCGCCCGCATCGTCCGCCGGTTTCTTTCCCTTTCCCCCTAACCCTCGGCCGTTTGGTCTCCCCTGCCGAGGTCTCCCATCTGGTTGGATCTTATTTATTTATGTAGTTTTTGTATTTATTTTATTTTATTGATATTTATCTATATTTATCTTTTCATTTTAATTTATAATTATATATTTATAGAACCCAACCAGGTGAGAAAATTATATAGATATCCCAATAATAATAATAATAATGGCGGACGTTGTCAAAAGTAAATGATGCAGTTAGTACAAAATCTTAAAAATGAATTTTTGTATCATATGTATCAAATTCCCAAATAACAAATTCTCAACGCAAATAGATTTTACAATATCAATATAAATAAAAATTTGAAAATCTATGGATAAGAAACTAATTTCAAGAAAAATGTATTTCTTTCAAATTGACAACTCTCATCTAAGAAATTTTACAGATTTATAAAATATTTAATTTAACGTTACATTATGCATCGAACGAGACGACAAATACGAATAAATACCGCCAATACCACAATCGCACACGTAACATCGCGTACGGAGGACTACACATCCATGGAATGTAATTCAAGAGGCACAAGAAGAACCCCCGTAACATCTTTGAGGGGACGCAGAGCGCTAGCGGCTGGCTGGGATCTGCAGGAATTACCGTCCTACATAAGGACCCCGCTACTGATGGTGTAGTGCGACGACGCATGCGCTGGACTAAAGAATTAAATATAAGTGTTATGCGTGCGTACTATAAGGCTACCAAAGGAGGAACCAATCTTACATCTTATAGCCCTAAAATGCTGTCTGAATTCCAACAGCTACAACCCAACCTAAGAAACTTAACTCCCTAAAGACTTTCAGATCAAGTACGTGTCATTCTAAGTCGTAAGATTTTGGACGACAGATTAATTGAACAAGTTTGCAGTGAGTACTCAACATCTACTATAAATTCAATTCCTGATTCCCAACGAACACTTCCAGGTGAGACTGATGACTTAAATGTAAATAATAGTAACCATAATATAAATATTACTAACTTAAATAACGAAAAAGTAGAGCAAAATTGTTTTGATATAGATGTGAGGTCCAAAGACAGCGAATATATGAAAAGGACTTTCGAATGTTCCCTTCTGGAATATAAAAATACACCTATAGAAAATAGACCGAAACTACCTAAACTTCCTAACAACAAAAAAACTAATAAAACTAATAAAACTGGCGTAAATTTAAGAAATCATTAAACAAAAAAACTATTTTAACAGTAGCATCAATGAATATTCTATGTAAAGGTTATTTTGAAAAAAGTAACTCTATTTTGGAAACTATGTCTCTTCTATACTGTTGTGCCCATGCTATATGTATGATAATGAAAATTCCTGTCATTTCAGTACAAAATTTTAAGAAAAAAATACGTGTGGCACTCGGTGACTGCCGCGGTAAAGCTATTGCATAGCATTTTTTATCAACTTATGCAATTATAATTATTTATTTATTTTATTTATGCAGTTAAGTCTTTAATATTAAATCAAGTTACACTTTTTGAGCGTGGTGACCGAAAAGAAAACAATTTTTTTCTCTTATTGAATAAATGAGAAGTTAATATTGTTTAAAATATTTTTAATATCTTACAATACATGTAAGTTATTCAGGAATTTTTATCATTGTGTTAGCAGCTAGTGTACACGCATACGTCTAGTCGCACGCACACAAACACCGTGCCGAACTCTGCCGAGTGCCGAAGTCTGCCGAACTGAAACGACGTTAGACGATGCACGGCTTTCAACACCACACCTCCGTGCCCGTCGGAGTGGGGAGCGTGAGGTTTTTTTTCGTTACTGAATGTCTGGATTCCGTCTCCGCGCTCAAGGCCCGCGATAGAAGCTATGCAATAGCTTAAAATATTACAAAATCTATAATAAAATCTAATCTACGGAAACAAAGAATTCAAAAACGAATTGACAATACTCGCAAAATTATAGGAAAATTAATAAGCTACCAAACAGGTAACAGACTTAAAAAAATATTTACTTTAGTAAATCAAATCGCTAATGAAAATGATATTAGCCAATCAGATCCCCATTTTCTGGATAAAATTACTGAATTCATTGATACACAAAAACAAAAGTTAAAAGCATGGGCCAACCGTATTAGACGATATTCAGAAAGATCTAAACGGTACTTCCAGAATCGCACATTCGAAAGTAACCAAAAGTGGTTGTATCGGTCTTGGGAGAACACTATAACTAATAGTTGTACTCATGGCAGCCCAAGCCATTAAACGAATGTCAAAATTTTTGGAAAAGTATGTGGTCTAACGAAGTTTCTCATAATGAAGGCGAATGGATTCGTGCAACCGAACGTAAGTTTTCTAATTTGGCTAACATGGGTTCTATTTCAATTACTGCTGAAGATGTACACTCAATTACTCGTAGATTACACTATTGGAAATCTATATATCGATATATACAACTTTTGGCTGAAATGGATAACAAGTAGCCACGTGCGTTTGGCTGCACAGATTCAAGAAGCCATTGAGTGTTGTGAGCTCCCGAGACTTCTTACAACTGGTATTACCCACTTACTATATAAAATTGGAAACACCACTGAACCTAAAAATTACCGACCTATAACATGCCTTTCAACTGTATATAAATTAATAACTGCAATTATGAATAACAAGATCTATAAACATTTGAGAAATAATAGTAACATTCTTTCAACTGCACAGAACGGATGTCAGAAAGGGTCACGTGGTTGTAAAGAACTTCTTCTCATTGACACTGCTATTTGCCGACAAGTCTATCGTAATCGCAAAAATATGTCCGCTGCTTGGGTGGATTACAAAAAGGCATATGACTCTGTTCCACATTCATGGCTAAAGAGAGTTTTAGAAATATATAAAATAGATGACAAAATTTGTAAGTTTTTAAGTAAATTAATGGGTCAGTGGAACACTATCCTAAATCTATTAGGTAAGTGGCAAAGTAGTTCGATAGACTCTATAAATATTAAACGGGGTATATTCCAGGGAGAGAGTTTGAGCCCAACTTTGTTTTGTTTAGCCCTGAATCCTTTAAGCACAGCTATTGAGGAATCTGGATTAGGGTTTCGGTTTCGAAAAGAAAACTCACCAATCTCACATCTAATTTATATGGATGATCTCAAACTATTCACATCAAAAGAGAGTAATCTATTATTATTGTTGAAATTAACACATAGTTTCAACAATGATATTAGAATGAAATTTGGAATAGATAAATGTGCTGTCATCAACGTAAATAGGGGCAAAATTAAAGATTGTAATAATTTTGCAATTACAAATGACTTACACTTCAGTTCTCTTTCTGAAACAGAAACCTATAAATACTTGGGCATGGCAGAAGCAATAGGAATTAATGACAAAAATATTAAAGAAAATTCAAAAGTAAAATTAATGTCAAGATTAAAAAAAGTTATCAAAAGTCATTTACCCGGCGGAAACAAAATTAGAGCATATAACTCCTAGGTAATAGGCACTCCTAGCCTTCTATATACTTTTGGTGTTACAAGGTGGTCTCAAACAGAATTGGATGACTTAGATAGATGAGTCCGTACATTAATGACTACGCACAGAATGCACCACCCACGATCATCTGGCATGAGGTTGTATCTTCCAAGAAAAGATGGTGGACGGGGCTTATTAAACATTGAAATCCTACACAACCGTGAAGTATACAACCTCAGAGACTATTTTATTAAAAAAAAGACACATCACACATTCATAATGACGTAGTGATTAATGACAAATCATTAACCCCGCTTAATATGTCGGCAAAGGACTGGTAGAGGCCTCATACTACGACTATAGATGAACGCAAAAAGGTTTGGAGTGACAAACAACTGCATGGTCGATTTTTTAAAGCATTGACTAATCCTTGTGTAGACATGGTTGCATCAGTACATTGGTTACAATTTGGTGACCTTTTTGCAGAAACTGAAGGTTTTATCTGTGCAATACAAGATGAAGTAATTAAAACGAACGACTACCGGAGATACATTCTGAGGGACGGCACAGTTGGCGTATGTTGTGCATGTCACCACCCTGGAGAGTCTCTCAGATTTGTTATTTCCGGTTGTTCACAACTATCAAATGGTGAGTATTTGCACAGACATAACCAAGTAGCTAGAATAATACACCAACAGCTTGCCATTAAATTTGGCTTTACTCAACAGGACGTTCCATATTATAAATATGAACCAAAACCAGTCCTTGAAAATAGTGTCACACTGTACTGGGATCGGTCAATTATCACAGACAGGTTTATAGTGGCAAATAAACCTGACATTGTGGTGATAGACCGAACTACACGCAAGGCAATAATAGTGGATATCAGTGTTCCTCATGACGAGAATCTCGTAAAAGCAGAGAATGATAAGAAAATAAAATATATCGACCTGGCTCATGAGATTGTCGCTATGTGGGACGTTGATTCTACTATTACTGTACCAATAGTTATATCAGTCAATGGGCTTATTGGTAAAAATATGGACGATTATCTGTCCAAGTTAGGTTTGCGCAAATGACTGAAGGCATTAATTCAAAAATCGGCCTTATTAAATACGGCTCGAATAGTAAGAAGATTCCTATCTTTGGATGCCTAACTTCACCGATGGCTTAGAATTCCTCGCCGCGGTGGATAATAACCGAAATAATAATATTATTTATATAGATTGTATTTATATTTATAATATTATAGTTTTGTGATAATATATGTGATAAAAATAGTCTATATTAGTTAAAACCAATTACAATATTATTATGAGTCATGCAATTTTTTTTTAAATTAAAAGACATGATAATGACAGTGTCAATTTTAAATAAAAAGTAAAATTAAATTTACAAAATTAATTTTTGATTATTTATTAATGATGTTAGGGTAAATAATCAATTTATATTTAATTTTTAAGTAATTTTCAACTAATTTTGATTTTTGTCACAAAATATATAGTTAAAAATAATAAAATTGAAGTTAATAATAATCTACTGAATTTGGCTATACACATAAAATAGTATCATAATTTATTATATTAATTTTAATTAATTATGGGATACCCATTTCCGGGTGAAGGCCTCCTCCATCCTTTTCCATGAGGTTCTGTCTGCCGCTAGCCTCGTCCACGTTGCTCCTGCCACCTCTAAAATGTCGTCGCACCAGCGTGCCCGCGGTCGGCCGCGCGAGCGCGTCGCATCACGCGGGTACCAATGTAGCACCCGTTCAGTATCTCCCATCACTGACTATTTCTGCGTGTCCTGCCCATCTCCACTTCAGTTGACACGCTAATTTGGCTGCGTCTATGATATTTGTTATTTTTCGTATATCACTGTTTCTATGTCGATGTCTTAGTTTAACGTTAAGCACGTTATGCCGGCTCGACCAAGAAAGGATCACGCTGTCACAGATTACCAGCTTGAAACAGCAGCTGCACACATACTGCTATATTTTTTATATTTTTTTATTTTTATATTGAGTGTAGAGAACTGGAGATCCTTTTTCCTGGGAATGAGACCCTTTCAACTATTAACGATGGTTTCAATTTCATTCCACAACGGTGACAATGCATCTGCGAGTTGACTCTTAATCGAGGATAGCTTTAAGTGCGTATGAGCCACAGCGTCTAGTTATGATCAGGTGGACTGCGTACTCGTTTGTCATTCTTATTCCATAAAAAATTAATAGGGCATTGTATTATCATCTGCATAAAGCACCTTACTAACTTACTTTAACTTATATAATTCTATGCAATAATAGACAATGATTTACGGGTACATAGGTATTTTATAACACGATTAAGCAAACTGATTTGTATAATAAACAAATAAGTATATCCTGAAATTGCTATCAACTATTCGTGAACAGTCAGAAGTGGATTTTTGATAAATGGCTTTATATATAGTTTTATTGGTAAATCATTATTGATTCTATATACACGCTATATTATAGTTTCTTATATAAGCTTCAAAATGGCATGCATTTTTGGAACATATTTTCTACTTACTACTCTGAGCATGCGAATTAATGAAATTCCGAACGAATTAAGCCCGAAAGTGAGAAACACTTTACATTACGTAAATTTCTGAGTTATTTCCTAAATCGCGAAAAATCTGAATACATTGAGGCAAACGATCATAATACGGTTCACAGGAAATGCATGTTCGTTGCTGGCCTTAAGAAAGCTGTTCCCTTTTTTGGGGTCCCCAAGCCGTTTTGTTCCAGAAAAAGTCACTCGTGACAGTAAATTCCATAATGTGGTGATGGTGGTTGTAGTCTGTCAACCGCTGAGTTACATTAGATCTAATTTACAAATCTATTGCATATTTCTATGTTGAAATTTAGCAGCAGTAATAAATCTGACTAATTTCTCAAAGAACTTTCCCTAGTTAATGCGATAGAAAATATTGAGAGATGAAACGTCTCTGCGCAAGGAGAATGGTTATAGCCAATCAGAAAGAATTTTGTCGTCAACAAGCCAAGCCGTTCAGCATTGAATGCGTTCAAGAGAAATGAACTCATACTGGGGTGCCTCGCCCATAGATGAGATCAGTGTTCTATGTGATGAGTGCCCTGTAAATCTGGAAGCGGTAGACTGGTATAAATTCTTTTTGGAGGTCAATGTAGCTTTACCTTCCAAGTAATTGTGGAACTGTACGTCACTCGATATTTCAACTTGGAAGATTCCTACACAGGCTGAGCAGAGAAGGACAAGAGGAGTATCATTAAGTTAAGGAGGTATGACAAGGGGATTCTTTTAAGCGGTAAATGTGCAAATTTGTGACTTCAGAGAGTTAAACTTGCCTGCCGCAGAGACAATCTAGGAAATAGGAGTGAGGATGACCCTTAAGTACCTCCTTAGTTGTGACATGTATGCGAGCAGGGAATATATCCTAAATTGGCCCTGCGGCAGAGCGGCAGGTGCGCAAGCCCCTTCTAGCTCCAAAGATCGTAGTTGCCGCTGCTGCGTGTGTAGCGCTTTACCAATGTAATTCCACGATAATATTACGTTTGATTGCGAGCAACACGTCACCATAACACGTCATATTTTCGGAACTCATGCTTTTTCAGGGCTCGGCGTCAGCATTATAAGCGATCACTAAAGTCTTAAATGTGTATACATATGCTTTTATTTAAACGTGCTCAAGAAAAAGCGTTACGCTTAAAAACGTTTGCTAGTTTTAAGCAGTTAACAATAAAGTCCCCTGGACAGAATTTCAGTCATGGTGGCCTGTTTCAAGTGAGAATAGCTATCTGCACAGGAAAGATTACAGTGCCCGAGGTTGGTGCACTCTCTAATCCCTGACTCTCAAAGTTCGATGGGATAGCCATCCAACAGGACGGCAGAGAGATCGGGCGCAAGATCAACTGCTTTACATACATTCTGAGGGCGGTGTTTAAACATTGCCAACTGCAAGACTCCGGTCTGCTAATGAGAATTCATTGACAGAAAACCCAAAAACTAATGGCCCAAACCAGGACCTCATGATCAGCAGTCGCACTTAAGACTTATATACCAATGACACAATTTAAGTTATTTCTGCTTACAGCTAATGCTCTCGCCATCATTTTGAATGCGTTCCTTTTTTCAAGTCAACGAGCTAAGCAAAACTTCGTCCTACGAATATGTCCTTGTCTTCGGGGATCTAACTTGTGCAGTTTTTATACTATGCTGTTTATGGTAAATTAGTGCGGAGTCGTTGATGACTTCACTGTTGACATAATAAAGCATGAAATGTTTAAGAAGGACAAAGCGACAACAATTCATTGATTGACCGTTAACTTTATTTGAAATGACTACAAATATTAATTTAGGATAATTTTTAGCTCATAAATGAATGTATACATACTTAATAAATTAAATTTAAAGTATTAAAATTATAATCGCAATTATTTGAGCATAGAAGAAACTATATTATAATGAATTTTACTTCTTATTTTAATATCATGAGATAATATAAGCGTATGCATATTTTATCTCTTTTTTATTAATCTATATTTATACACAGCTCTGTATTATAATTATACTCTGGATGGATATGTAGATAATCTGGCCTTTGTAATATTTTATTTGCTAAGGTTGCACTGAAGAATAAATAAACTTATTAATTCTATTAAAATTGTTTAAATTTTTTTTAAAGAAATGAGGGTGACACATGAGAAGTGAGAACACAGCTCTTCTCATGGTAAGTGAGTACTGTGGCCCATAAAATACCTACATATATCATCGGTTAAGAATCAGTAATTTCACGTTATTTCTAGAAAGATTTCTAGTATTTGTCACTCACTATAGGAAACACAGCAGTTTTATTCTGCTAAGGATGCCTCAAAAATGTATAATCTCGTCAAAACTGTGTGTTGTAAAAGTCTCTTTCAAATAAATACTATGTGATGTCTCTGTTTGCTATGTCCGACTCGGTAGTAACATCCTACCAATAATTCCGGTTTCACTTTGCAGTGAATATAATGTTTTAGTTAATTTCATTACCTATATTGTTATTCAGTTAAACCTCATAACTTTTTTAATGATTTCTACCGTGAAGTCTGCTTTGTTTGAAGTCGGTTGCAGATAACAACGTGGACTTACAATCAGGTGGATTGTTAGTTCGCCTATCAATAATTATATGATCCTGATGATAATTATATGAAATTAACTACTGTTTACGAAGGATAAAAATGAGAAGTGAGAACACAGCTCTTCTCATGGTAAGTGAGTGCTGTGGCCCATAAAATACCTACATATATCATCGGTAAAGAATCAGTAATTTCACGTTATTTCTAGAAAGATTTCTAGTATTTGTCACTCACTATAGGAAACACAGCAGTTTTATTCTGCTAAGGATGCCTCAAAAATGTATAATCTTGTCAAAACTGTGTGTTGTAAAAGTCTCTTTCAAATAAATACTATTTGATGTCTCTGTTTGCTATGAGTCCGACTCGGTAGTAACATCCTACCAATAATTCCTGTTTCTCTTTGCAGTGTATATAATGTTTTAGTTAATTTCATTACCTATATTGTTATTCAGTTAAACCTCATAACTTTTTTAAATGATTTCTACCGTGAAGTCTGCTTTGTTTGAAGTCGGTTGCAGGTAACAACGTGGAGTTACAATCAAGTGGATTGTTAGTTCGCCTGTCAATAATTATATGATCCTGATGATAATTATATGAATTAACTACTGTTTACGAAAGATAAAATCATATTTTAAAGCACTTTCAAGCTTCTTTTTACTTATTTGCTTTGATTTTTTAATTATACATGATATATCTGAGTTGTACCAGGTCCACGCAGTAGTTAAATTGTATTAAAAGATTTTTGTATCACAATTAAATGCATTCTAAGTATCAGAAGTTTTCGATAGGTAAAAATCACCTAAATATTTGTAACTAAAGGTAAAAACTTAGTCATAGTTCTCCGAATATTTTTCTATAATATAAGTTATTAGTAATGCAGGGAATAGAGTGAATGGGGCACTACACTCTATTATGAAGAACCAGAATTTATCAAAACAGGCACGTATGGTAATTCATAATGCTGTGTTAGTCCCTACTTTAATGTATGGTAGTGAAAGCTGGCAGAAGAAGCACGAAAGTAAAATAAATGCTGTAGAAATGCGGTCTTTAAGGAATATGCTAGGGTGTAATCTGAATGACAGGGTGAGAAATTGCGTGATAAGAGATAAATGTGGTATGCAAGATGATGTTGTGACCAGGATTAAGAAAGGAATGCTTCGGTGGTTTGGTCACGTAGAAAGAATGAATGAAGAAAGAGTGACAAAGCAAATTTATATGGCAGATGTGAATGGCCGAGTCGGGAAGGGACGCCCTAGGAAAAAGTTTATCGACCAAATTGGCGATATTTTGAAAATGGGCCACGTTAGAAGTACCCTTAACCGACGAGCATGTATGCGTAGATATATGGATGTAAAGGAGGTGAAAGAGGTATGTCAGGATCGTGCCAAATGGAAGTCCGTAGTCTCTGCCTACCCCTCTGGGTGACAGGCGTGAGTGTTTATGTATTATGTAAGTTATTAGTAATGTTGACAAAGGAGAATAAAAGCCACCCAAAGGAAAGTGGATGCTGTGTCAAGCAGACCTTTATTATGTAGATGTATTGTCATACTTGAGAACTAAAATGAAATGTCTCGATTCTATTGAAATGTTTAAGCGAAAATCTTGTTGTAACAAAACACCGAAGCCTATTAAGGGTACTGTACATGAACTAAAGCCGTAAGTTCGTATCTGCCATTCGGCTATGAAATCTGTCGTCAAAAGCATTTCAAGATTACTTGACGTGGTTAGAATATTATTAATGTTAATGTATTTTTATAACATTTTTATGAAAAAGGGTCGCTAGTTCTAGTCACTAATGACTATATTTATCATCATAACCTACAGTGTCATGTTGCAATTTTACGCTATTTATTTATATGATTACGGTCCTTTTTTTAGTTGAGCTTACCCATGGAGGATTTATATCAAGGACGTTCTGAAGTTTATTACATCAACTGAGGAGCATATAACTTGCGTATTACTGATATTTTAGTAGAAGGTCTAGGCACAGAATTTGTAATATGTGTAATGAAAGTAACACAACAATAATATTCACTTAGGTACTGAATGGAATATTTAAAACAGCTAGTGACAAAAAGTAGTGAATTATTAAATCCTCATCGATTATTTTTGTTATCTTTAACTTTTATTTTCACTCGCAACGTCACGTGTACCAGATTCAACCAATATCTGATTCGCGCTTCGAGGTAGTATGAGGGATATACTAAGGGATGATAACAGACAAGAAATGAATGAATGAAAATAGATGGAATTATTGCTATAAATACACTATTGAAATATTTGATGGCGAATTGTGTTCAGACCATTGGAAGAGTTTAAAGAAAGGGATTAACTGTGTAGCATTTACAATCTCCCAGACATCTTTTAAATTATAACAAACCTATACAATAAATTTTACTGGTAATAATTATCTTACTTTAAAAACGACAGTTTTCTATAGTAGCAGTGTTAGAATATCCACTACCCCGAACCATCCCGTGGGTATCGTGAGAGGCGACAGAGGGAAATAAATCATTAGATGGCCAGCAGAGTCTTCCCAATAACGACCAAAAAAAATTGCAGTTGCCAACTCGCTTGCCAAAAGTGGCAACTTAGGCTAATGTACTCCCTATGAGACAATCTATGGAGGAGGTCTATATTCAGCAGTACACTTTAATAGACTGTAACGGTAAAAATAGCAGTAAGGAAAACGTGCACTTAGAATTGATCTGTAGATTGTACCTATGTACTATACATATAATTTATTTACGGATGTTTTCTTAACGTTTACGCCTAAGAAGGATGTATTTCATTTAGATATGAGTGTTATGATTATTTTAAGTCCATTTTACTGGAAATGATGCAAGTATTTCAATTCTTAATTTCTGAGGATAGATGCACATGTACAAAGGCCACAGTATCCACGTACCATGGGGTGAACAGTGTTCTCGTTTTATTCTATAAAAAAATATTTACAACGTCAAATGTCAAGAAAAAAAGCTACTTATTATTTTGTTCATCGAAGCATAAAACGCTTACAACGTCGTATACTGCGAATTACACATCAAACCACATCGTAATGACGCCATAAGGAATGACTTACTAGGCTAGGTCAATGCCGATAGTTGGCAAGATTCCAGTCGATGTATTGTGTAATGGAGTTTTGCCAAAATTTCGAGTGGTAATGATGTGTTGTTTTAGAAGTCCAGCTACTATAAATCGAATAATATTATTTACATTTGAACAAATAATGTTCAGCATCAAGAAATCTATTTTCTTTATATTTCACATTAGATTCTCGTTCATTCACACAGATCTGGATTAAATGTAAGTAAGTTCCGATTGTGTGGTCCCGAGTTTTTATTTCATTATAATAATGCAATAAAAATGATTTTAAGTTTCAGTTATATCGTATAATAAGTCCACTGCTAAACAAATTCCTTTCCTATAGATTGCTTAATTGGGGGGGGACGTTAGCCATAATCGATACGTTTGGCAAGCGGCTTGGCGAGAGAACGAGATGATGATGAGAAACTCCTACAAATTTGGGTTTTAAATAGCTCTTCTGCAAAAAAAAATATTCGCAGTTTCAATATAAGTAACGTTAGTCCATAGTAAGATTTCATACGATATTTGCAATGGAAATAACAAAAAAAGTAATCTAGTTCTTTCAAGACAAGGAAAGCTCCAAGACTGTAAACAATATTGTACAACCAGTACATGTTACCAGTAATGACTTATGGATCTGCGATGTCCTTCACTGCTTGGCCATATGAGGAAACTCAAGATCGCTCAGCGAAATTTGCAGAAGGCTAAACTCGGAATTTCTCTACGTGATTAAATTATAAATGAGGATAGGAGGCAGTAGACCTATAGTTACTGACATAGCCAAACGAATTAGTAAGGTGAAGTGGTAATGGTTTGGCCATATGGTTTGAAAAACCGACAACTGATTGGGAAGAAAGGTTCTCGAGTAGCAGCTTGTACTAATAGGCCGAGTGTGGGGGGGGGCTCTCACTAGATGGAGTGACGCCCTGGTAAGAGATTCAGGAGTTTGATGAATGCTGGTGACTCATGACCGTGCTTTATTGCATTCTTTGGGGAGGCTTAGCAATGAATTTTTTGAAGGGCTATATTAATTTTGATTGATGAAAGCTCCAATGTTTATTACAGCATATGCTACAGAAGTAAGTGTACTTGCTAGTTTAATGGGCCCGATGGAGACTTGGGTTTTGGAGTGATTCCCATAACAACAGGGTTACCAACAAGACTCATTTTTTCCTCATTCAACATAGATGTTCATCAACCGGAATGCTTTTAACAGATAACAAAACATTCCCTATTTCTAGAGGGGCAACTATTCTGCATTTTTATTATTAATCAACGTCTGAATTATAATATTTTATAAACGTGTATATGAAACACAGCATCCACTTAACTTCAGATGGACAGTGTATTCGGTTCTTCATTATCATCACGATCACCATAATCATCATCGTCACCTTTATCATTATCATTAAAACGAGCGGGAGATATTTGCCATAGTTACCACGTTTGGCAGGCAGGTTAGCAACCTCAGTTTCTTTCTCGTCGTTATTAGGAAGACACATCTGCCCATTTGTTTCCCTCTGTCGCCTCTTACGACACCAATGGGATGATATGAGGTAGTGGATATTTTTACATTGCAACTACATGGTAAACATAACCGTACTTGTTGGTATATTGCTGAATATTAGCCATCCAAAAGCTATTCAAAAATATTCTTCCATTAAACAGCAGGCGATAGCATTAATGAAAGTTTCTAATAGAGAATTAAATATTCAAAAGACAGGAAAAAATATGAATATTAAATATTGTGAGAAATTTTAGTCACTGTATAACATATATTCGTAAGAAAATATATACTGCAGAGTATGTGAAGCACTAACGTGGCAATTTTCGTTATTAAGCATATAAACGTTATCCTTCAGGAATATTCATGAGCAAACAACCACAGAGCAAATGTTCCCAAAGAGCTCACTACCGCTGCTAATCTGATATAAGGCTCAATGAATATATATTTAAGACGGCTTTAACAAAATTAAGTTACAAATTCATGTTACTTTATAACATATTTCTTATATATTTGTTTTCTCTTGCCATGAATATAAGGAAGCAATTTTATTATAATATTATATTATCATGGAGCTTGAACTCCACTCACAGAAAAATGCTGGTAGACTGTCCCAGTATAGTTTTGTGAACAACATTGCCCTATGGGCTCTTGTCTTTATGAATAATTTCTTGGTTTAGAGCCTTTTAGAATACTATGAGACGATACTAGACGACGATAGCAGGAGACCCGCAGATATTAATTTTTTCCCTTGGGAAAGAGGTAAAATCCTAGGTGTGGGATGTTACGTGCGTAGACACTTTGGCAGCCTTCCGTCTTAGGTGTATTACGTTTAGAACTAGGATGACATCAAGAGGTAACTTTAAGGGGTGTTAACATAATATGTCTGAAATTTGTTATAGAGATTTTCGGTCCGTGAGATAAAGTTTCTAAAGGAACCATACCCGAAACTAGTCGTCAACACTACTGAAAAGAGAACTGGTTATTTTTTCCTCTGTAGATTATTAAAGCTGCAGCATTTGTCGTTTCAACCGAAGCTGCTGTGTATGCAAGAGTACTAAATAACTATTCTATTTTTAGTGAGGCATCCTGACTAAGCTTCTAGCAACGACAGCGTATAGCTACTTTTTGATTCAAAGTCGAAAATAAATGTAAGGTTGTACACTGGCAATAAGCCACAGCATATAATTACCACCTATTGGACAGTGTGCTCATTTGTCATCCGAATTTGCATAAAACTTAATGATTTAGTAGAAAAATTATGCGATGATAAGCATTTTTATTTTTTTATGGAATAATGGTGGCAACGAGCACACAGTCCACCTAATGGTAAGTGGGTTCTGTGACCAAAAACATTTACATCTATCTTTGATTATGATTCAAATGCTGACTAGTTGCCACCCGTGAGGACTAAGATGGAATACCTTGTTTCCAGTAAAAAGGGTCTTCGATTTTCTACAATCACCATAAGAAACACAGCAGCATTGAGCTGCCATTTTACGCTGGTATTTTGTGAGAGTGTGGTCTTTCCCTGTCGAGCCGATCCATTCGTGCTCTACTACGTATTGAATGTACAAAATAGCTTTACCACGTATTGAACGAAGTTTATACAATGCAAAATTTAATAGACTGGGTGGTAAAGTGTATAAAAATATTGTGTAATATACATAGCAGTTATATTAGCAAGTACACAAAACAATCTAATAATTACAAAAATATCTACTTATCTATACTTTCGATAGCCTTAAATTTTGGATTACTTACAGTAAGGCGAGCGTTTCCTCGGCATGTTTGTGAAGTTAAATTTGTGCAGTTTGTCTTGATTACGGGTATAGTAGGGTTGTATAGTAAGGTTGTCGGTATTATTATTGTTTTAAAAACAAACACATTCATAATTTATGATATATGTACCTGTATAGTACACTGCTGTGTACTATTATAATATCAAGTAATCCATATTTTCCAGTGGGTGTCATAAAAGAAGATAGATGAAGCAAACTAAGAGATGGCCAGCAGCTTCTTAATAATAACAACTAAAAATAAAAACTGCGGTGGAAAACCCGCTTGGAAAGCGTTAACCGTCCCGCCACGCGTCGAGTCTTTAGGCAAATCTTTTCTACAGCGGGAGAAGCAGCGTGTCTAGCAATTGACTTTTACGAAGCACAGGAAGAAAGGAGAAAACTAAACATTAAAACATATATTTAGCAAATGTTGTAACTCAACAGGCCCGCTTAGTGTGTTACATGAAAACTAGTTTTCAGGCTAGTTGCCATCTTTAAACAAGATAAAGCCCATAGCTTACTTGTATTTAATATGCGATTATTTATTTTCTAAATTTTAAATAATAATAATTAATGCACTAATTTAAACATGATAAAATCACGGTTACCGTTGCGTTTGCATCAAAAACATCTAAGTTTTTACGATTCGAAATGTGTGTGTGCATGTTTTGTTGGTGTTTGCGTTTGAAGGGATTCGTTTGTTAATTATTAGACATCAAGTGCAGAACATTCTAATACAACAACTTAAAAATATCCTAAATCTATTGAAAGTTCTTCCCTAGTGAAATATAAAACTAACCCATTGAGTGATAGAAACAAACAAATAGAATAAATTATTTTTTATTAACTTAAACCACCTTGTTCCTCCAGAAAAGAGCTTCGTAACTTTGTTCTACATCTCAAAGCACATCTAAAGCTAAGCTAAACAATATTGTTCGAATACTGAACTGAGTTTGGCTCTAAGCGATTCTTTTAAAATTGATTTGGCCACTGCTTCGTGTAATCTTTGCTGGGAAATATTTTACTTGCGGTTTGAAACAAAGTTTTGTAAAAACTTTATCTTCCTGTAAAAGAACAATTGTTTAAAAATGATTCTAGTTTTAATCAATTTAAAAATACTAAAAAGAGTGAAATATTTTCCTTATTATTTATGAACTCATGAAATTGTTATTAGATACATATGGTCTTAGTACAGAGATAATATTATATACATTATAATATAAGGCAAAATAACAGCACTTCTTTCGAATTATTTATGAATTGAGCTTCACCGCCTTCTTATGGGTCAGCTTTCTGATCTCACAATCTTAAATGTAGTATCCAGTATTAAGGTTTTTGAAAATCACACAAAAACTATTTAAAAATACTATTATATTTAATATTAGTCCCAGCATTGTTGTAATATATTTTTATCACGCGGCATTTATCAAAAATTAGATATATTTAATACAGTTTGAAATAAGATTAAATAAATATTCATAAAAATGCTTAAAATAAAATTAATGATAAAGTAAGTAATTGGCACCAGGCAATTCATTCATCATAATCAATCTTTCCACTTTCGCACTGAGTGGGTAGTATGGAATCTTAGGCGCTCTATTTAACAATTTTAAGCTTTACTGAAAAATTTGTCCCAAATAAAGTTTTTCACAAATAGTAACAAAAGTTATATCATATTATTGTTATATAGCTAATACTTCTCAGTAATTTTTTAAATATTATCAAAAATGTTGGTTGATGATTATGGTGCGAAATAGTACGTGAAAGAATCATCGAAAAATAACATCAATTGTATTAAATAAAGAGAAATGATTTGGTGTGTTAGAGTTCCGTAACTCAAAATATTTAAAAAAAAACAGTAACTTTATGACATCACTTTATTGCCGTCCGTCCGTTACTTTCTTTATTGACGCTTGACATAAAATTATCGAAAAATTAGAAGTAATACTTATTAAAAAGATTATTTGTGAAAACTTGTGTGTATTTAAAATACTTTAAAAATTGATTTATAACATGAGCCCTTAAGGCATGCACTTTTCGTTTTACCAAAAGTTTTTATTTTTATTTTAGGGGTTGGAACCATCCCTGTAGTATAACAATTGGCAAAGATATGTCATTACGTACAAAAAAATACAGTTGAATTAAACACCTCCTTCTTTAATGAAGTCGGCTAAAAGTATCCACGTTTATAGAAGCATCTCGGTCGTAACTTATCCTTTACTGAGCTAGATAGTTTTAACATTTTTCGAATTAAGACGCTACAGCAGCTATTGCGAGTTGACAGGTCTACTAAGGATCCTTAAAGTCACTAATATGTCATAACTATTCTCGGAGTTTCTCTGCGTGATAGATTGCGTGACGAAAATATCTTCAGTTCAATTAGAGTAAGCGGAACTGTCGATAAGCTTGCCTTATAGCCCGATGATCCCACAACCAATGAGGTAAAAATAATTCGAACGGTAGTCGCTATATGGAGTGATGATTTGATAAATAATGCCAGCAACAGAAGCCTTATCAAGCCATCATTATATTATGGAATCACACTGCTTTCCTAAATATTGTTGATTTTGTCTTAGCATATTAGCACTCTAATTCTAGCCACAGGTGAACATAAAACTAGAAGAAATGTCTTCTAAATAGAATTTACGTCACGGTGCTCAGGATTAATGGAGACTGGTAATCTGCACAGGACAGGATTACCCTGCACGAATGTGTGTCAACCTGCGTTGTAACAAAAGCAGTCGCATCCGGGCTCACTGAGATCGCCGTTGCACCGGACTAGATTCAACATTGATTCAAATACTTAGCAATACCATTCCTTTAACAACAAGACGTAACCTATGTGTTACGTCACGACGTTCAGCGGCGTGCTGAAGCATCCCATGGAATACCGTGACGTACCGCAGCATTCCGGGGAAGGCAGTAGTATGCCGCGGTGTCACGCGAGACGTTTTGGTATATTAATGTTGAAATAAAATAATTTTAGTGCTAACTTTGACACGCCATGTCATGCCATGCTGTCTGTGAGCGCACACCCATAGGCAGACTTAGTATCTCCGAGGCTGTGCATTCGTTAATCAAACTTACCTCTTTAAAAATAGATGTTACATAAATTATGTCTTCAGTAGGAAATTTAGACATGGTTAGACTTTCTTACGCTATTTCGAGAATATTTATGAGTAAAGCTTTTAGATGACAAATATTATTGTCAAAATATTTATCCATAACCATTACGGTAAAGCAAATATATAAAAGTTCCATTACTACACAATAAGTGGAAGTTTAACAAAATACGTTTTTACAATAGGCTACGCAGAAAGTTTTGCGAAATAATTTTTTTATGAGGCACTGGCCCGTTATAATTTATTATGAAAATACAATTACTTACAAGTAAATGTATGAATGTAACAATTTTGAATTTCTCGAAACATTTTTAGGAACAAAATATGTTTTAAATATGTATTTTAATTACAAAAAAAAAATGTCGGGAACATTTTAACCTGATGATTATTTATGATTTAAATAAAATTAGTTTTTACGATTTTCATCGAGTATATTAATTTTTTATATTCCCGCAGCTTCGAGCATTTTACAGTTCCCATGGCCACGGGGGTGACTGGAGTGTTCGAAGTCCCGATGTCTAAGTTACCCGCGGTTACCCACAGTATTAAAATTATAAATATTTTGTCCCAATCTACACAGTTTTAACTTATAGTATATTTAAGTCTTGCAGTTGTATGCTTGGGTTGGGATTTTATTTTATTAATTTTAGGATCCCAAGCAGATAGTAGCGCCCAGCCATTTTCTCTACTGAAATTATGATGTTTTTTTATTTCAATAGCCTCGTAAATCATCCTTTGATGGAGTCGGTGTTTTAGCGAGAATTTGTGGTCTACCAAATATAATGAAATTACGGAGGCGATCACAGAAATCTAAATAATAAGGTAATAGAAGTCGTAAAAGCGCGTGACCTTGTCGGCGCACATGAGACTCGTAGGCCACAAACGCGCGAAGAGAGTTTGTTTCGGTCACCAGTGTTGTTATGAACGCAGAGACACACTGTATCTCACAAGTAACGCATATTATATTAAATTCGATTATTTAGGTCGATTTCCAAATCAATCTATTTATTTAAAACATAAAAAAATTTTAATAATATGGTCACAATAAGATGTTGTGATGTTAGCTAATTACGTAATAACTTAAGACAGAAGGACCCTTAAGTAGGGACTGAATAAATTAACCGACTTGGTATTACATAGATCTCACAACTTTTTACGGCAGAAAAACTGAGTTGCAAGACTTGGTTCTTTTACAAGTTATGTTTTTGATGGCATCTCATTTCTTTTTGTAGATAGCTTTACTTTTTTCCTTTCTGGTACCTTCTACTTCTTGAATACCAACAACGTACCTATGCGTCATGCCAAATAATAATTCCGCAAATGAATTGAAATTTTTGTACAGACGTTAAGACGGAACTCACTTAATGTCTTGCATCAATGTGAAAGAAATTAAATTATCTTCAGCTACTTCTAGAAGACTTTCGCAAACCTTAATTAAATAAAGTTTAAGGGGATTTATTGAATCAATTCTGCTGGACCATCTTATCTCACTTAGAGGCTTTAAACTTAACCCAGGGACATTTTTTCTCAGAATATCCCACCGTTTTGCGGATTACGAAAAAAAATTATGTAACTCTTGCACAAGATTAAAAAAGTTTATTGTAGCATATGATACTTTGAAATCGTAATTTACTGTTAAGTTGATGGTATGAGCCGCACAAGGTACAAAAAGGGCTCTCGGATTCGCGTCAAGAAGAAGAAGAAGTCGCTCTCCCGTCCCGACGGCCCGTTTGCTTTCGAGGACGAGGAAAAGGCTGAGTGCTTTGCAGATAGCATTGCCGCTCAATGCTCTCCCAGTTCTCAACCCGTCGACCCCTCACACGTCCAGGCAGTGGAGGATGAGGTCCGCCGCCGGAACTCACCCCCCACGGCCTCCGAACCTATCTCTGTGTCCAATGATGAGATCTCATCCCTCATCAAAGGACTTAAGCCTAAAAAGGCTCCGGGCGCGGATGGCATCTCCAACCAAGCCCTAAAACACTTTCCCGAGCAGGTGTTAACCTTTTTATCTATTATCTTCAACGCCTGCTTCAACCTTAGTTATTTTCCCACTACGTGGAAAGAGGCTACTGTGATTGGAATTCCCAAGCCAGGCAAGCCTCTCAACCTCCCCTCCAGCCATCGCCCCATTAGCCTCCTCAAGGCAATGGGCAAGCTCTTCGAAAGAGTCATCCAAAGTCGTATGAGGCGCTATCTGTTTCCCACAGACGGCGACCCTCTTATCATTCCCCATCAATTCGGCTTCCGAGCCAAACACTCATGTCCCCAACAAGTTCACCGCATTGTGGAATATATCCTCAGAGATTTCTATCCTCGTCGTCATAAGACCATCGCGGTCTTTTTCGATATAGCCAAAGCTTTCGATAGAGTCTGGCACACAGGCCTTATCTACAAGCTCTATAAAATAGGTCTCCCCGATCGTCTAGTTCGTCTCGTGGCCTCCTATTTAAAACATCGGACCTTTCGTTTCGGACACGAAGGTACGCTCTCTTCACAGCGAACTATCAAGGCTGGTGTCCCTCAGGGCTCAGTACTTGCTCCTCTGCTGTACATCCTATTCACCAACGACATTCCCATCCCGTCGTAAGGTGTTCAACTCTCCCTCTTTGCAGATGACACTGCCATCTACTGCAAAGGTGTCTCACTACCCCTTATACGGAACAAGATCCAAAAGTCAGTTGATGACCTAGGAGCTTGGTTCAAAAAATGGCGCATCGATGTGAACCCGGAGAAGAGCTCCGCCGTCCACTTCGATTATAAACGACGCCGTCTCAAAGACACTCCACCAATACGTATGCTAGGGACCCCTGTCCCCTGGCATACGTCCGCCAAATATTTAGGTGTCACTCTAGACACAGGGCTCACTTTCAAGCCCCACGTCAAAAGAGTAACCCGTCACGCACGATTTTATCTGAGTAGGCTCAACAGTATGTTGGGCCGACACAGTAAAATGTCCCTTCGAAACAAGCGTACACTCTACAAGGTATACGACCAGTCATGTCCTACGCGGGCCCCGTCTTTGCCCACGCAAACCCTAACATTTTAAATGAACTCCAAATAGTTCAGAACCTCTTCTGTCGTCGAGCTGCGAACGCACCGTGGTACGTCCGCAATGCTGACCTTCATCGGGACTTAGAGCTCCCAACAATTCAACAATTTTTTAAAAAACTCTCTGAGAACTTCTTCAAAGCCTCAGAGTCGCACCCAAACCATTTAATTCGTGAGGCAGCTTCTTATGCAGCCCCACCCCCCCTCTCGCTATCGTGTCCGCAGGCCGAGAAACTCTCTCTCGGACCCGCCTAATAAACTTTCAAACGACCTGAACTGTCTGTCTCCTGGCAGCTCAGGCCAACTCTAATTAAATAAAATTATTGTAATATCTAACATTAACTTGCCTTCGTAGGCACTCCCTCAGCGGCACTTAGCCGCCTGCGCCCTCTTTTCCCAAAAGAGGGTCGCTCATGATAAGGCACAATAGAGCTTAATCAGCCGGTTGCCTGTCCCCAAAGGCGGTTTTAAAAAAAAATCGCGTCAAGAATACGTTTTTCAAGCCCAACGTGCTGCCCCTTCATGTTTGCCCCAATATCAAAACCTTGTCCCCTAATATTTTCTTTATCTAAATTTAATTTTTTTAAAATTTCTGTCACCAATGTATATATCCCTTTCCCTGTAGAGTTTCAGTATTGAATTAAACGCAATAAAACTGTCCTTAGCTTCAACCTTTTTTGAAGTTGTGTTAAGAACAACATACCTCAGAACAAGACTAATTTGCTAAGTATGACAAGTGTCTGGTGTACCATCTAATATTATTGAAAAATATCCTATAATATATAATATAATTAATAATATTATTTCTAAAATATTATTTCTTACCTTAGACGAAAATAATATTACGTGCTTCCTAGAGCCTTTAATATGTCAGATAGAAAAAAAATGTTTTATGCAGAAGTTGTAGGTTTTTTCCTATATTATCTATTGAAGTTATTAGATAAAAACAGGAAACAGACAGGAACAGGAAACAGATAGAATAGGATAGATAAGTTAATGTTGATAGTATAAAGTAAAGTAGGGAATACTTACCATTATATAAAAAATCAAACTGTTGAATTTGCAGTCAGCTTGTATTCAGCACTTAATTTTTTAGAAAAAAAAGTAGTAAACAAAATATTATACAACACAACACTTGAAAACACGGACAAAATGAAAATAATTTTGAATGTAAAAATTAATAGTATTACTTGCTTTTATGCACTTTTTGCACGGTCCAGTGGACTAACCGGTTTAAAAACGCCTCTTTTTTCCCCTCCAGAAAGCTGGGGAGGGAGGCAGTGAATGCTCATAGCATACCACGCAGCCAGCTACGTGGTTATGTGGAGACTTTTACCCACTAAACACTGCCTTAAGGGATTGGGTTACCGATCTAACTAGAGATCTTTAAGCTGTAAACTGACGCGACCCTCCTTCGAAGAAAGGATTGCGCAAGCGGCGAAAAGCCGCTTAGAAGTGTGCCTAACTAAGCCAGATCAAGGGATGTGTTAAGTAGGCTCGGCCTGAGCCGCCAGTAGGCAGTTCAGGTCAGCCGAAAGCTTGTTGGGGGGGGGGTCCGAGAGATAGTTATGATTAGTGAGAACTCATATGTATTTTGATTTATAATCGAAAATAAATGTGATTGTTTATGAGCCACAGCATCTCCTTACCATCACGTGTACAGTGCACTCGGTTGTCACTCTTACCCTTTATAAAAGATTATAAAAAAAAAACATAAACACTCACGCCTGTCACCCAGAGGGGTAGGCAGAGACTACAGACTTCCATTTAGCACGATCCTGACATACCTTTCTCGCCTCTTCCACATCCATATACCTACGCATACATGCTCGTCGGTTAAGGGTACTCTTAATTTGGCCCATTTTTAGTATATCGCCAATTTGGTCGACAAACTTCCGCCTAGGACGTCCCTTTCCGACTCTTCCATTCACTTCTGCAACATATATTTGCTTTGTCAGTCTTTCCGCATTCATTCTTTCTACATGACCAAACCACCGAAGCATTCCTTTCTTAATCCTGGTCACCGCATCATCTTGCAAACCACACTCTTCTTTTATCACACAGTTTCTCACCCTGTCACTCAGATTCAGCCCTAACATACTCCTTAGCGACCGCATTTCTACTGCATTTATTCTACTCTCGTGCTTCTTCTGCCACACCCAATTTTCACTACCATACGTTAAAGTAGGGACTAATACAGCACTGTGAATTGCCATACGTGCCTATAAAAGATTATGTTCTCTATATCTCTACTTGTCGTAAAATTATCCATTACTTATTTGTGATTGCTGTTTTAATGAACAATAATGGTTTGATCTTTCGATTAATAAAAAGATCTTATTATGTTGTTTACGACCTTCGCCATACGTATTATTTGGGTAACATTTCGTAATTAAAGTAATAAATAACAGAACTGTTAATATATGTGGGAGAAAATGAGTTTTCTTAGGCATAATACAAGCACATGTGAACACTAACATAAAGAAGATGTATGTGTATTTTTATGGTAATTGTTTATAATAAAGACCAGGAAATTTTAAGTATTATGTACAACCTTAGAAACAAAATAAAACTAATTTTACGGATTTTATCGCATTAAATTTTTATTTCCTTAATTTCCAACTTTAGCCACACCATGGAAGCCGTGAAGACTCTGGGATGTAAAAAAAAGTTAAACGTGAAAAATTAAGTAAAATTTATTTTTACTCCATGTGTATGTAGTATGCGCGTAAAGTAAAAACAAAGTATTTTAATACTTACATAATTATGTTTTTGTAATCTTAAAATTGACGAACTGTTTTAAATTAATGTGTTTGAACTATTTCGTTAGTTACCCTTTCTAAAATGAGAAAAAACCTCGAGTGAAAACTTTGTCTGTCTACATCATCGTCAATATTGATTACTTTCTATTATATCTAAATATCATCGATTCTTTTACGCAACGATACTAAGCAATCATCTAGGCAGGGTTGTTAGCAGATATGATCCTGGACCAATACAAAATACTGAGTAGTTTGGAAAGTTGCAAAAAGAAATACATACTTTAAATTATTGAAGCAAAATAAAGTTAATTTTATCTGGGGGTACGGCAGTGCGCCCGCAAAGTCGAGCAAAAAAGCAGCACGGCCTTACCATACATGTCTCGAAGCAATTCAGGCCATTTTCGACCCCCTATAACTTCGTTATGTATAGAAGTAGAAATCTGAATTCAGAAACTAAGCAGGCATTGTATAGACACGATATACTTCAAATTTCATTTAATTTGAACCAGTAGTTTAAGAATTATAACTAATCAAAGTTTCTTAATTTTGTCACTCACTGACTGACCGATCATCAAAACTCTAAGGCACTTATAGCAGACATAGAAGCTTCAAATTTGGAATACAATTAGTGTTTATTGTGTAAATCAAGGAAAAACTAAAATATTTTTCAATTTCAGTCCAGTTTTCTAGATACACTAATACACATAAATAACGTAACTAATCCTATATTTATATATGATTTATATAAATATATAGGATTACAAAGTTACATATGCAGTGAATGAATCAGTGTACCTGTATATGTATAATAGATGTAGATAGGTACGTTGTTGGTATTAAAGATTTAGAAGGTAACGGAAAGGAAAAAAGTAAAACTATCTACAAAAAGAAATGAGATGGCATCAAAAATATAACTCGTAAAAAAACCAAGTCTCGCAACTCAGTTCTTCTACCGTAAAAAATTGTGAGATGTATGTGATACCAAGACAGTTAGTTTATTCAGATCCTACACCTGTACGCTCTGACAGCGCGCGACATGTTATACTCCCGTTCGCTCAGGACCTCAAAATGGCGGCAAATGAAAAATTTTCCCTAACTTGCAAATTCTGCCATATTTTCACTTTAAGACAATATTTTTGAATAAAACTTACAGGAATTCTTTTTGAATTTATAAATATTTTTTGGATGTTAGATATAGTAATAAAATTCATAAATTACCCTTTAAAATGCATAGTAGTAGTAAATACTCCACTTTTAGCCACGAAAATATTAATAAAATAATTTCCACAAGTTTGTTTTTCGAGAAATCTATATGAAAATGTTTGGAAATAAATATAGTTTTATGTTTTTATGTGTTTTTATTCGTAACCCATACAAAAAAAAAAACAAATAAATAGGAATCAAACATAACCCTTGTCGAACTTCAATTTGCTTTGAAACACTATTTCTCTAATATTTTTGTGATTTTGAATTAAATACAACACCAAATTATTTGAAACATGTAATTTAATTATTTTTTATTTACATTATACAGTAAAAATAAATGAAAATGGACAAATAACACATTTCTTACTCAACCACGAAAACGGAAGTTTTTCAACATAAATTCACATATAACACACTCAAATATGTTTCGACACAAATGAAATATGTTTAGAAAAGTAAATTTTTATAATTATTTACAATAAACATATACAATTCAATGCACAAAATACAAAACACAAGAAATAAAATATATTTGAACAAATGTATGGAGCAAATAGTGATGTGGCGTCGCTGGTATATTTATCGATAATTTTTTGCAATGTAGCCGGCAATAATCAAATTCGGTTGTTTGACTTTTTGTAATGATTTTATATTGAATTAACAATAAATTTATTCTTTTACAATTTCTGAATGAATTTTTATAGAATCAGCATGGTGGCGATCACCTCATTCACCGGGGTTATTATAATAACCCTTTTTGTACAATTTTTCTTTTCAAATTAAACATTCTTTCAGTCCACATTCTTTCAGTCAACATTCATACCCATTCATATCCTTCTTGAACCCACTACTGAGGACGAGGAGGAGACCGGAGACCCTTTAGTAGTGGGTGCTTGCAGAAACATGATTTAATGCTTGGCATTCTAATAATGCCAAGCATGATCCAAAATGCCATTAGCGCCCAGATTTCATGTAGATTGGTCTGAAACCAATCTTTCATGAAACCTGGACGCTGCTGTACCAAAACCGACTCGGCATACTGGTTCGTTTCGTCAGCAATATGGGTCATGATGTCATCTGTCCAGATGGCATGCATGGCCTCATATGGATCGTGAAACAAAACGGTAGACCCAGTGTGTTCTGACACAAAATGGCATTGCCTGCCATTCCACTCGTTCATCCCTCGCCACTCAAAACTATCATCTTCATCCCAATCCCATTCATCCTCCCTCACATTCTCCTCTTCCTGATTTGCAGGTATCCTTCTTCTTTCGTACCTCTCCCTCCTAATGGAATGATCACGGATTTGCCCCTGAATATCCAAGGGCAAATCCGTGTCATTCGGGAAGACTTGCACGAAGGGTGCTCCACGCAACCAACCCACGCTTCGGCTACGGCCACGGCCACGTCCACCACCACGCCCGCGTACAGACGCGGTCCCTCGCCGCTGACGTGCCGCCGCCGTGTCCAACACCTCCACCATGAAGCGGGGTGCGGGGCCTGGAGCACCCTCTGGAGCAGGTAAATCCTGTTGAAAAATGAACACGTTGTTATTGTGCTGCAAACATATATATATATATATATATATATATATATATATATATATATATATATATATATTGTCGCCGCAAGGATATCTTCTAAGCCTAAACTTCGCATTGTCTTTTAATTTTTTATAAATTATAATTGTTAATATTACAATTTAATAACAGCAATTTATCAGAAACATAACATGTAACTAGCTAGTTCTTTAAAAACTCTTTTGGTTTACAAATCTCTTTATTGACAACTAATTCCTGGTAAAACAACTATTTATTCCATTATCAACTTTTAACTCAAATCTTGTTTTAAATCGTAGAATAAATAATTGTCGATTTGATTATTAATCCTGGTAATTGAAATTGCTTAAGTAACCTAATGAATTCAATAAAAAGTTATTGTTTAGTCAAGTATTGACCAATCAAATCGTCGACCAATCAGAGCACACCTAAGTCGTTATTACGTTTTCCTTATTGAATGAATGCGGGAACAGAATCACTTCAGTTCCTGCGCCCCTCAGTGTAGTTCTATTTTCCTGGTAAAACTTTGCAAGTATTATTTATGAGTCTCTTAATAGGAAGTGTAGAATAAAGTTGTAGTGCAATGGAAACAATATACGGTAGCTCGACTGAACCCTTGTCAAATGGGGACAGTGGTGCTGCCTCACCATAAAAACAACCACGAGGTTTTTCGCTCCAACAATCATGTAGTTGTGTCCTTCACATTGCGCCGGTGTGTAATTGTGACAGGGACACACTGCAGTATGGTCAAACTGTTATTACTCTATGCTGAATGTATAGAGCGTTACGCTGTCCTATTACTGATACAATAAATTGCGCAAGCAAGAGAGCAAGTCGAACATCAGCTCTCACATTTTTACCATTTTTAATAATTAACGCTATCCTGTTATTTCCCATACAATTGGCTTATCGTGTTACACCATTTCCGACATCAGAAGTGGGATAAAGTTCTTCTTATCGCCCACATATAATCTTCGAATAGCTTAAGTGTTGTTACGTTTGTGAAAGACTATGATACGCTGTTACCTGATATCTTTGATTTTTTTTTATGTTACATAACTTAATGAAAATTGCTGTTCCTATTAACGACATTGACTTATCATTAAAATATAGAGCAAAAGTTTAAAGTGAAATGTTTTAAGCCAAACGTTAAATCTTTTGGTTTGATTTATATCAAAAGTACCCGCAAGTACTTTCTTAATTTTTTTTTTAATTAACCCAAATATGTTAACAAATATTGAAAGTACAGTGGAAATTTAAGTTGCTCGAGTGATATCATTATTTGATAGTTCATGCGAAATATGATTTACTTTGGGTACATTTTAAAGTACGAAATGTTAAGCGATGTACCAAAAAAAATGTCTAACTTTAATGTGCTATCGATTAAAAGAGTAAGTAGCTATTTATGTTCTAATGTGCTGATAAGTGTTACAGTTTACCGGTTTACGGGATTAGCAGAAGTCACTACTACGATGATCAATAAAGATGTCCATAAGAGCCAGCCGACAGCGACAGTGATACGTTATCGATCCTACAATACTGTCACTGCTAACTCCAATACTCTCACCCTCAAAGGTAATGTGTCAAATATAAGCGTGTTCTGAGTTCAGGCGAATGCGCGTAAGTAAATTTCTTAACTCACTGTGTTATAGTTATTCGTATGCAATCACATTTCTTCGGCTAAAAACACCTATCAATTCAGTGATTATGACATTCAAATGAAAGTCTCTAGCCTTTTGAAGGGACGTGCTAAAATGTAGGCCGATAACCGGCTAGTGACGAATTCCACGTGGGAAGATTTGCGTCAAAACATCAGCACCACCTCCGAACCCGAAAGCCGTTATACGCGTGACATACTGAGATTTAGAGAGCACATTTACGACTCTTCTAAGGATATCGCCGAGTTCTTATCTCGGGCATGATTTCTATGGAGACGCTTGACGAAAGACAAACTTGAAAACAGTGATGCTGTAGAGGCCGTTATCGGAACCGTGGGTGACGAACGCCTTAGAATTGAGTTAATGAATGTTATGGCCACCTCGATGCCAGGATTGATATTCGTTGCCTCATCCATTCGTGTTAGGCGTCCCATTACATTCCATAAATAATTCAAATCTACCGCCCAAAAAAAAAAAGTTTTAAATATTCTTTTGATAACAGAAGTTCTTCTTGTAATATTTGCGAAAAGATCGGCCATACTTCTGATAATTGCCGTACGGTAAAATCGGTCGACGCCTTTAGCTACAACTAGTGATAGTAAATTTTGTTCATTTTTGTTCAAATCCTGGTCACACATTCGAGTTGTTTTTTTTCGCCGCGAAAAAACTAATAACTTCTAATATAAATTAATTAAGTGATAGTACCCGCAGTTCTATCTTAAACATCGTGCGTGTTCGAGTAGGTAATTTGCTTATAAATACTGTTTTCGATAGCGGCACCGAGTGTTCCATTATGCGTGAATCCATTGCGAATTAATTTCCAGGCCATAAGTTATGAACTATTTATGTAGAATTGGTCCGTTCCCTGTTATATCTACCAGTACATTAACAGCTATTATGCGTGATTAATAATATTTCTATAGAGATTTTGTTTCACGTACTACCCGACTTTGAAATAACTTCAAACGTTTTAATTGGTGCGAACTTACTACATGAAACGTGTCTAAGTGTAATTATTACCCGCAATATTGCTACTCTAATCTCTTAAACCTCGTGTCACGCATATACGATCACAAAGTCCTATTTTAGAAAATTTTAATCCTGATTTAATTGATGAATTTGAGATAAATCAACTACTTGCTCTTCTTAATAAGTACTCTTTCGTCTTTACTCAAGGTTACGCTAAATCTCGCATTAACACTGACGAATTAGAAATGCTTCTAAAAAAACCGATGAATACATAGAATGATAGGTAATACTCTTTTTATACTTCTCACCAGACGATCGAACTGTGTATCTCCCGAGTTGCATAATTTGGTAATTTTTTATACCACATCAATTAATTAAAGGGGGATAAGTCGCTCGCGTCCGTAGGCTCTGACCACCTATTCCTAGGCCCACCCTACACGTGTCCCCCGGGTGGTGCTAAATGAGCGACAAGCCGATAGCACAGACTCGGCTCCACGCCCTGGTAGAGGCGTAAAATATACCACCCTTTATCCGCACCATGAGGAACAATATAATAGAAATGGCCCCGAGTTCCCGGCGCCCCTTTAATGGGGCAGGGGTGCGAAGAATCTCCGGGAGGAAAACCGGCGACGAGGTTCGCCACCCGTCACGTTCTGTCTCCCGGAGAGGCGAAAAGTGGATTGCAGAGGTCCGTCTGGCTACGTTGAATGTATGTGGGGCAATGAATGATAAAATGGATGAAGTATGCGATATGATGAATGATAGAGGAATAGATGTGTTATGTGTAAATGAGACGAAAAGGAAGGGAAAGGATGTCACTACACATGGCATGTATACCGCATACTGGTCTGGTGTAGACGAGATCGAGCGGGCATGCCAGGGAGTAGGTATCATCCTTTCAGAAAGAATGGGCCAATGTGTGAAAGAGTATGAATGTGTAAGCCCAAGACTGCTGTGGATACGAATGAAAGTGGGCTTAAAGAAGTTGTTTGTGTTAGGGGTCTACGCCCCAGACATGTCTAAGCCCACTTATATCCGAGAGCAGTTTTGGGAAATGGTAAGGATGGTGTTAATGGAGTGTAAGGGAAATGAAAATATTATTATGCTAGGAGATTTTAATGGAAGGGTTGGGGTGAGGAGGCTTGGTTATGAAAGGATATTGGGAACGTTTGGTGATGAAAGTATAAATGAGAATGGTGAAAGTCTCCTCACCGTATGTATGGAAAAGAATCTTTTTGTGACGAACACTTGCTTTCGCCACAAGAGGATTCACATGTATACTTGGGAAAGAGGTGACGATAGAAGCATGATAGATTTAATAATTGTGGATGAAAGATTGAGGGGCGCAGTTGTAGATACAAGGGTTTACCGGGGTTCTAACGTAGGAACGGATCATTATTTGGTTCTATGCCGAATTAATGGTCTATTCAGGCGTTGGCGCCATCGGTCATCTGTGTCTACCACTGCGTTACAGCGTATTAGAACAGAAAGGTTACAAGATGAAGGTGAGAAAAAGAAGTTCAAATGTAGACTGAAAGAAAATATAAGTGGTTTGGATGAATTATGTATGAAGGAGTTAGACTTGGAGAATGTATGGCAAAATGTAAAGAAAGGTTTAGTGGATGCAGCTACCGAAGTATGTGGTGTTAGTAAGAGAAAGAATGAAAGGAAAAATAATACGTTATGGTGGGATGATGAGGTACGTATGGAAGTTGAAGCAAAGAAGAGAGCATGGCTAGATTTACTAGCAACAAAGGCTGGTAATTCTAGCGGTACGAATGATGATATTGAAAGAAAAAAGGCAGTCTTTAGACATCTTAATAAGAGAGTAAAAGAAGTAGTTGAAGGAGAAAAGCAAAAAAGAACTGATAAGAATGATAGAAGAATATCGCATAATTTCCAGGCAAATATTAAAATGTTCTGGAAACTTGTAAGAACTGCCAGGGGACATTCAAAACAGCCTATGATGAATGCTATAAGAGACGAGAATGGCTATATTCTGAATGATGAAGTTTTGAGTTTAAAGAGATGGAAGGAATATTTTGAAAGCGTGTTTATGAGTGAGGAGACAACGTGTGTACTAAGTGAAGTAGAAATTCCGAAGGAAGAGGAAAGAGGTAGCGAGATTAGTGTAGGTGAAATAATGAAAGCAATGAAAAGCATGAAAGCAGGTAAGGCTGCCGGATATGATAGAGTTTCACTCGAAATGCTAAGGGCTGGAGAGGAAGTGGTGGCAGGCCTGCTGCACACCTTGTTTAATTTATGCTGGGAACTGAAGCGGGTACCGGTAGACTGGTGCAAAGCCGTGATAGTCCCAGTATATAAGGGAAAAGGGTCGCAGCAGGACTGTAAAAACTACCGTGGCATCAGCCTTCTTAGCATTGTGGGAAAACTGTATGCTAAGGTACTGATTGAAAGGGTCATGAAAGAAACTGATGGAAAAATTTGGGATGTGCAAGCAGGATTTAGAAAGGGAATGGGATGTACAGATCAAGTCTTTTCCATGCGCATGATCGCGGAGAAGTTTTTGGCCAAAAACCAAAAGGTTTTTTGTGCGTTCATGGACTTGGAAAAGGCCTATGACAGAGTGAATAGGGATGTGCTATGGCAAACACTGAACTCATTTGGGTTGAGCGCTGGCTTGATACGGGCATTGGAGTCCCTTTATAGGGACTCTAGTGCTTGTGTTAGGATCAACGGGGTCTACTCGGACTGGTTTGACATCCATAAAGGTGTCAGACAGGGCTGTGTAGCTTCCCCGTGGCTGTTCAACCTATTTATGGACAGTTGTTTGCAAAATTTGAAAGTTGAAGAATGCGGATTAAGAATGGGTGAGTTAACCGTCAAATGCCTTTTGTACGCCGATGATCAAGTTATACTTGCGTCGTCGGCGGCCGAGTTGCAAATGATGGTTACATTAATGAACAGATCATTAAAAGAAAGGGGTATGAAAGTGAACGCAAGTAAGACGAAGGTTATGGTTTTTGAAAGAGAAGAAAGTAAAACGATTTGTGAAATAAGAATAGAAGGGGAGTTGATCGAGCAAGTAGACGAGTTTGTATATTTGGGCTGCGTATTTAGCAGGGATGGGAGATATGATAAGGATATAGAACGACGAGTGAATGCGGGAAATAGAGTAAATGGGGCCCTGCACTCTATTGTGAAGAGTCAAAATGTGTCGAAAAAGGCACGTATGGCAATTCACAATGCTGTGTTGGTCCCTACTTTAACATATGGTAGTGAAAGTTGGGTGTGGCAGAAGAAGCACGAGAGTAGAATGAACGCAGTAGAAATGCGGTCGTTAAGGAGTATGTTAGGGCTGAATCTTAATGACAGGGTAAGAAATTGTGTAATAAGAGAAGAGTGTGGTTTGCAAGATGATGTTGTGACCAGGATTAAGAAAGGAATGCTTCGGTGGTTTGGTCATGTGGAAAGAATGAATGAGGAAAGAGTGACAAAGAAAATTTATGTTGCAGAAGTGAATGGCAGAGTCGGAAAGGGACGTCCTAGGCGAAAATTTATCGACCAAATTGGCGATTTATTGAAAACGGGCCAAATTAGGAGTACCCTTAACCGACGAGCATGTATGCGGAGGTGTATGGATGTGAAGGAGGCGAGAGAGGTGTGTCAGGATCGTGCCAAATGGAAGTCTGTAGTCTCTGCCTACCCCTCTGGGTGACAGGCGTGAGTGTTTATGTATCAATTAATTACGATGCATTGCAATGTCATGTGCAACAAAGGATGACCGAGGCGTCGGCGAAAGACAAACTCTGGTTTGACATAGAACGGGCTAAGATACACGACACGTCACGGATAAGATACGGACACAAACGAGCATCCGGCATTGTTAATACGCTGGTGACAGCACCAGCACCAGCTCAACCTGCGTAAAAACTAGCTAGTGCTAGTTCAGGGTTTCGTCAGTAATCGTCGATTAGAGACATAGGAAGATATGGATTCCATCCCGGTGAGAAACTTTCATGTTATATTCTTACTTAACAATCACATTATAGCGACACAGCTTTCCCTTTCGAAAGCCTAAGCAGACTGATAGATATTGATCGGGCGGCTGGAAACAAGCTTCAAGTCTCCGATAGTTAAGCTGTTGTCATATGGAACGAGCCTGTCAACGGGCCAATAAGTGATGGTGGATCCCATGATTCGCTTTTCCTAAACGATTTACAGTCTCAAAACTTGCAAAATGACTACTGTAATCTGGTGGAGAACGCTGCTGGACCTTCAGTCAGGATAGATGCTACAAATCAAATGGTGAGCAGTTTCCAATTTATTCTAAGTTTATAATTACTGAATCTATTAATTACATAGCTAAACAATTTACACTCATGTTATCCTGCTGGGACACGGCGTCCATGACCGCTCAGAACCCAGTTCCCTATTTTCCCGTCAAATAAAGAGACTTCGTGCCTGTCACGGAGCAATGGTCCTAAGCTCCTTACCTTACTCTCCATCAGATCAAAGACTTTGTGTCTATCACAGAGCGGTGTTCCTGATCCTACTTCCTCTATTCCTTCAAATCAAAGACTTTGTGTCTATCACAGAGCATTACCGTCACGTGAGAAAAATATAAACATAAGTAATCCTTTAAAAATAAAAATAAATTATAGCCGTGGAGGCGACAATTTACACTTTCATGTTATCCTGCTGGGACACGGCGTCCATGACCGCTCAGCACGCAGTTCCCTATTTTCCCGTCAAATAAAGAGACTTCGTGCCTGTCACGGAGCAATGGTCCTAAGCTCCTTACCTTACTTTCCATCAGATCAAAGACTTTGTGTCTATTACAGAGCGGTGTTCCTGATCCTACTTCCTCTATTCCTTCAAATCAAAGACTTTGTGTCTATCACAGAGCATTACCGTCACGTGAGAATGATACAATACTATACCTAATTGAAAGTACATCTACAATCTATAACTTTACATATTTACAAATGCAATAAGAATAATTTATGGTTTTAATTATTAAAATTAAGTGCGAGTGGTAAGTTACACTCTCATGTTATCCACTGGGACACGGCGTTCATTACCGCTCAGCACCCAGTTTCCTGTTTTCCCGTCAAATAAAGAGACTTCATGCCTGTCACGGAGCAATGGTCCTAAGCTCCTTACCTTACTTTCCATCAGATCAAAGACTTTGTGTCTATCACAGAGCGGTGTTCCTGATCCTACTTCCTCTATTCCTTCAAATCAAAGAATTTGTGTCTATCACAGAGCATTACCGTCACGTGAGAATAAAACAATACTATACTCTTACCTAATTGAGACTACAACTACAATCTGTAACTTTACATATTTATAAATGCAATAAGAATAATTTATGGTTTTAATTACTAAAATTAAAATTAAGTGTGCTTTTAAAAGCTTTACTTGCTATATGATCATCTCGTCATTATTGCGTATGGCTCCCAATCAAAGCCATTATTTACAAAATGAATACTGTGTTAACAGGTCAATAGAGATAGAAGATTATTCACGGCAGGTGCAGAGCGCGCACCGCCGATCAGAATGGCCGTGTCGCCGCAAGGATATCTTCTAAGCCTAAACTTTGCATTGTCTTTTAGTTTTTTATAAATTATAATTGTTAATATTACAATTTAATAACAGCAATTTATCAGAAACATAACATGTAACTAGCTAGTTCTTTAAAAACTCTTTTGGTTTACAAATCTCTTGACAACTAATTCCTGGTAAAACAACTATTTATTCCATTATCAACTTTTAACTCAAATATTGTTTTAAATCGTAGAATAAATAATTGTCGATTTGATTATTAATCCTGGTAATTGAAATTGCTTAAGTAACCTAATGAATTCAATAAAAAGTTATTGTTTAGTCAAGTATTGACCAATCAAATCGTCGACCAATCAGAGCACACCTAAGTCGTTATTACGTTTTCCTTATTGAATGAATGCGGGAACAGAATCACTTCAGTTCCTGCGCCCCTCAGTGTAGTTCTATTTTCCTGGTAAAACTTTGCAAGTATTATTTGTGAGTCTCATAATAGGAAGTGTAGAATAAATTTGTAGTGCAATGGAAACAATATACGGTAGCTCGACTGAACCCTTGTCAAATGGGGACAGTGGTGCTGCCTCACCATAAAAACAACCACGAGGTTTTTCGCTCCAACAATCATGTAGTTGTGTCATTCACATTGCGCCGGTGTGTAATTGTGACAGGGACACACTGCAGTATGGTCAAACTGTTATTACTCTATGCTGAATGTATAGAGCGTTACGCTGTCCTATTACTGATAACAATAAATTGCGCAAGCAAGAGAGCAAGTCGAACATCAGCTCTCACATTTTTACCATTTTTAATAATTAACGCTATCCTGTTATTTCCCATACAATTGGCTTATCGTGTTACACCATTTCCGACATATATATTCAGCAGAGAATATATAGACAATAGGGTCATATTATGTTATTATATCAGCAGAAATTGCTATATACATACTGAATTTATCCAAATGAAAAAAAAGTGAAGCACATGTCTGTACAATAAAAATACGTAAAATTTATCACTTTTTTTATAAATATCTAAAATTCGCGCAATACCTGCAAATATGCTAAATATGGCAAAATATTTGAATTGTTATATAGGTATTGGACCGTTTTATGAACAATTGTATAGGTTATGATACAATTTTGATAGGAAAAATGAACGAAATCTTGTAGAATATGAAATTTTCTCGTAATTTCATTAGGATTTTACCGTATTCAATTAGATTTATCCGTAAAATATAGACATTTACATTTACTATTTCGTTTGAACTTTTCTACGTCATTTCGATTTCAAACTATTTTTAGCATTCACTTTTCACTTTATGCCACAAATTATATATCTACGGGTTTGTTATATCACAAGGATTACAAAAATGTATAATACTTAAATTTTTCTTGCAGACAAAATGATAAAACACTTTATAATAATCAAACACTTGTGCACGATGCGCCACGTGTAATGACGGAAATTCAAAGTGTTTTTTTTTCTAAGAAACTTTGCCAGGTTAGGTTTTAAAATAAAAGAGCATATCTTTGTCTTTGATATTATCTATTGCATAGTGTCTTTGGTTTCGTTTAAAACGAAAAAATAGTTTTTTCATAGGGTAGTAATTCTGATCTAATTAGTGCTCTTTTGGAGCGGACGTAGTATGATCTAAAGTGCGCATCTCTTGAAGCAACAGGTTAAGGGCCCACGTAGACAAAGGGCACTGCTACGATAGTTTTTGTATAGAAAAAGGGTGACAAACGAGCACACCGTTCGCCTGATGGTAAGCGGATGCTGTGGCCCATGGATATCTTCACTTATACAATAAACTACAGTTTCCAGTAAAAATTGTCACCAGTTCTACACTACACTCAACACAACAACCTTAAACTGCTATTTTACACTGGTATTCTGAGAGAGCATGGTCCTACCTAAGTCGAGCTGACCCAATCATACAACAACTATTATAACTGCAGCGTGGCTCTACCCCGTAAAATAGTACAGTAATATAACAGTGGCACGACCGAGGTCTGCCTTCCTTTTTGTCGCATTGTTGTGATCTACAACTACTAATAAATCGGTTACGAAAGCATTATCCGTTTTTCTCTCCGCTGCCTCAAGATACTATTCATCATTCATTAACTAAATGTAGCCAATCAAAAGTCCACTGCTGAACGTAGAACGAACTACGAACTACGAACATTTGCCAAAGTTCCCTCTCTTAGCAAGTGGTTTGGCAACCGGAATTTTTGTTATTTTGAGTTGTTATCACGAAAATACTGTTGTCTATCTCAAATTTTATTTCTATGTCGTCTTTTAGGATACTCACGGAATGGTATGTGGTCTTAGAGCTTCTGAGTAATAATATATATTATTTCGTAAGAGGTAGTGAATTCTTTTTCGCCGCCGCTACACAGCATTATCAAGATCCTGTCTTATCCTCTGATGTTGAAATATTTTCATCCAAGCAGATAAAGCTTTGTTGAATATAATCGATGGTTTATATTTTCCGCTAAACAAGTGGTAAATCTATTTAAATAAAAACTAATTACCGAATGAAAGATCATCACTTAAAAAAGGCTGGACAGATTTCGATGAACACTTACACTTAAAATTGGACCCTGTAAATGGCATATTTGTCGTGATCTAGAAAACAGTCACGCAAAGCCATGGTGAGTCGTTAGTCAGTATATAAAATTGGGAATACAAATGGGATCCAACTCGCTCATGTACCGTGTGTCTTTCAAGACTTAGTATTGATACCTCCTTAATTATTAATCTTTAAAGTTTAGGAAACGAATATTTGAAATGTAATAAGAAAAAAATTTACTTATTTGTTCGAAAAATAATATATTTTGCATACCTTAATCAGAAAGCGCGTATGCATGTTCTACTAGTGCTCGCATAGTTCTACAAGAATCCCACGTTTTGTCGCATGAAATCGTATCTAACAATCATATTGAACATATAAGTGACATAAAAACAATTTTTCTTGCCGATTGGAGCATCAAGGGCGTAGTAGACGGTGCATGCTCTGATTACAATCATATCAACGCTAGTATGTTGCTTCAACTGGCATCAGAATCCTCGGCGGCGACGTATCGAATAGTGTGCAGTGTCGTGGTCACTTGGAGGGAAGGCCAAATTGGCTTATAAAGAGTTTGGCGTGCTCATCAGAGCGAGAAAGTATTTCATGTCGGCACATCGCTTGCAACTTTACAAAGCGCAAGTTCGGCTTTACATGGAATACTATTCTCATCTCTGGGCCGGCGCACCCCAGTGCCAGCTCCTTACATTTGACCGCATCCAGCGCAGAGCGATTAGAATCTTCAACGACCGAGCTCTTTTTGATCGACTTCATTCACTGGCGCTGCGTAGGGATGTTGCATCTCTTTGCGTTTTCTACCTTATCTACCATGGAGATTGTTCTGTGCATTTGTTCGGAATAGTTCTAACCGTCAAATTTCACAAACGCACATTGCTTCAAAATTCCTGATACAATTCTCACCATCTGCGTGGCGGTCCACTACTGTACGTTTTACTAGGAGTTTCCTTCCCCGTACAAATTTTCTGTGGAATTGTTTACCACCGGCAACTTTTCCGAACCGATACGACTGAGGGACCTTCAACAAAAGAGCGTACTCCTTTCTAAAAGGCCAGCAACGCATCTGCGATTTCCCTGGTGTTGCGGGTGGGCGGGTTGGATGGGCGGCGGTAGTCACTTTTCTTATTGGGATTTCCCTGTTGTATCGGGGCCCAATAATGAGTGTTTTGGTAATTGGTTATACCATTTTTATCAAATTTGGACTCATCTGTCCAAAAGATATTTATTAGAAATGTTGGGTATTTTAAATCTGCATTGACAATTAAATTACGGGAATCCAATATCCTCAAAGGATCTTCTTCTCAATAACTTGTATCGGCGTGTACAAGTTATTGATATATGTAAGTATATGTAAAGGCCCGCGATATGGATATTAAACTACATTTTCAACTGCGGAGTCCAAGTTCTCAGGTAAAAATACTAATAGAACTTGTTGGATCCAATCTTAAAGTCTAACTATCTTATTGCCTTGTTCTTCGTTATCATCAATGACACATGGTCTACACAGTTTTGTTTGCTATGAAACAGAACCAGTCTCTGTAAGTCGTCAATAAATTCTATCAACCACACTAACATCTGGCACTCGGCGGCTGGAAGAACGTGCTATGCGTATTCATCACGAACTCGTGCGGATCCACAATTTCAGCGTCCGTAACAAATCAAAATATCAGCATATATTTCGTTCGTAAAGGTCGTCATCTTCAACAGTTAAATATTAGAAGCACATATCAAAGTCCAGTTAGCGAGCACAGTCAAAATTGAAAGAAAAACAGTACAGTAATACAAGCCAACCCGAGTACGAGATAGAAAGCACTATGTATTGCATCTACTGGCGGCTTCTCACTGCGTGTGTTATCACGCGCCGCGCCACGCCCGCACGCGCCACGCGCAGTGTGAAGTGCTTGATGTGGCGTCTCGTGGGCACGGGCAGGCGTGGCGCAGCGCGTGCTATCCGTTTAAAATCGGTAACTTCAATGGCGCGGCGTGTGCTCGCGGCTTCGTGGGCTCGCGCGGAGGCGCACGAGCGCGCGCGGTGCGGCATTGAAGTTACCGATTTTAAACTCTTAACTCGTCCGACGTTGAGATACTCTCACGTCTATATAGATATGGAGTGGTCTAATGATACGATTGCTAAATTAAGTCCAACTTCGACCGAAAGGTCAATCGACGGATTCAACTCGGCTGGGCAGCGTCTCGTCAGGTACACCTCAAAACCTGAAAACTAAGCTGTACAACCAGTGCGTGTTGCCAGCGATGACCTACGGAACCGAGACGTGGTCCGTCACTGTTGGCCGTATAAAGACGCTCAAAGTCACTCAGCAAGCTATGGAGACGGCTATGCTCCTCCGCAGTAGAACTAGAGTGACCGACATAGCCCAACGGATTAGTAAGCTGAAGTGGCAATGGGCCGACCATATAGCTCGAAGAACCAAAAACTGTTGGGGAAAAAAGATTCTCGAGTGGCAGCCTCGTACCGGTAGGCGAAATGTAGGGCGACACCCACTGGATGGAGTGACGACCTGGTACGACATGCAGGAAGTCGATGGATGCAGGTGGCTCAGGACCGTGCTTTGTGGCATACCTTGGGGGAGGCCTATGTTTAGCAATGGACTTGTGAAGCGCTGAAATGATGATGATGATGATGATGAATACTTATACAATTTTTATTTTTGTGTAATCTCAAAATAAAAAAAAATGAAATTAATGTGTTTCAACTATATCGTTAATACCCTTTTTAAATTAAAAAAATCTCAAGTGAAAACTTTGTCTTTTTACATCATCGTCGATATTGATTACTTTCTATTTAGTCTCCTCGGTCCAAATATCGTTGATACTTTTACGTAACGACACTAAGCAATCATCTAGGCGGGGTTGTTTAAAGCAGATACGATCCTGGGCCAATACAAATTACTAAATGGTTTGGAGAGTCGCAGAAAGAAATACATACTATAAATTATTAAAGCAAAACAAAATTAATTTTATTAGTTTTACATTAATCTTTCATTTATAACTTTATCCATATCAACATTAATATGAGGCATCTTGGTGTAGAATTCAGTGCATTAACGGGCAGTCAATATCATTATGTTTAAGATACCGTGTACATACTGTCACCGTCACATTCCTTCTGTCAAACATGACAAAACGCAAACATTACAAAATTTGGAAAGTCCCCTAAAATAGTGACTGAAACTTGTTGCCATACGAATAATCATTTCAATAATTTATTTTGGGTTACAGGTTAATTCACGAAATTTATAAAAACAAGAGGAAGTAGCAAAATGCATAACTTGTACCAGAACCAATTTCGCCAAACTCACACAATCGCAGTAAAGAAATGTGTACCGACTATTGTGCACCATTTCAATAATTTTCTCATGTTTGGCTATTAAAAAATAAAAGAGAAAGTAATGATTTCTTATATTTACGCAAATACTACACATTGATTGAAACTACTTTTATGGATTTCATGGCGTTTAATTTTAATTATTTTCAATTCCCGACGTTTCGGTTGCTTTCCAGCACCCATGGTCACGGGGGACTGAGATGATTCAATCTCATTGAATTGAAGTCATATCAGTTTCCGGTGACCGTGGGTGCTGGAAAGCACCCGAATGTCGGGAATTAAAAATAATTAAATTTAAACGCTATAAAATCCGTAAAAGTAGTTTTAATTAATAGAAGAGAAAGGCTTTATATCACTCAACATTCTCTTTTGTACGAACCACAAGTTCTAAAAAACAGAGATCATATTTCCTTTCCATCAAGGAAGTTTCTAGAATCAATATGTAAATTTAGATTCTTAACGTTAGATGTCGCAGTAATACCGCCATCATTTGAAAACGCAAAATAAATTCATATTTATAGATTTATAGTTCAGTATGTCTTAACTCTTAATCCAAGAAGCTTCCAGAATTTCCCAAAAAATAACTATGTGACGCTAGATGTCACAATAATAAATTCACGTTAATATAAGCAAACACTAAATAGACATAAAGTTGGTTTTACCCTACCCAACCGATACTGCTACGTGAATGATGTTAGTTATCTAGTTACTCTGCCTGAGCGTGATATGACTTTTCGATATTCACTTTAGGAAAACATATGAAAATGCTTTCGTAGTTGCCTTAATGTAATACGTACATCCCCGTTATTCGTATAGCCAGCATATAATTAGTTGTCTTTAAGGGAAAATTGTTAACAGTAACTTATTGAAATGGAAGTAAAGATAATAATAAAAAACAACAATTTAGAAGTTGTTTATTGTTATTTAAATAACACATATTTGTTTAAAAATTGTCTTTTTCACACTTTAATTTTAAATTATAAACCGTAATGAATTCGTATATTTCAGCTACTTTCTAAAAGTCTTGAGTAGTAATTAACTTCTTACTTACTTATCTGGCTTAGGAAACCTAAAAAAATGTTCATTCATAGCAAATTATAGAGTATCACCCTGTAATTTCGTATATTTTCATAGACATACAGTACTTGCACATTATCATAAATATGTTAGTGGACAAACAGAACAGCGATAAATATTTATTGCCTTTGGTACCAAACACCTCCTTTCGGAATATTTTTCTTTTACTTTCGATTTTATGCTCCAATATTGCACAAAGCGGCGTTTTTTCACATATCTCACTTAAGCAACGACACGTCAGCTCTCAACAATTTGAGCTCAGGATTGAGACTGACAATCGATCTAGATCCTTCAGAAGTTTGTAGAGGTAGAAATTATCAGTTAAAATATGTATATTTACGAAATTATTAAAGAAGCAAATTATTTAATTACTTCTCACCGGAGTTGTAACAGAGTAAAAAAGTTTATATTTACATTTACATTACGTTTTGATGGGAGTGGTATTGTTACAATTGATGACCAAACCTCTACCAAATACAACACCATAGTTTTCTTAATTCGTGCCAAACGATTTTAAGCTCAACATATTATTTTCTAAGTTTATTTTTTTATTCCTCATGGCACACTATACAAAAACTGCGTAGAATACATAAGCCAAAAGTACATGCCATGGATGCTGGTATTGTTGACAGTAATCACTTCCAGAAAACCAATGGGTAAACAGGATTGCAAGAATAATAAAAGGTAAGTCGGTGTGATAAGACAAATAAATTACGAACGAACGAACGTTAAATGCAGATATACATTTTAAAAATATTAATACTCACAGTAAACTAAACTAAATAAAGTTAAATCTCTGAGATCGGCTTTCACTTTTTATTTAAAGTTTATTTTGTTTAAATGTATTGTTGTTATAATTTTTTTTAACTGTAAGTGAAAAAGGATCATACTATGGATGCAGTGCCTAGTATTTTCATAAATACAGCGCATGGATGCATTGCATAGTATATTCAACGATAAACTCATATCTTCATGTCTAGGTAATATTATTTTTATGTAAGACTGACCACCGATATGATGTCATTTACAAGTTTTTCAGATAAAATAGAGCCTAGATCACTCATAGTGTTGCTCTCTATCAGGTCATGAAGTCATAGTTTTATCACAATCAATTCAGCCAGATTAGGACACAAAGACAAACAAACAGACAGACAAATAAAAAAAAATAAAGTTATTAACATCTTCATGATACGCAAATAATACCCCGAGCTCGTTATAAGACAGTTAGTTTGTTGATATTAGAGACATACATTTCAACTTTATTTATTAGTGTAGTTTCTGGACCTGGATGGATGACATTTATATTTTATTATTCTGACCTGACGTCTGCTGATATAGATAAAATATCAATATTAACGAAGAAATTTCGATAAAGTGTCATTAAATATAATATTTTAAATATTTTTTATATTTAAAATATTAAAAGATCAAAGTAAAAAAGTGCATTATCAGAACCTGTATTCAAACGTATATGAATAACTTTACTTCAGAAAATATGAACATAAAAAATTAAATTGAATTTAAATAAATTTTCATTCGCCAACGGTATGTTACGGTAACGGTGATTCCCATAAATCACAAATACTGAATTATGAGATGCTCCTGCCAATGCAGCCCGGCCAATAACGTCAACCTGATGGAAAGTGGCTTCTGCACTCCATTAATACCTGTAACCAACTTCAAATAAGAAGTCTACAGACGCGTTGTCACCTTTGAGGACTAAGATGGAATGCCTAAGTGGTGGTATAAGTGGTACCTTGTTATACAAACTCCTTAGCAGAAAAGGAGTTTCGAAACCTACAGAATGAAAGTTAACAAATTTATAAGCAGAAATTAATTTGAAAAATATTTGGCACTTTATTATATGTAGAATCTCCTTAACAAATGTTAACTACCCATAAAGAGCTGAGCTCGAATATTGTGTATTTGTTAACTACCCAAAAAGAGCTTAGCTCGAATATTATGCAATACGATTTAGTGAGTCAGTACAAATTCTAAGAAAATATCTTTGCTAATTGTGTGATTCTTTGCCATATTACTTCCAGAAAAGTATAAATATTCCTTTTACGAGAAATTGCAATCTCTACTTGCGTTTCTTCTAAAATAATTTCTATTATACATTGTGAGACCACTTATTCCAAGAAAAAGAGGTTTAAGATCATAATGTGACGTGTGTCAAGCCTTATAAAGTATCATTTCAAAATTCAAGAAAGATTAATGAAGAATTTTTACAACTTCTTACTTTCTATCATATTTTTATAAGTATAGTTTATAAGTAGTAGTAAGTTGCTCTACTTTATTTAAACACCGAAATTTTAGGTAAATAAAAAATCTGGGTCGTAGCAGATGATTGATAGTTGCACAAGGAAATAAATGTGTACAAAGCATTTTTTTTCTTCGATAAATACTTTAAAAAATCTATGGCCGATGTACTTAAAATATCCACGTTTCTTTAGAGGATAAAGGACTCACTGGTGGTAGTAAAAATAACAAGCCATTTCCAGATTAGTGTGATGAATGATGATCCAGATGTCGTGTGAGTCGAATCGCCACTCCAGTCATGGAGCAATACCACTGAAGAAGAAGATATCGCTGTTGTTCAGCCGCTTTTGTCTTATTTTGTGGATATCATTTACTTAATAAAATTAACGAAAAAAAAGAAGAAAAGGCGCTGGTGGATGACATCCTTAAAATTAAAAATTTTGCACTCGTCTCATTAGACCACTCCATATCTATATAGACGTGAGAGTACCTCAGTAAGTAGGCGAATAAACTAAACACAAAAACACCGAAATGGCTTGTTGAATACCCAGCACCGTTATTTTTACCACCTGTGAGTCCTTTATCCTCCGAAGAAACGTAGATATTTTAAGTACATCGGCCATAGATTTTTTTAAAGTATTTATCGAAGAAAAAAATACTTTGTACACATTTATTTCCTTGTGCAACTATCAATCATCTACTACGACCCAGATTTTTTATTTACCTAAAATTTCGGTGTTTAAATAAAGTAGAGCAACTTACTACTACTTAAAAACTATACTTATAAAAATATGATAGAAAGTAAGAAGTTGTAAAAATACTTCATTAATCTTTCTTGAATTTTGAAATGATACTTTATAAGGATTGACACACGTCACATTATGATCTTAAACCTCTTTTTCTTGGAATAAGTGGTCTAACAATGTATAATAGAAATTATTTTCGAAGAAACGCAAGTGGAGATTGCAATTTCTCGTAAAAGGAATATTTATACTTTTCAGGAAGTAATATAGCAAAGAATCACACAATTAGCAAAGATATTTTCTTAGAATTTGTACTGACTCACTAAATCGTATTGCATAATATTCGAGCTAAGCTCTTTTTGGGTAGTTAACAAATACACAATATTCGAGCTCAGCTCTTTACGGGTAGTTAACAAATAGGAGATTCTACATATACTAAAGTGCCAAATATTTATCAAATTAATTTCTGCTTATAAATTTGTTAACTTTCATTCTGTAGGTTTCGAAACTCCTTTTCTGCTAAGGAGTTTGTATAACAAGGTACCATTTATACCACCACTTAGGCATTCCATCTTAGTCCTCAAAGGTGACAACGCGTCTGTAGACTTCTTATTTGAAGCTGGTTACAGGTATCCATGGAGTGCAGAAGCCACTTTCCATCAGGTTGACGGTATTGGCCGGGCTGCATTGGCAGGAGAATCTCATAATTCAGTATTTGTGATTTATGGGAATCACCGTTACCGTAACATACCGTTGGCGAATGAAAATTTATTTAAATTTAATTTAATTTTTTATGTTCATATTTTCTGAAGTAAAGTTATTCATATACGTTTGAATACAGGTTCTGATAATGCACTTATCAAGAACCACGAAAATTTGTGGGTATTGTATAAAAAATATTTAAAATATTATATTTAATGATACTTTATCGAAGTTTCTTCGTTAATATTGATATTTTATCTATATCAGCAGACGTCGGGTAAGAATAATAAAATATAAATGTCATAGATAACTAACATCATTCACGTAGCAGTATCGGTTGGGTAGGGTGAAGCCAACTTTATATATATATATATATTTAGCGGAGCTTCTGAAAGCGGGTGGAACACCGGTACTAGAAGTCCTTCAGAATTTCTTCAATTTCCTTCCTCCATGGTGGCACTACTCCGGAGGCGTGGAGCAGAAGTGCGGTGGTCTTGTTCTTTAAGAAAGGCGACAACGCTCTCTTGAAGAACTACAGACCGATTTCCCTGAGCCGTGTCTACGTTCTGTTTTCAAGAGTCATTACGAATCATCTCGCACGCAGACTCGACGACTTCTCCAGCCTCCCGAACAAGCCGGTTTCCGAAAAAGCTTCAGTACCATAGACCACATACATACCCTGCGGCAGATTGTACAGAAGACCGAAGAGTATAATCTGCCACTTTGCCTACGTTCAGCAGTGGACTTGTGAAGGGCTGCAATTATGATGATGATGATGAATTTATTTTGTGTTTTCAAATGATGGCGGTATTACTGCGATATCTAACGTTAAGAAGCTAAATTTGCATATTGATTCTAGAAACTTCCTTGATGAAAAGGAAATATGATCTCTGTTTTTTAAAACTTGTGGTTCGTACTAAAGAGAATGTTGAGTGACATAAAGCCTTTCTCTTCTATTAATTAAAACTACTTTTACGGATTTTATAGCCTTTAAATTTAATTATTTTTAATTCCCGACATTCGGGTGCTTTCCAGCACCCACGGTCACGGGAAACTGATATGACTTCAATGAAAGCAACCGAAACGTGAAAATAATTAAAATTAAACGCCATGAAATACATAAAAGTAGTTTCAATCAATGTGTAGTATTTGCGTAAATATAAGAAATCATTACTTTCTCTTTTATTTTTTAATTGCCAAACATGAGAAAATGATTGAAATGGTGCACAATAGTCGGTACACATTTCTTTACTGCGATTGTGTGAGTTTGGCGAAATTGGTTCTGGTACGTTATGTATTTTGCTACTTCATCTTGTTTTTATAAATTTCGTGAATTAACCTGTAACCCAAAATAAATTATTGAAATGATTATTCGTATGGCAACAAGTTTCAGTCACCATTTTAGGGGACTTTCCAAATTTTGTAATGTTTGCGTTTCGTCATGTTTGACAGAAGGAATGTGACGGTGACAGTATGTATACGGTATCTTAAACATAATGATATTGATTGCCCGTTAAGGCACTGAATTCTACACCAAGATGCCTCATATTAATGTTGATATGGATAAAGTTATAAATGAAAGATTAATGTAAAACTAATAAAATTAATTTTGTTTTGCTTCAATAATTTATAGTATGTATTTCTTTCTGCGACTCTCCAAACCATTTAGTAATTTGTATCGGCCCAGGATCGTATCTGTTCTAAACAACCCCGCCTAGATGAATGGCCATAGGCCTCCCCCAAGTTATGTCACAAAGTACGGTCCTGAGCCACCTGCATCCATCGACTTCCTGCATGTCGTACCAGGTCGTCACTCAATTTAGTGGAGGTCGCCCTACACTTCGCCTACCGGTACGAAGCTGCCACTCTAGAACCTTTTTTCCCCAACGGTTGTCGGTTCTTCGAGCTATATGGTCGGCCCATTGCCACTTCAGCTTACTAATCCGTTGGGCTATTTCGGTCACTCTAGTTCCACTGCGGGGGAGGATAGCTGTCTCCATAACTTGCTGAGTGACTTTGAGCGTCCTCATACGGCCAACAGTGAAGGACCACGTCTCGGTTCCGTTGGTTATCACTGGCAACACGCACTGGTTGTACAGCTTAGTTTTCAGGTTTTGCGGTATACCTGACGAGAAGATGTGTCGTAATTTCCCGAACGCTGCCCAGCCGAGTTGAATCCGTCGATTGACCTCTAGGTCGAAGTTGGACTTACCTAGTCGGTCTATTTGGCACAGGTAAACGTACTCGTCAACAAATTCGAGCTTAGTGCTCCCAACAACTACCGGCATAGGTGTGACATGGACATTAAACATGATCTTTGTTTTGTCCATGTTCATCTTAAGACCTATCCGTTGGGAGACACTATTGAGGTCATTGAGCATAGTTCTTAAGTCCTCTAGCGATTCTGCCATAAGGACTATATAGTCGGCAAATCGAAGGTGAGTGATGTACTCGCCATGGATGTTAATACCGTATCCTTTCCAGTCCAGTAGCTTTAAAACGTCTTCCAATGCAGCGGTGAAGAGTTTCGGGAAAATAACGTCACGCTGTCTTACACCTCTCTGCAGTTAAATAGGATTCGTACTCTAGTTCTGTGCTCGGATAGCCATCGTAGCCCTACTGTACAAACACTTCAGCACTTTGATATACCGGCAGTCAACTTGGCACCGCTGAAGAGACTGTAGCACCGCCAAAATTTCGACGGAATCAAAGGTTTTCTCATAATCCACATACGCCAGGCAAATTTATAACTATTAAAATTCTTTTTTTTTAATTTACGTTAATACTACATGTACACGGATTAAAAATAAATTTTACGTCATTTTTCACGTTTAAATTTATTTTTTTATATCCCTGATTCCTAGGTGCTTCAGAACATTCATGGCATGGCTATCGTTGGGAATTTAAAAAAGTAAAAATAAATGCGATGAAATCTCTAAATTTAGTTTTATTTTATTTCTGAGATTGTACATAATACTTAATACTTCCTGGTCTTCATTACAAACAATTACAATAAAACTGCTATTTTCAAAGTATTCACATAAAATATATACTTTGTCATTTATTTATAAATGACAATGAGCCGAAAGCAAGCAAAAGGAAGCAGTTTTTCTCAGAGACTATTAATTAACTCCTAAACAACCGCAATGAATTAACATGTGCCTTGTATTCAGATTTTATTTCCTCCAAAGCAATTTATTTTCATGAATTAGACTAAATATTTCCCAATTCATTTCGTTATTTAACTTTTTTATATAGAGCAAGGGTAGCAAACCAAAAATCACCTGATGGTGAGAGTACTGTGACCCATGGATATCTACATCTATCAGTTGCGTTGTAATTCCTGAGGACCAAAATGAATCATTCCTGGTCAAAGAGTTTACGGTTTTCTACGCTAACCATTCGAAACACATCAACATTAAGCTGCTAATTTACTCTGGTATTCTGTTAGAGAGTAGTCGTGGTCCCCGATCGAGCCGACCCATTGTGTTTAAACCATATAACACCAGCAGCATGACTTTATCAATAGTAGTAGGTAGTTTTCCGCCTAGGATTCTGTTTGTGTTTTTATCCCATCCCCTCCCCAAACAGCAGCACAATGTTCCGATAGAAAGGGTATAGAGGGCCAATAAAAAACAAGCTGTGATTCATTCTATCTTAGTCCTAAGAGATGCATCTGTCACCTAATTTGCTTGAAGTTTGACTGCAGAAGCTACTACTTTATTGGTCACGGTGGGGATCGAACCCTGGCTGCTGAAAGGTACTGTGAAATTTACGCCAAGAGTTTAGGTCCTGAGCATCGCGCTATATTTGATAAGGTATAAATTAATTCAGTAAATAAATTGAGATTTTTAAAATAAAAATTTTATAATTTAAATTGAAAGAAAAAATATAAGTAGAATATTTAATAAACGTTTTGGCAGAAATGTGTCTCAGAAATGTCTTTTCGTGTCTTTTATTCGACGTAAGCAAAATATTTTACACAAAGCTTCGGGCGCGACATTAACACTTTACCTAATGGTGCGAGGGTGTTAGGGAAATACGTAAGGAACGAATCGTTACGATAAAGGAATATTTGGTTCTGTGATCTAGCAGTAAAATGTTGCTTTAATGAAACCAAAATAAAACATTGAAATCTATTTTACAAATTCCTATAATATCCATTTATTTCCGTCTATTAAAAGTCCATTGGTGAACATATGTAGGCCTCGCATACATATTGCCATTAAGGAGGGCTATATTTGCCATAGTTGCCACGATCGGCATGCGGGTTAGTAACCGCAGTTTTTTAAAATTATTATCGAGTTGTTATGAGAAAGATCCTACTACCCATTTCCTGTTTTGGTCTCTCTCTTTTTCTTATGATACCTACGGCATGATATATGTATGGTAGTGGCTGTACTTACATCACCACTACACTGCGCACTTTAAAATTCTGTAATTCTGGAAAGGCTAGGAATAATCAGCAGAGCTAAGAACGTTTTGATATATATCTATATATTAAACTTACAACAACCTGCAAGTAAATATTTATTTTTAATCACAACTTTAGAAATAAATACGATACAGGCTGCCTTTGTTTGAACTGTAATATTGTCGTCTAGTCTTTTTAATTTGAGTTCAGAACAAGTAAAATAAAACGGGGGAATAAATTGCTATTGTTGTGCTTGCGATTGTTTTCTCCTGGTGAAACTCTATTTCGTGATTTATTTTGATGTATAGGGTTGACTGTTATCCGTTTCAATCCTTAAATGATGTCACGAGCTGTATATGGTAAGCATCATATGACTGCAGGTGGTTCGAAAACTTGATTGCCTCTGTAATCACACAGACTGAGAAACCTCAGATAAACCTAGAAATAATGAACATTAGAGTTTACAACAGATACACAACAGAAGTGAATGCGTAAGAGATTAATCACAACAAGAAATGAAATTTTTTTAATTTCCTAATTGTAATGAGGAATACGCTGCTGTACATATCCTGGTTTGTTTTCTTCTGTTTCCTCTTAAACCCATGAAACTATAATATGAGGTATTGGATATTTTTACACCGCCTTCACGGTCAGGCGTATATTATATATAAATAATAAATGAAGAAATACGTGAGAAATAAAAAATCGAGAATATTTTTATCATCATATCATCCGCAGCTTAAGATAGGCCTTCCCAATCAGTGCCGTACAGCGCGATCCTGAGCCAAGGGCTCCTATCGATTTCCAGCAAATAATTTTTTATCATCAAAATTTGTATTTTTACAATTTGCCGTTAAATATTATATCACTTTTGCTGTGTCAGTGACTATTAATTCCGTTAGTTATTCATTCGCTGTCGCTCAAGTAAAATTATCTATGAGCTATTATTCTCACATATATTATTTATGGCTCAGATTGTTGTCCAATATTTCTTAAAGAAAGAGGTGTTCTTGATTTCAGTGTAAATTTGCTTCACCTTCGCATAAATTTCTCAGAATGCTACAAATTTTAGGAAAATAAAATGGAGTACACATAAAGTCAGTGAGGTTAAGTGATTAATTATGCTATCCCGAGAATAAAGAAATTTGTTTTATTTGGGGTAACTATCGTTTGTTTAAAATTTCATTTATAGTGTTTTGATTGTTATGAAAATTAAGTTAAGGTATTTTTTAATTAAAAAAATGTTATTTTGTAAATTGCCGTGTGTTGTGGCTTGCCTTCGTCGCTTTTGTAACCAGACGCGGTCGCTTTTTTTCCAAGAGGACTTTTTCCCACCTCAGTTCGCCAACACACACTTGTATGTAGTAAGCTAACTAAGCCCACTGCTCCGGCAAACCCTGTTCCACGTTGCCTTTTCTTCGTTCATCATGGGTAACCAAGCAATGTCTCCTAAGTCTCGTTCTAAATTCTCGTACAATTTAAAATATTTTATTAATGTGTGGACGTAGAAGGAAAAGGGGAGATCTCCCGCCGGGCAAGGTGTTCTGCCCGGGGAGCGACAAACACTCCGTGTGATAGTTCGGAGATGTTCCATACATACTGTTTATGATTCGCAATTTTAATAGCGTGATTTAGGCTTCCGTGTGATTCGCTTGCGGCGCGACGACAGCGCTGCCACAAATGTAATGAAATGATTGGTGAATATCTTTGACGCCGCCGTGAGTGCAAGTGTCGAGAGTGTGGGACTTCACGAAACTGTTCCGAGAGTGGGCATGCGCCGAACCACGTGGCGGGCCTGCTGTATAAATGACATTCCAGGAGGAAGCCTAGGCAGTCCTCACCAGGTCAGTGCGTGCCATCCCACCTACTTATTTGCTCCCTTGTCGTATGCACCAAAATTCCAGTCCATTAAATATTTAACGAAGATACCTCACGTTACTGGCATCTCCATTTTAATGGTCACCACGCTCACAAAATTAAAATTTTTGTTTGAGAGAAATTTCTATTTGGTTTAAACTTAAAAAAAATTACTTAAGCCTGACTGAAAAACTTTCAAATAATTTCAAAAACTTTATACTTTATACGGCATTTTGGTGCGAAAACAGAGTTTAAAGTTGATACAGTAAAAAATAATGAAATTTATTTCATGCATTTGAAATGACTTTTGTCACATTTTTCCGATTAATACAGTGAATAGTTATGAAGGTTAGATAAAAATATTTAAAATAACGTATTTACATAAATTTTACAGTCAAATACAACCATTTTTGCAAGCATAATTTAAGTAAAAAACGAAAAAGGGTCTCGGGCGTAGGCAATTCGTGCAGGGAACAGGTAGTAAGAGACAATAATAGAAATGACAAAATCACGACCTGTGCGTGTATGTGTGTTTGTTTTGTTATGTTATATGCAAAGATACTTGTGTGTGCGTGATTCGTATGTAGAGTCGCACACGTTTTAATGACGTCTTGCTGTAAGCTGAAAGCTATTCTACATAAAGGTACTAGACTGAAAAGGAAACTTATACACCGCCTAAGAATTTTGGGGTTTAAAAAAAGTTGTGAATTTTTTCGAAGCAATGTGCGAAGAACAAACAACTGTGTCACCGTTTGAACATCACACTAATTGTAGAGGTCAACAGTAGCGTATATCCTAGCTTTGTTCATCATGACTTTGAGAAATGATTTTTATGCCCTGTTAAGGGGTAGCATTGCGATTTTGTAGGTACTACCCTTAACTGGTATGGAGACATTAAATTGAATTAGTATAGACTTGAATATACCATTTTCAAAGTATTCAAATTTGCAGAGTCGCGAAGATTCTTGATCATCTTTCATACTCTGAGTTAACTTTTTTCAATGCAGTTTTCAGAAAGATACGATATCTTTTGTAGTTATGTATTTTATATGGTGACATTACCCTGTAACTTTCTTACGTTTTTGTGCAACAAATCCCGGTTTCAGATACATCGGATAAGATTTTTTGTGTCATCCAGCGTTTGCTGTACAAAATTTTCTTGAAACAATTTTAACTGAAGAATATATCTTTATAATATTGCCTACGATATCTATAAATATATTAGATCTGATTCTTTTAAAACATCTTTAAAATCATAATTATCTCGGTCGCGTTTGGCTTCCATAGGATTGAAGATTAAAACAGGTAGCCAAAGAAGCAAAACCATCAAGTGAAGAAGTTTTTACAGCAAATTTAAGTCAACATTCGGTAAAAATCAAAATATCCATGTCCAGCTAAGTAATGCTCAACATAGTGATAAATTCATGAAATTTTTTGTTAATACTACGAATGTTATGATGAATAATTTTTTGTACAAGCAGGCCTCTGTCACTCTTGTTACCTTCGTGAAATAATTACCTAAAATCGCGAGTCACCGACAGTGTAATGTGACCCAGACAGGCTACCGCGTTGTAGACGATTGAATATAAATTTTTTTAATGCTGTTTATGTAAATAGTTTTATGTAAATACTTGTCGAAATAGTTTTTTTAGTGTTTAGTATATTTTATTTAAGAATGAAATAGTTGTAAAAGTTTTAATGTAATTTAAAAATTATATATTATATATTTGATACATTAAAATGGCAAAACGTAGGTTTTACTTTAAGTGTTGCGTGGATGGACACTAAATGACCAACAATAGGATTCATATCATTTCTTTAATTCTGAATTTAAAAAATTTTTTTTTTCTACCTTATTTGGGGTTCGTGTGTTTGGTGTTCGTCTTTTTTTTTTTTTTTTTTTTGGGTTACCGAACGATTTTAGAGCGAAGTTATGAAAGGTGAATTTATTTAATTATTTTGTGAGATACGTACTTACAGCAAAAAAGAATTTAGTAATAATTTGATCTACAGAAGAAATACCTAAGTAATTTATTACAAAATTAGTTAAAATTTACTTCACGATCTAAGTATCTACTTACATACCTATACTTGTATTTTGTAATTTAAATATTTTAAATTTTATTAACACAAAGCACTGAAATTAAAACTTTGTATACTAACAAGATTTTTAACTAAGTAGAATAGATCAAATTTCTGTTTTGAATCTTATTTCAGGTTTATTTGTTATTTACACTATCTACCTATTTCTTCCGAACCAAGCATCGCGATTCCCGACGAATGACTTTGCAATTTGCATGCTTAAGGCATCTCAGAACTCACATAGGGGCGATAATATGGTCGGTCGGTCATAGTCAAAATAGGCACTTCACCTAAGTAACTTAACATTTTTCAATTATTTTTTTTTACTTTATATTGACATCCCTTAATAACCACGGAAGGTCCGCCGTGACCTAGGAAGCGGAAAATATGCAAATTAATAGGGACACTCGCGCGTAGCGATAAAGTTTTATTAAGCTTGGATGCGCGATTTATCTGATTAATAATAATTAATATGTAGGCTATTAAACGTCGGCAAGCAGTCGACAGCAAAGGAGTGCAACTTCTGTACGTAGTAATATTATTTATTCTATGGTACAAGGTTTAGTTTAGTTATAAGATTGAGACATTTATCTGGCGGGCAGCTATAAATTGTCGCTACTGAAACTGTATTTAAGTTAGCGCCTTACGCTATTTTTAATAATTAGTTTCGCATTTGGTCGGAAAATAATAATTTCATTGAAAAAGAAAAGAAACATATAACTAAGAGCATACAAACAACTAGGGATTTCATTGAATTTGGAACAATAAGTAACGTTACTGCTATTTAAATCCGAGGTTATATTACTTTCGCTCGTTTTAGTAATTCTACATTTTAGTGGATAAAGCAAGACACAATTGTAAGGTTGTGAATAACAAAAGATCATGTTTGGGTTTTGTAAAGTTATTTCTAAAAATGATGGTATGATATGTAAAAATATGGTAAGCTGTATGTATTTAAAAATATATTTGTAAACAGCTTGTATGCATGTCATTTTAGTTTGCTTGTATGTAGTTAAAATGTATGTTTATGTAAAATGAATATATTGTGTAAATAATAAGTTGAAGTTCATGCAACAAATATATGTATTTACATGTTATAAAATATCGCAATTTGTAATAAGTAAGTAATAAGTATGAATTCGATAAGACATATTAAAATTATTTGTCAAGTTTACGCAGATACTTAACATTAAATGAAACTAATTTTACGGATTTCATCGAGTTTTATTTTAACTAAGAACCGAGCTCGAGCAAACTGGGTTCGGACACCTTCGGCACCAATGAAATTGTTTATTGCAATTTTAAGTGCTCATTTACCACGTGCCTGGCGGTGGAGGAAAACATCGTGAGGAAACGTGCATATATGAGAAATAAGAAAAAAATATTTCTAAGATGTGAAATTTGCCAACACGCATTAGGGGCGTGCGGCGGATAGCTTCCTTGCCCTAAACACTCTCTCAGGAATAAGGGTAGCCACGTCCCAGCAGTGGGACACATATAGGCTGCAACGTTTACTTTTAATTTTAACTTTCAATTCCCGAAGTTTCACCGTTGAAATTGTTTATTGCAATTTTAAGTGCTAATTTACCACGAGCCTGGCGGTGGAGGAAACTATCTTGAGGAAACCTGCATGTGTGAGAAATAAGAAAAAATATTTCTAAGACGTTAAGTTTCCCAACACACATTAGGGCAGTGCGGCGGACAGCTTCCTTGCCCTAAAAACTCTTTCAGAAATATGGGTAGGCCTGTGCCCAGCAGTGGGACTTCATCATCATCATCATTACAGCTCTTCACAAGTCCACTGCTGAACGTAGGCCTCCCCCAAGTAACGCCACAAGAACCGGTCCTGAGCCACCTGCATTCATCGACTTCCTGCATGTCTTACCAGGTCGTCACTCCATCTAGTGGGGGGTCGCCCTACACTACGCCTACCGGTACGAGGCTGCCACTCGAGAACCTTTCATCCCCATCGGTTATCGGTTCTTCGAGCTATGTGGCCGGCCCATTGCCGCTTCAGCTTACTAATCCGTTGGGCTATGTCGGTCACTCTGGTTTTACTGCGGAAAAATCCCGAAACCTTTCAGCTCGAGTTACGTAACCGCTTTCAGTGCCTAGAAGATTGCAATGCAGTGGACGATATGAATGACAAGCCCGTGGAAACTGTCCATGCGGTCGGAGCTAATTTCTGCAAGACCCGCCGCAGAAGAACACAATAACTCTCCGATCACACTCTTAATCTCATGGCTGTTAGACGGGAGATGAGGCTGCATTCGACAACAGATTTGACAGCATACAGGCAACTGAACAGACAGATCTCCAAATGCATGCGGCGAGACTTACGCAACTTTAATACTGCTCGTATTAAAGAAGCGATCGAGCGGAACCAGGGCTCCAAAGTCTTTGCCGGAGATCTGTCTGCCAGAAAGAGCCAACTGTCAAAGCTAAAGCCTGAGTGTGGTAGCATCGTTTCCGGGACACCTGAGATTTTGAGTGAGATTGAGAGGTTCTATGGGCAGCTGTACACATCATCGTTGGAGCCACACGCATGTGTGAGTAACGATCCAAGAGCAAGTCTTACCCGACACTATTCCGATGCTATCCCAGACGTCAGTCTGAGTCAGATTAGAATGGCTCTCAAGCACCTTAAAAACGACAACGCCCCAGGCGAGGATGGAATTACAGCGGAGCTTCTGAAAGCGGGTGGAACACCGGTACTTGAAGTCCTTCAGAGGCTCTTCAATTCCGTCCTATATGGTGGCACTACTCCGGAGGCGTGGAGCGGAAGTGCGGTGGTCTCGTTCTTTAGGAAAGGCGATAACGCTCTCTTAAAGAACTACAGACAGATTTTCCTTCTGAGCCGCGTCTACGTGCTGTTTTCGGAGTCATTACGAATCGTCTCGCACGCAGACTCGACGACTTCCAGCCTCCCGAACAAGACGGTTTCCGAAAAGGCTTCAGTACCACAGACCACACACATACCCTGCGGCAGATTGTACAGAAGACCGAAGAGTACAATCTGCCACTTTGCCTGGCGTATGTGGACTATGAGAAAGCCTTTGATTCCGTCGAAATTTGGGCGGTGCTACAAGTGCCAGCCGTGTCAAGTTGACAGTCGGTATATCGAAGTGCTGAAGTGTTTGTACAGTAGGGCTACGATGGCTATCCGAGTACAGAACCAGAGTTCGAAACCTATCCAACTGCAGAGAGTTGTAAGACATGGTGACGTTATATCACCGAAACTCTTTACCGCTGCGTTGGAAGACGTTTTCAAGCTACTGGACTGAAATGGATACGGTATTAACATCAATGGCGAGTACATCACTCACCTTCGATTTGCCGACGATATAGTCCTTATGGCAGAATCGCTGGAGGACCTTAGCACTATGCTCAATGACCTCAATAGTGTCTCCCAACGGATAGGTCTTAAGATGAACATGGACAAAACAAAGATCATGTTTAATGTCCATGTCACATCTATGCCGGTAGTTGTTGCTAGCACTATGCTCGAAATTGTTGACGAGTACGTTTACCTGTGACAAATAGTCCGACTAGGTAAGTCCAACTTCGACCGAGAGATCAATCGACGGATTCAACTCGGTTGGGCAGCGTTCGGGAAATTACGACACATCTTCTCGTCAGGTATGCCTCAAAACCTGAAAACTAAAGTGTACAACCAGTGCGTGTTGCCAGTGATGACTTACGGATCTCAGACGTGGTCCTTCACTGCTGGCCGTATGAGGACGCTCAAGGTCGCTCAGCGAGCTATGGAGAGGGCTATGCTCGGAGTTTCTCTGCGTGATAAACTCCGAAATGAGGATATCCGCAGTAAAACCAGTGGGAATTATATAGGCTGTATCTTTTACTTTTAATTTTAACTTTCAATTCCCGAGGTTTTGGGTACTTTGCAGCACCCGTGGCCCCCCGTAACATTAATTTGGTTAATCATCATTAAACTTATTTACTAACAATTTTAAAATAAATAGTAATAGCAATATTATAGTCTCATCATATTGTTACTTTATTACATAATGTTAATTTCTTGATTTAATTTAAACATTAATTTAAAACTGATCGTATCATAGTGATTATATAAAAATGTAAGCTATTTTCAGCGTATTTTTCGTACCAAAACTTATTCTTAAATGATAGTTACAATTCCTCTTTCAAATTTTTAACTGTTAATAATAATAATAATTCTTTATTGAACACAGAATTTTTATATATATATATATTCGTAAAATTAAAAGCAACTAGTAATACTTCAATCTAACCATAATTGTATGTGCATTTATAGGCAAACATAATTTATGAAACTACTCCGTTATTGATATGGTATAATTGATGAGGTCAAACGACCGGTGATCAATCAATATTATTACTACCCGAAGGTGTTTACGGGTTGCCAGTGACAGAAATTGATAAATCCATTGTTGATAATGCTGTTTTTTATATAATAGGCATGCATTTTTAGTTTTTTTTTTTTATATAGAACACGAGTAACTAGCGAGCACACAGTCCACCTGAAGATGAGTGGATACTGTGGCCCATAGACAATTACGTCTATCCTCGAATAATAATCAAAATACGTCCACATTATTACTCCTGAGGACGAATCCCTCGTTTCCAGTAAAAAGGGTCTCCGGATCTTTACACTCACCGTTTCGGCTAGTTTTACGGTCTTGTGGACGTAGGTTTCATTCGGATACACGAATTGATCAAGAAAAACTATCATACATTCCCATACGTTAATGTCATTCGCCCCCACCACTCTTTTATTGGCTGATCGGCGGCGGAGCAACATCTCTCGCTACATGTTTAAACTATTTTCCAAATATCTCATTATTTGAAAGTTAATTGCGGCGATGCTAGTGAGCTTATAGCGCACGGATAAATATTCAGCAGTGCTGATTTCACCAATAGTGAAAGCGAAGGCGGCGGCTCGAAAAGGAAGGTGACCCTTTGTCCCACTAGGCTTAGAGACTCAGACGAAAATCTAGACCAGTTTCGCTGAATATCGCTGAATATTACCATAACTCCCTTTTGTTTGATTCCTACGTACCGAAAAGTATTTTCGAGTTATTTGGGCTTTTCATTAGTTATCGGTACTTTATTTTATTTTAACGAGTAGTAGTAAATAAAATGGCGGCAAAAATTATGAAACTAAGTTTAAAATTATTTACCATTTGTTTAAAAATACTGATTATATTAAACATATATCTTAGAAATCGTCGGTTATCGGTCGGAATTCGAGAACGAATATTTGGATTGGGCGTGCTTGGTGCTACAGAGGACACTGAAGAAATTAAAAATTTTGATTCTAAATTTATAAGGACAGAATTAATTTATAACTAGTTGGACGCGGTGTCGCCGGCATATTCGTATTCCCAGACTCATATTCCTATGGAAAGCGCTCAGAGAGCTCGGCTGCCTCGAATTAACCTCTCTGCATTTGATGGCGATATTCTCTCTTTGTCTAGTATCATTGGTCTCTTTACTTCACTCGTGTTGGTTCGAAATGATAAATTGAAAACGGAAAAGTTCCATTACCTCCTATCACATGTCGAATATGAACCTCAGTCAGCTCATAGAGCATTTGCGAATCGTTGAAGAGTCATTATGTACGGTGTAAGAAATATCAATTAGTTTAAAAAGTTACCTATTGATATTATAACGCGTTTTAAACAGTGCTAAGGTGGAAAAGGTGTTGTTCTGTCACAATTTACTCAACAGATTTCTTACGTACTGAGTGTAAACATTTAAATACAGCGGCGGTCCGTACACGTAGCCCGAGCGAAACTTGCGACTTTTAGATAAACACACTCAAATTATGGAAATTATTAATTCTAAAGAATGCGGTTCTACTATTAAACAATGTCTTAATTGTCGATATACGGGACATGTAATAAATAAATGTTATAAGTTCAAAAAGCTTTCGGTTAATTATTTCGTTCGTTAATATGTACTTCATATAACGCGCGGTTAGCACCGTCGTTGCGAGCGAGCGATGAACGTCGTAATCGACATGCAAATTATGTATCTGATAATAAATGCTCGTAATACTAGAAGCATCGTCATAGTTTGCCGAAACCCGCGACTCGGCAGTGTCTGTAGCGGTTCCAGGGATTATCACGTTTCGGAGCATAATAACGGATGGTGTAATTCACGAATTGGTTATTCGGATAATAATAGGGCTTCGGCTAGCTCTAGTGGATCTTATAGCGGTAGACGTAAGTCACACAATACATCACAATAGCAATTAAAAAGAAGACTTGTTGCTTCGGTTCCTTAGTTGACGGACAATGTTGTTTTATCAATGGTTTTGATTGAATTAAAATCGGCACGGAATGAATTCGTAAAGGCACGGGCCGTGTTAAAATAATTGTCTACACCGGGCTAAGAGGTTAAAATTAAATAAATATTTTAGTTTTATTTAATTTTAACCTCTTAGCCCGGTGTAGACAATTATTTCATCAATTTTTGGTAGACATGTATGTGAAGGTAGAAAGTGAAGGTCTCCGTTATATATCTTTAAATCAAAAAAAGCTGCGCGTTGAGAATTATATACATTTACAAGATGCAGTTTCTAGCGACGCCAATGAAAACCCCAGAGATTTAGGTAAAATGGTAATTCTGCCCTCATCATTCGTTAACAGTCGCCGCTATGAGTCCCCCGTATGAGTACACACAAGACGCATTCGCCTATGTACGAACTTACGGAAGACCTGATATTTTTGTTACTTTTACTTGCAATCCCACATGGAACGAAATAACGAAGAGCTAATGCCGGGCCAAAAAGTACTGCCAGATACGATTTAGTTGCTAGAGTATTTAGATTAAAAGTACAAAAATTAATGTATGTAATAAACAAAGGGAAAATTTTCGGAGAGGTGCAGTGTTTCATGTATTCAATTGAATGGCAAAAAAGAGGATTACCGCATGCCCACATTCTAATATGGCTTAAAGAAAAGTTGCGGCCCAGCCAAATAGACGACATATAAGTGACGAGATTCCGGATCCTGAGCAAGATAAAGAATTGTATGATACCATCGTCCGAAATATGATTCACGTTCCATGTGGAGCACGAAATTCAATATCGCCATGTATGAAAGAAGGAAAATGCACAAAGAAATTCCCTAAACAGCTATTAAAAGAAACAGTGCACAATGACAATGGCTACCCTTTATACAGACGCAGAGCTCCCAAATATGGTGGCAGGAAAGTTATAATCAAATCTCGCTCTGGAGCGTTCGAAACCTTAGATAACAGCTGGATTGTCCCGTATTCGCCCATTCTATGTAAAATGTTTAATGCCCACATTAATGTAGAAGCATGTAGCTCTGTCCGCGCAATCAAGTATATCTGTAAGTACATAAATAAAGGAAGCGACCAAGCAATATTTAATCTCAGGAGTGACGGTGAGGCAAATCCCGTTAATAAAGTACAGACCTTTCAAGCAGGGAGTTATGTCAGCAGTAACGAGGCAGCGTGGCGTCTCCTTGGCTTCCCTTTACACGAAAGGCACCTAACAGTTACTCATCTTGCTGCGCACTTAGAAAATAGAGAGCGTGTATATTTCACCGAAAGAAATTTCCAAGAATGATTTGCATCACCGCCAAAAACTACACTAACAGCACTAACTTATAGAGAAGAATGTGAAGCTCTGCATCTTTTGGTAAACGATAATCACTGGGATGAAACCATGGAGGAAGCAGTGCAGTGCCAGTCACCAGCCAAAATTAGGGATCTTTATGCAATTCTCATAACATCTTGCGGGCTATCTAATGCTCACGAATTGTGGGACAAATATAAAGAGTACATGGCGGAAGATATTTTGCGAAGGTTACAGCAGATATACATGAACATGACATACAATGAACACATTTATTATGAAGCACTTGGAAAAATTGAAGATAAAGTAATGGCAATGGTAGGCAAAAAATTAAGCGACTTTGGAATGATGAGCCCTCAGCAAACAACCGAAAAGGAACTAATTGATGAAATTATACGTGAAACAAACTACGATATACCATCTTTGCAGCAGCAAGTAGCCGAATTTGTACCCCGCTTGCTTCCCGAACTAAAACGAGTTTTCGACAAAGTATTGGGACAAATTGAATCTGGAAATGGAGCACTTTTCTTTTTAGATGCCCCTGGAGGAACTGGGAAGACATTTTTGTTAAATTTATTATTGGCGCAAGTACGGAAAGATAAAAACTTTGCTGTGGCCGTAGCTTCCTCCGGTATAGCCGCCACGCTGCTAAGCGGGGGCCGTACTGCACATTATGTTTTAAAACTCCCTCTAAATCTAGCCCAGGAAGAATCGTCGATCTGCAACTTTAGCCGCGATCTTTTATTTGGCTCCGTTTCCTTTCAGTTTAGAAAACTGCATCTCTGACGAATCAATTTAGCTCAGTTTCTTTTCAAAAGTCTGAATCCCTGACGGATAATTATGCTCATTTTCCTTTAATTAAAAAATATCCCATTTCCATTTGGAATAAACGGGCTATTTTCATGCTTTCCTATAAGTACGCTGCGTTTCAAAACATTTAAATAGGCTGACGAACCATTTTGCTCAGTTTCCTTTTAATGGCTGCATCTCTGACAAATCTATAAAACTCAGTTTTCTTTCAATTCAAAAAGCAATGGATAGTTCATATCCCAGTAACCATGCGGGCGAAGCCGCGGTTAACAGCTAGTAAATTATATATATTAAACCCTTATATTGCCCTTACTATTTTAAAATATTGTCTACTTGTACCTAACTTTACATACTTATTACGCTCAAGTACAGTCTGGAAATGTTCGGATATTTTAAAAGATGTTGATAGTAGTCTTAAAATTGCTTTGGAAAATATTATAAATTTGAGATTAAATACAATAGCATGGAATCAAGCCACTTTACCTATCATATTTGGTGGTATTGGAGTAAGAAACATTTCTAGCGTCGATTTGCCTGCTTTTCTTGCTTCCGTAGATAGTGTCAATGATTTATGTAACACAATAAAAAAAATAAAGTAGACCTGTGTTTTGTTGTGGAAGCAAGGCAAACATAGCTAACGCTCTGTCCCGGCGAAAATGGCCTACTGGAAGTTAACCAACAAAAATAGTGGGATATTCTGTTGGTACGGAGTTTCCAGAAAAATTTATTACAAGATTTACACTTGTTGACTACAAGATCAAGCTCGCATTCTAGCTGTTTCTACTAAGGAATCTAGACACTGGTTACACGCTCTACCATCAAGTAATCTCGGCACATTACTTATTGGGGGGGGGGGGAGCTTAGAAATAGCTTTTAGAAATCCGGCTTAGAGCGGCAATTTGTCAACCTCACCAGTGCCCCTGTGGCAGCAGCGTCGATGAGTTTGGGCTCCACGGACTTTCATGCAAGAAAAGTGCAGGTAGATTTTCCCGTCACGGTTCTTTAAACGAAGTTATCCTAAGGGCTCTTGTATCCATAAATATCCCCTCGGTTTTAGAGCCTTGCGGGATATTTAGAGACGATGCCAAGAGGCCTGACGGTATGACTTTGGTCCTTTGGGGGAGAGGTAAAGCCCTAGTGTGGGATGCTACTTGTGTTGACACTTTGGCGGCCTGTCATCTCAAGGGTACCTCTTTTAGAGCCGGGGCGGCATCAGAGGCAGCCGAATTTAGTAAATGGCGCCAATATGAGTCTTAGAGAAATGACTACATATTTGTGCCATTTGCTGTAGAGACCATCGGTCCGTGGGGTCCATGTACTCACTGCATCCACGGCTGGTGCCAGCGATGACCAACCGTGGATACAGTTCCTAAAAGAACTGTATCCACGGCTGGTCGTCGCTGCTGGTGATAAAAGGGCTGGTTCTTTCCTTGCTCAAAGGCTTATTATAGCTATTCAGCAAGGAAACGCAATGTACAAACAAAGTACAAAAGTACAAAAGTAACAACAAGTAGCGTTCTTGGCACTATACCACGGGGAGCAGGACTTTTGACAATTTAAATTTTTAGTGTTAGTTTTTCTACATTATATTTTCTTTTTTTATATTGTATATAATTAATATTAATTTTAAATATTGTAATTTTAATTATTATTTTTATTTAATTTTAAACCTAATTTGTAACATCTAAGAGTTGACCTTTTTGAATATTAAAATTAAAAAAAATTAAATAAGACCTTTAGAGACCACTTGTCTATGAAGAAGTTTGGCATTACAGGCTCAATGTGAAATTTCCTATCCTCTAATTTAATAAAACGTAGTTAGTCTATGGATTTTTATTTATAATCTACGTTCATTTCGTAGGCCTATTTCGTGTGGCGTGTTATTGTGTTGATTTTTGGATTTTTCTAATGTTTTATTAGTGTTTAGATTAGTTTTTTTACTATAAAATTGTTATAAAAGTTTTTGACTGTGTAAATACGATTTATCTTTTTACGTAAATAATTTCGAGTAATGTAGAGAAATAATTGTGAAAATCCGCAGTTGTTCTGAGCTGGATAAGTACATTTTTTTACAATAAAAATACAATAAAAATATATTTGTAATGAAGTAAAAGCAATACCATAAAAAACATAACTTGTAAAAAAACCAAGTCTCGCAACTTAGTTCTTCTACCGTAAAAAGTTGTGAGATCCATGTAATACTAAGTCGGTGAATCTATTCCCTTTATATGTATATTAAGGGTCCTTCTGTTTTAAATTATTACGTAATTAGCAGGCCTAACAACATTTTATATTGACCATATCAATGTTAAAATCTTTTATGTTTTAAATATACAGTGTGTCCGGTCACGGACTAGCGATATTTTAGGTACTTATAATACAGCTATTTTAATATAAAAATACACTACATACTGAGGTCTAATCCCCTCACCTTCTATTTGGCAGCCATTTGGTTTTTCTCTTGAGATATTCTCTACGCGTTTACGAAAAAAGTCATATCTCTGAAAGTTTTAGTCTTACTGAGATACAAAATTAACTCATTCGGAGGCCAATAATATTGTTTATCGTTTACATTGTTATTATAGTTTTTTACCCTCGTCATACGCAAATAATGCACTGCTGGAGATGTAATTGTCCCGTCCAAGTTAAACAAGTGGACTAGCGATCACAGTTGACTACCAGCCTAATAGCATAAGCGTTATAGACATCAGCTATTTTCCATCCAACTCGGAAGATTGAGTATTATTTTTCGCATAAACTACTGAAAATATGCGTAGATTTTAGACATACTTGTTTTAGGCAAGTAGACTTTTTTCCATTTACAAAATGAATATACAATTCTTTTATAAGCTCTAATAACTTAGAAACAAGTCATTTAAAAAGTAGGTACCATATTGCTTTTCAAAGAAGATTTTTTCAATTGATAAAACTTAATAGACCGTGGAAATGCTCGATATTGGTACTTGAAACTGGCGCCAGAAGATTCATCTGTCATTATCCGTCTTTTACGGGGATTGGCTCCATCTTTAGCGTTTAAGGAAATGTAACGATACATCGTATTAAATCGACATAGTATTGTGACAGACGTTTCAAGATGTATGAACACATAAAACTCTCTGGAAATAAGAAATATTATACTCATTTAGTGGTTATGTAATTTATATTACAGATTGAGGTCAATTATGTTGATGAACTTATTTAAGTTAATATACTGTAAGTGGAGGGTTTTCGTACGGAAAACTGTTTGGGAGGAAAAGAGACAGACAAATATTAACCTCTCAAACCCCGAGCGGTCGTAGGAATTTGACAGAATATGGCATGCGAACGCGGCCATATTTTGTGAAATCACTAGCGGTCTCATGAGACCGCACCCACCCACAGCACTTTAACCCATAAAAACTTATATTTACAGACTACTTTTTTATGAAGAAGTGGGAGAAGTGGGGGAAAACGAGCATGCGGTTTACCTGATGTTAAGTGACTTCCGCCGCCCATGATCAACCGCAACACCAGAGGAATTGCAGGTGCGTTGCCGGCCCTTTAGAAAAGAGTAAGCTCTTTTCTTGAAGGTCCCCAGGTCGTATCGGTCCGGAAAAATCGCAGGTGGTAAACTATTCCATGGAGAGGTCGTACGTGGAAGAAAACTCCTTGTGAAACGTACAGTGGTAGACCGACAAGCATACAGATGGTGTGGATGGTATCGGGACGTTTGCCGCGTAGTGCGCTCACGAAATTTGGGGATTAATTCCAACAATTCCATCCTCTAATGCGATAAAAATTAGTTAGTTTTTCGTTTTTTATTTATAATCTACGTTCATTTCGTACGCCTATTTCGTGTGATAATTTTTGATTTTTCTGATGTTTTATTAGAGTTTTGTATAGTGTTCATTATAAAATTGTTATAAAAGTTTTTAGGTGAATATAATTTATCTTTGTACGTAAATAATTTCGAGTATTATATAGAAATAATTGTGAAATTCAAGCTGCCGTTCTGTGCTGAGTACGTACATTTTTAACTATAAAAATACAATTGAAATCTATTTGTAATGAAGAAAAGCACTAAAATAAGTAATATAACGTAATAAACAGAAACAAGTATTATATTAAAAATTTTAATGTTGAGGGGTTAAGCAAAAAATACTTAAGCGAAACGGATTTTTCATTTGGTTGCTTTAAATGGGGATTTAGAGCTTCAAATCAGATAACTTAATAAATAAAATATTTCTAAAAATGTTATTTGCTTCTGGACTCACCGGCACGTGCCGAAATATGTATGTATCTACAACCGCTATGAGGTCACCGACACGGCTGCCACAAAGCAAACCGCAATAGGTTTTTGTGTAAATCGTTATACCTACCTAGACATAGTTATTTTCCGAAAATTTTATAATAATAGAAATTATAATGAAATATATATATATTTTTTTTTTAATAATGTGCAGGCAGTTTATGAATATACGATTTCCCTTCTTGTATAACTTATAATATTTAATATGTTAATATTTATTTTACATTTATAATATTTTATAAATATCATTATTTTGACGATGTCACTTAACGAGAATTCTTAGACCTACAAAGTATATGACGATATTTTGACGAGATCTAAAAGTTTATAAAGTAACGTTCATTACAATCTATCAAAGTCAACTACTGATTATTACTGAACATACTGGCTTCCCCATCGATAATTTCATAAGGGGGGTATTTGCCATACTTCCCACTTTTGGCAGGCGGGTTGGCAACCGAAGTTATTTGCTTTGGATCTAGTTGTTGTTGAGAAGATACTGTGAAGATTGTGCCAAACTCACGGGACGATTTGGGTTAGTTGATATACTTTCAACCTCAATACACATTGTATTTGAATACTTATAAAAAAAATAAAAAAGGTTAAAGTAAAAATATAAATTAAAGGAAAAATATAAAATAGGTTATTTTTCGTGACTGATTCCAAATTTGCAACTATTTGTAGGAGAAATTTAGTATGATTTTTGATATAAAATTTTATTCGATAAAGAGTATGTAATATGAATTATTTTTTAAATAAAGTCATATTATTGTTTATTACAAGAATGGTATAAACAAAACAAAATTAGTATAAAATACGCGGCGTTTCGCGGGCTCCTCAAACTCAAAAACGTTAGCCAACGAAGGACTTACGTATAGTCTCCCATTCGAGTGATCAAAGGTAGCGTCCATTGCATTCCGACTAACTTGATTTATCCACTTATTTCGATCTACATAATATCTATTATTTATATTTAGTGGTAATATTTAAAAACATTGTTTTACAGACACTAAAGTTGTCACAATTTAGTAGTCAAGAATAGAAATAAAAATATGTATTGTTTATCGACTGTCGATAAAAAAATGCTAATCAGTAGATTTTGAAAAATAAAATTTAAGTAATTGTTATTTAACAACAACATTTAACATTTTTTAAACGTTTATTGTTATTCTATTGTATTATTGTTTTTTTTTTACAAATCCTAGCTATAATTTATCTTTTTAATAATTATTACGGGCTCTGCCTGTAGTAAATAAATAAATAATAACTAGTTTTAAAATAACATAAAAAATTACAACAAATTTCCTCCATTTAGAAAATATTAAAATTATGTAGACTTGTCGCTTTGCCACGTTTACGCACATAGATTTGTTTTTTATATTGCGAAATTATGTATCCACTGTGAGTGACTTGTGTATGATGTCTTATTCAAACGAGGAATATTTTAATACTAATTTAATTATTAAGAACAACGGTGGTGCTTGTTGTGTTACAAAGTGTTATGCAATTTTCCTACATTAAATAATTATAACTTAGTATACTTTTAGTACATTAATCTATGTGATCGTGATTTGCACTCATTAGTGCCTTAGTCCTCCCATCAAGTGTTATCTCGGTGAACAGTGTGGTTTAAGTGCTAATTTCTTTGTGTAAAAACTCAAAACTAGCTCAGTTTCAAAATACTTAATAATATATTTATCCACAAATTAGCGCACATAGAACCATTACAGTAGTGTCAACACGTTTGCTAAACTTGTACTCATTTACCTACTTGCTAACCACTCTTACGGGGCCACCTATGGTGCTTGGTGTGCATTACTATCTAACAGCGCCGGCGCATCTCCACATCATCTAGCAACCGCATAACTATAAGGCATCCGCAGACATTATCTCATTTCTATACTCATCGATAGAGGTCGCTACGTGTTCCATAACAATGAATAGTAATGCCTGTACATTTTCGCAAACTATGTGACGTCGTCCGTGCCAACATAGAGGAATCATCAGTTAGGACATGTCGCAGAGTATCCAAAATGGACCCCAAGTCCTCTTGGTCCCTTAACATCTTAGTCACCCTAGCATCGACGCTACACCGTGACCTTGTCATCTCGGATGTCACCCGCTATAATAAAAAGCCTTTCGGATTTTTTGGACATTTCGGATTACTGAACTCTCGAATTGAAGATATCTAGAGGTGCATAGGAACTCTAACAGAATTTATGTCGCTGAGCATTTGTCACTGGAGATGAAAATGTTATATGCAGAAACTCGTCGATTTGCCGCAGATAAAAATTATAAATACACATGGGTGCGATATGGTAAGATTTACACCCGTTAAAACGATTATTCAAGCGCAATTCTGATTATATATATATATATATATATATATATATATATATATATATATATATATATATATATATATATATATATATATATATATTCACCAAGCACCATAGGTGGCCCCGTAAGAGTGGTTAGCAAGTAGGTAAATGAGTACAAGTTTAGCAAACGTGTTGACACTACTGTAATGGTTCTATGTGCGCTAATTTGTGGATAAATATATTATTAAGTATTTTGAAACTGAGCTAGTTTTGAGTTTTTACACAAAGAAATTAGCACTTAAACCACACTGTTCACCGAGATAACACTTGATGGGAGGACTAAGGCACTAATGAGTGCAAATCACGATCACATAGATTAATGTACTAAAAGTATACTAAGTTATAATTATTTAATGTAGGAAAATTGCATAACACTTTGTAACACAACAAGCACCACCGTTGTTCTTAATAATTAAATTAGTATTAAAATATTCCTCGTTTGAGTAAGACATCATACACAAGTCACTCACAGTGGATACATAATTTCGCAATATAAAAAACAAATCTATGTGCGTAAACGTGGCAAAGCGACTAAGTCTACATAATTTTAATATTTTCTAAATGGAGGAAATTTGTTGTAATTTTTTATGTTATTTTAAAACTAGTTATTATTTATTTATTTACTACAGGCAGAGCCCGTAAGAATTATTAAAAAGATAAATTATAGCTAGGATTTGTAAAAAAAAACAATAATACAATAGAATAACAATAAACGTTTAAAAAATGTTAAATGTTGTTGTTAAATAACAATTACTTAAATTTTATTTTTTCGAAATCTACTGATTAGCATTTTTTTATCGACAGTCGATAAACAATACTTATTTTTATTTCTATTCTTGACTACTAAATTGTGACAACTTTAGTGTCTGTAAAACAATGTTTTTAAATATTACCACTAAATATATAATAGATATTAGGTAGATCGAAATAAGTGGATAAATCAAGTTAGTCGGAATGCAATGGATGCTACCTTTGATCACTCGAATGGGAGACTATACGTAAGTCCTTCTTTGGCTAACGTTTTTGAGTTTGAGGAGCCCGCGAAACGCCGCGTATTTTATACTAATTTTGTTTTGTTTATACCATTCTTGTAATAAACAATAATATGACTTTACTTAAAAAATAATTCATATTACATATTCTTTATCGAATAAAATTTTATATGAAAAATTCATACTAAATTTCTCCTACAAATAGTTGCAAATTTGGAATCAGTCACGAAAAATAACCTATTTTATATTTTTCCTTTAATTTATATTTTTACTTTAACCTTTTTTTTATTTTTTTTAGTAATAAGTTAGAAATTTATAACATAAGTATTCAAATACAATGTGTATTGGGGTTGAAAGTATATCAACTAACCCAAATCGTCCCGTGAGTTTGGCACAATCTTCACAGTATCTTCTCAACAACAACTAGATCCAAAGCAAATAACTTCGGTTGCCAACCCGCCTGCCAAAAATGGGAAGTATGGCAAATACCCCCCTTATGAAATTATCGATGGGGAAACCAGTATGTTCAGTAATAATCAGTAGTTGACTTTGATAGATTATAATGAACGTTACTTTATAAACTTTTAGATTTACATCTTAGTCACCCTAGCATCGACGCTACACCGTGACCTTGTCATCTCGGATGTCACCCGCTATAATAAAAAGCCTTTCGGATTTTTTGGACATTTCGGATTGCTGAACTCTCGGATTGAAGATATCTAGAGGTGCATAGGAACTCTAACAGAATTTATGTCGCTGAGCATTTGTCACTGGAGATGAAAATGTTATATGCAGAAACTCGTCGATTTGCCGCAGATAAAAATTATAAATACACATGAGTGCGATATGGTAAGATTTACACCCGTTAAGACGATTATTCAAGCGCAATTCTGATTATATATATATATATACATATATATATATATATATATATATATATATATATATATATATATATATATATATATATATATATATATTAATTATTATTTTATTATTTATTATAATTTACTATGACGTCATCCGTCTTGTTCAAACTAACTTAACTGATGATATTTGTAACAGCGAAATCTTTGATTCTAGATATCACGTTTTCCGCACGAATATACAAACTATAAGTAATATAAAAAAGGCCGGCGCCAGAGTTGTAATTGCTGTTAAAAAATTAATGTTATTTGTCAACAGTTATGGCAAACTCACCTGTAAGATATTTGGATTACTATTCGGTCGAACTCTTCTAATCACTGCAATTTGAATATCTGCGTTAATAACTTACCTTCCTATGACACCGTAGATGATCTTATTATATTTTACAATAACTACCAAAATATCGCTTTATAGGCGAATGAAAATAATAAATTTATTTGCGTCGGAGATTACAATAACCCTAGTATACAGCGGAGGCCAGGAGATCGAGTACGAGAAGGCCTAGCTTGGGTGCTGGATCGACAGGATGCTGTGCATGACCGCGCACATCGATTTCGTGGAGGCAGTCCTGGCATCCAAGCTGCCGATAAAAACGAAGACCACCATTTACAAAAAATACATCGGACCACTGTTGCCATTGTGGCCCGAATCGTGATCGCAAGCCTAAACTGTTTTCACTTCAAGTGTACCGTATCACCACATTTAGCCGTGTGGCAGCGGTCTAGAATACTGTCACTCCTTTTCATCCCGTGGATGTCGTACGAGCCGATAGCTCCGGCTTCCGATGGGCGGGGGTTAGTCTACTCCTAACTTTTTGTTATTATAAATAGGACTAGATTAACAACTATTCTGCTCTCCTGTCCGGCGAGCAGTTTGGCGTATGGCTCTGGGGGAGAGCGCAGATCGTGTTGATCCCCAGGGCAACTCTGAGGAGTTGTCCTTCACGTGGTTGCCGCCTGTTATTTGGTCTGGTTCAATAGGAAACAGACAGAACAGAAACACTCGGACGATCCTCTTTTTCTTTTCTTTTATCCCTCCCCCTTTTCCTATCCCAACCCAATCCAAGGTGTCAAGCGTACCGTGCCGATGGATGCGTGGCTGGAGGGAGTCCAGACGCAAACGGTGCCTACCCGAGACCAGGGCGATTCGGGTAGTATTTTAGCCCTTCCCTCGGCATGCGGAGCTCTGCCGGGGGTGACCAAGTATTTCCCTAGCTACTCGTGGGAACAAAATGGATGAAAACCGACATTTTGTAAAAGACAGTGAGAAGTCTCCTTTAATGGAATTAGCTGCAGGTTTGGAAGAGGCTCTTTAAGCCTCACCAACACCCTGCACCAGTGCGCCCCAACCTGGGACGAGCCGTGAAGTGGAGGGCACGTTTGCAGCCGAACCACAATCGGAAACGAACCAGGGAGGGGAAAAAAAATTTCGCTAGGCCTTATAAGCTTAGTGGGGCTGCGAGGAAAAGGTACCGAAGGCTGAAAGCAGCTGAGATTGGAGCCGAAGAGGCCCTCTCTCTCTGCCAGAAGCCTTGGGACGAAATTCCTCTGCCCGAGCCTCCCCCAGTTCCGAAGCCGAATAAACGCAGTCGGTCTGAGGAAGAGTCCTCCAAAGACCAGCCCAGGAAGACTGTGAAGCTGGCAACGGAGGAGAAGAAGTTCAGCTTCAGTGCCGTAGCTGGCTCCGCGCGTACAGGAATTCGCATCCTATGAGTGTGGATCAGATGCGGCTGGTCCATCGGGCACTAACACAGGCCATCGCTAAGACGGCCTGTGGGTCGGGAATGGCCCAAAATTTTCCCGGTTCACACACAAGCCAGGTTGGATTCTGGTAACGTGCCTGAATAAGGCAAGCCAGGACTGGATTGTGGGTGAAATCGGAAAACTAGAGCCCTAGTGGAGGAGATCTTAGGGGCGAACTGTGTCTGGGGCATTACCTACTTGCCCCGCAGCGAAGCCGACTCTCCAGAGGAGGCGGCTGTGCTGTTGAGGGCACAATATGAAGGGCTTCATACTGAGCTCTGGAGAATTCTCCACCGTAGGGACGATGAGAATAGGTTCTTAGTAACCTTTTCTCTGGACGACTCACCGGCGGAGGCTCTTCGGAAGGCAGGCGGCAGAGTTATCCTTGGCTTTAAGATGATAACTTTTAAAGTCAGGGAGGCTCTGACGCGGCCTAAACGCGGGCTAAACCCAAGGGTAAAACGAGGGTCCTCCAAGCAAATCTTCACCATGCCGCAGATGCTTCTGTCGTGGTGGAGGTTTGCTTTGCAGAGGACAACATTGACCTCGCCCTTATACAAGAGCCTTGGGTGGCCAACGGTCAAGTTCTGGGATTGGCGGCTGCCGGTAAGATTCTTGTCAATACCAAAGGCAGTAGACCCAGAGCTTGTATAATTTATAATAAAAATATTGAACTTTTAGCTGTTCCAGAGTACTGCAATGATGACCTGGTTACAGCCTTCATAAATCTCAAGGGATGCACAGGGGCCAGAGTAATCATTTGCTCAGCCTATCTTCCCGGCGAGAACGCAGATCTCTACCATCGAGTTAGAGCGAGTGGCGGAGTTCGCCCGAAAACACAACGCCGAACTTGTTGAGGATTGTGATGCTAATGCTCACCACACAGCCTGGGGAAGCACCAACTTCAACGAAAGAGGTGAGTTACCTTATGATTTTCTCATCTCCAACCGCCTGGTAAGCCTAAAATTAGGTTGTACACCAACTTTTGTAGCGCGTGCTAGGCGAGAAGTGTTAGACATAACCTTTGCTATCAATAACATGTCCAGGCGGATAAATGACTGGCATGTTAGTAGCGAAAACTCGATGACTGATCACAAGCACATTAAGTTTGTGATTGGAGCATCACCATCCTTCGAAACCGTTACTTTTAGGGATCCGAAAGCGACCTCCTGGAGTATCTATAGAGATAGCCTAAGGAGGAATTTGGAAACGTTTCCTAAAAGCATCAAAACAATTGTAGGTCTGGAGTTAGCGACGGAGACAGTAACCGTAGTTATCCGTGAAGCCTTCGAGGACAGTTGTCCCGTCAAAACCAAGACCTCAATACGAAAAGTTTCTTGGTAGAATTCTAAGCTGAAAGACCTTAGGGAAAAGACAAGGAAACTATTTAATAGGGCTAAGAAAACCAAAGAGTGGGATATTTATAGTGCAGCCCTAACTGAATATAATAAAGAAATTAGGAAAGCCAAGAGAGCATCGTGGAGGAAGCTATGCGAGGAAGTTGAGTCTTTGCGTCGCAGTGCAAGACTACACAAGATGCTATTGAAAGCTAAACCTAATCAGATCGGGCTTCTTAAAAAGCCGAATGGTAACTTCAGTAGTAGTGAAACAGAAACATTGGAGTTACTAGCGTCAACCCATTTCCCAGGGTCATACAAGACTTCAGCTTTGAACTCTTTCAGAGCCCTACGAAGGCCTTGCAATGAGGACTGGCGTAGGGCTGCAAAGATAATAAGGCCAAACCTGGTGCAGTTGTCTGTTGACTCCTTTGAACCATTTAAATCAAGCGGGGAGGATGGAATAATTCCCATCCAACTACAGAGGGGTATCGACATGCTTCCTCCTTATCTGGTGAAAATCTTCAGAGCAAGTTTTGCATGGGGATATATTCCAGAACGATGGACAATTGTAAAGGTTCTATTTATAACTAAGGCTGCTAGAAAGGACTACGCTTTACCAAAATCCTTTAGACCTATAAGCCTATCTTCCTTTCTTCTTAAGACATTGGAAAAAGTTATAAATAGATATATAAGGGATGTAGCTCTAGCTACCAGGCCCATACATTACAACCAGCGTGCTTACTGCAGAGACAAATCTACCGAAACAGCCCTGATCAGTGTCATTGACAGGGTCGAAAAAGCACTGGAGGATAAAGAAATAGCTCTTTGTGCCTTTCTAGATATTGAGGGCGCCTTCGACAGTAGCCCCACATCACTGCTGATTGGAGGCCTAACATATAAAAATGTTGACCTCACTACCATCAGATGGGTGAAGTCCATGCTCTCAAACAGAAAGGCAAAAATAGCGCTGTTTCAAACTTCGATTGAGGTTGCAACCACAATAGGCTGCCCACAAGGAGGTGTTTTGTCACCCTTTCTTTGGACTCTTGCGGTTGACCAACTATTGTATCAAAATGGCAGACCTACGCATTGACACATTGGGTTATGCTGATGACCTTGTGATCATTGCAAGGGGCTTTTGCCAAAGTACTTTATCGTCAATAATATAAAGAGCCCTAAACACAATAAATAACTGGTGTAGGGATAACAGTTTATCAGTTAATTCTGATAAAACTGTTATAATACCCTTTACCAAAAAGAGACGGTTGGAGAAATTAGTCCAACCAAAATTTAATGGCAAAAAAGTACCATTTTCCACGGAAGTTAAGTACTTGGGCGTAACAATCGATCAAAAACTAACGTGGAACTCTCACCTTAGCATTGATATAGCGTATGCCATAAGGCAAAAATTGCTTTAGGTACGTGCAGTAGTTTGGTCTGGAACAACTGGGGCTTGCGTCCCAGTATGGTCCTATGGCTGTATAGCAGCATAGTGAGGCCGATTCTCACCTATGCCTCTATTGTCTGGTGTAACAAGGCCAACCAAAAGACGACTGTGAACAGACTAAATAGTCTACAAAGGACTGCCTGCCTAATGGCAACTGGAGCTATGCGATCATCGCCTGGAGCTGCTCTTCATGCACTTCTATGCCTTACGCCCCTTGATTTCTATCTAGACAAGGAGGCGTCTTGACTTGTCTTAAGTGCTGTCTTATTATGCATGATATCAGATATCATGCGTCCACTATACACTTTTGATAAAAAGTATATAGTGGAATTACCCTCCAGAGACTAGCAGCCTCATATGGTATACCGATGGGTGTAATATGGGCCTCGATGTAGGCTTTGGAATTTACGGAGAACGCCCCAAATTCAAACTTAGTATGAATTTGGGTAGATACACCTCTATCTTTCAGGCAGAAATTTTCCCCATACTTCGGTGTGCGGAAATCAGTCTGCAAAAACACTAGGTCAACCATAAAATTTACATAAACTCGGATAGTCAAGCAGCACTGCTAGCGCTGAGATCAAACTTAGTGAACTCAAAGCTAGTTGGAGACTGCGTGAACCGTTTTAACGCCCTGGGTTGTTACAACAGGGTCGTTTTAAGATGGGTTCCGGGTCACGAGGGTATTGTAGGCAACGAATTTTCCGACAAACTTGCACGGGAGGGCTCAAATTGCACACAATTTGGACTCGAGCCATTTTGTGGAATCTCAAGAAGCCTAGCCCGATTGACCCTTGAAACTCTTTATCACAATAAATCACTTAAGATCTGGTCTCATACACCAGGTTTAAAACATTCTAAAACCTTAATCCGGGCTTTTGATCGTAAATTCGCTTCAGAAGCCCTGGGATTAAGTAAAAATTAAATTGCGCATTCTGGCAAGAGCCCTAACTGGACACTGTTGTCTCAAAAAGCATATGTCCATCCTGGGACTAACCAACTCAAGGATGTGTCGGTTCTGTTCCACAACGGAAGAAACGCCTCTACACATCCTAATTGATTGCGGACTCTTAATGCGCAAACGTAACACTCATCTGGGACACTATCTACTCCGCCCAGAAGAAGTGAAATTGCTCACGGCTAAGCAACTCCTTCGATTCATTGTAGACATAGGGCTTAGCAGTGAACTATAGCCATAGCAGCGATCACAATAGATCTTCTAGGTCGCAGTGATACTGGTATCTTTACCTAGACCTGCATAGCTGTTCGCACATAATAATAATAGAAAAAAAGCTTCCGATGGATGGCGGCATAACCATCCCAGTCTTCGTCAGACCAAAAATACCCAGACCTGTGATGGACAGCAGCGTCACAGGTGCAATGTGTCTGGCACTACGATCACCAACCCGCTTGCCCAGCGTGGCGATTAACGGCAAATCCTCCTATGAGTAGCACCACAAAAAAAAGCCCCCAGTTCCCGGTCGCCCCATTATTCCTGGCCGTGGTGGCGGTCATGGCAACGGTGGGGCAGGGAGTGCGAAGAATCCCCGGGAGAGGACAGGTTACCACCAAAAACTGGACTTGGCGACGTATAATGGACGGACTCTGCGGCAAGACGGACACATTTATGAACTGGAAGCTGAGCTAGAAAATATAACATGGCATATTGTAGAGTTAAGTGAAGTTCGAAGAGAGGGGGAGGATACAATTGCCCTGCAATCTGGCCATCTGCTCTACTTTCGGGAGGGAGACGACCTATCCCAAGGCGGAGTAGGTTTCCTCGTTCATAGGATCCTCACTAACAGCATTGTAGAAATCTCAAGTGTGTCGACACGGTTAGCGTACCTTGTACTTAAGTTATCAAAGAGATACTCTCTGAAGATCGTACAAGTTTATGCCCCGACCTCGGCACATTCGGATGACGAAGTAGAAACTGTCTATGAAGACATTTCTAGGGCCTTACGTAACACCACAAAGGCCCACTACAATGTTGTTATGGGGGGATTTTAATGCCAAAGTGGGTAAACACACGAGCGTCGAATCGATTTTGGGACACAACGGTTTTGAAAGCAGGAATCACAGGGGGCAAATGCTGGTCAACTTCCTCGAGAAAGAGGCGCTATTTCTGATGAACACATTTTTCACGAATAAGCCACAAAGGAAGTGGACCTAGCGCAGTTCCGATAATACTGCAAAAAATGAGATTGACTTCATCATGACGGACAAAAGGCACATATTCAGAGACGTCTCAGTGATCAACAAATTCAATACCGGAAGCGATCATCGACTTGTTAGAGACACTCTGAATATCGATTTTACGCTTGAAAGGTCCCGATTGGTGAAGTCTACGATTCGACCAAATCTGTTTCAAACCAAAACTGGCTCCCAACGCTTCCATCTAGTACTCAAAAATCGATTCGATGCCCTGAGACCCACTTTAGATATTGACGAGGACCTTAACAGCCTGATTAAGATCTTACGGGATGAGGACAACAGGTTTTGTGGCAAGCAACATACGGGCCAAAAGTCGAAATTCTCAAATGAGACACTTCAGCTTATGAAAAGAAGGCATGAGTTAACAACAGCATCACCATCGGAACAGGTGACACTAACCAAGCTTGTGAGGAAAGCTGTGAGGCGGGACCTGCGTCGCTCTAATGCAATTGCTATACAAGCGGCAATAGAGCGAAACAAGGGATCAAAATATTTGTTCGGGAGCTTGGAAGAAGTCACATCATAAAACTCCAGACGCATGATGGCAAAGTCCTCACGTCAAAGCCTGAGGTTCTCTCTGAGATCGAACACTATTATGGCAAACTATATGCCTCACATAAGCCAAAACCCGACCCTAAATGCGATGATCCCGGAGCCACGCTGACCCGCCACTATACCGACGAGCTGCCAGACGTCTGCCTTGGGGAGATTGAGCTGGCCCTCGGTCAACTTAAAAATGGAAAAGCCCCTGGAGAAGATGGAGTTACAAGACTAAAATCTGAGAGAACCGAAAAGGCGGAGTTTACTGCACCTTAAGAGGGGGCAGTTTTTACAGAGGTGACAAGATATGCTAAATACGCTAAAACATTATCCACCCATCTCGCTTCTGAGCCACGCCTATAAGTTGTTTTCGAGGGTCATTACAAATCGACTCGCGCAAAGACTCGACGACTTTCAGCCTGCGGAACAGGCTGGGTTTCGAGGAGGATTTGGCACTATAGACCACATTTACACAGTGCGGCAAATAATACAGAAGACAACAGAGTATAACCAGTCCCTGTGTCTTGCATTTATGGACTATGAGAAAGCCTTTGACTCCATTGAAACTTGGGCTGTTCTAAATTCTTTACAGCGGTGCCAAATTGACTGGCGGTACATCGAAGTGCTGAGATGTCTTTACAACTCCAGTACAATGTCCGTCCAAGTACAGGACAGTCAAACAAAAGAGACAGGGGGGTCTTATATCCCCTAAACTGTTTATAAATGCACTGGAAGATGTTTTTAAGACGTTAGACTGGAAAGGACGCGGTATTAACGTAAACGGTGAGTACATCTCACACTTACGCTTTGCTGATGATATCGTCGTCATGGCAGAATCGCTGCAGGAACTTCAGGATATGCTGAACAGACTAAATGAATCCTCCCAACGTGTTGGTCTGTGAATGAATCTGAACAAGAAAAAAGTTATGTTCAACGATTACGTCATGCCAGTTCCAATTAATGTTGATGGTGAAATTCCGAAGTTGTCCAGGAATATACCTACCTCGGGCAGATATTGCAACTAGATAAGAATAACTTCAAGAAGGAAGCTGATCGGAGCATTCAGTTGGGCTGGGCAGCATTTAGAAAGCTCCGTCGGGTTTTCTCGTCACCCATACCGCAAAGTCTGTAGATAAAAGCCTTCAACCAGTGCGTTCCGCCCGTACTCACTTATGGTGCCGAAACGTGAACACTGACGATACGTCTGCTCGAAAAGCTTAAAGTCGCTCAGCGAGCAATGGAAAGAGCTATGCTCGGAGTTTCTCTGGTAGACAAAATTCGAAATGAAGAAATCCGTTGGAGAACCATGGTTACTGGCAATGGGCTGGTCATGTCTGTCGCAGAGGTGACAACCAGTGGAGTAGACGTGTTATGGAGTGGAGACTGCGTTTAGGCAAACGTAATGTGGGACGCCCCCTGACCAGATGGAGCGACGATCTGCGCAAGGTGGCTGGTAGAAACTGGATGCGTGTAGCCGAAGATCGGGCTAAGTGGCGCGCCTTGGGAGAGGCCTATGTCCAGCAGTGGACTGCCGCAGGCTGATGATGATGTATCACCACATTATATTATAACCCAGTGGTTAGGATGTGTCGCTTCTACAATGATATATTCCAGGACTATCCAAATGTTGATATTCTAGGTTCAAATCCAAATGTCTTCAATAGATTTATCCGTGATATTCTGAAATAATTGGTATATTATATGTTTCTACTTACTATTGTTCTAGATTAAAATCTGTAATAGCCCTCTTATAATCTGCTTTTGGATGGGTGATTTGGATGTGTGATGGTAATTAATAATTTATATTTTACTACTATATTTAATAATTCAATTTATTTTTTACATTTAATTTATTTAAAAAAAAGACACCATGACAATATAACCAAAGATCAAAAATTTTATGATAAAATACAAATAAATATTAAACCAAGCCATATTAATATTCATCGGTTTACATAATATCGATTTGTTGGTATGCCTATGCTAAAGTTCGCTCTAGGCTTTGTTTGCTCATGAATGTTTACGAAGGATAATGCCTTCGTATTTAATATTGTATTTATCTAGGTTTAGGTTTTGTCGCTTGTTTTGCATTTATTTCTACTAAAATTAATAGACATTGTGATTTGCGATAATTTTGTTTTTAAAATAAATCTGACTCTAAACTTATTTGTAATTAATATTTGCGTAAAGAAGCGTATACTTTTAATTGATTTATCCAATTTTTAAAACTGTTTAAATCAACATTGGAATAACTGTACAAAACAACGATATAGATTTATTGATTCTGTTGTTTGCCTTAAAGTAAAATATTTGCAATTTGTGATGTCGTGTCATTAACATTAGCAATTATTGATTTTATAATTTTTAAAGAAAAAAAAACTGTGGTTGCCAACCCGCTCGCCAAGCGTAGCAACTATAACAATATATCCCCCATATAAGTTACGAAGAAATGGCCCCCAGTCCCCGGAGGCCTCGCTATTCCTAGTGTCGGTGGTGAGCATGGTAACGGCGGGGCAGGGGGTGCTAAGAATCTCCGGTGGAGGTTCGGTTGCCACCTACGATGACTCGACCTGGCAACATATAACGCACGCACCCTAGGACTAATAGGACTGACGAGAAGATCCTGGAGCTAGAATAAGAGATAGACAAGTTGCGCTTGAATATTATAGGATTATCGGAGGTCCGAAGAGAGAGGGAGGACTCGGTGATTCTCGAATCCGACAACTTCTTTTATCATCAGGAGAGCGACCATCTGTCCCAACGAGGTGTTGGATTTATCGTCCACAAGTCTTTAGTTAACAAAGTTATAAATATTGGGAGTATATTGACGAGGTTTGCGTAACTTATACTCAGAATCACCAAACGGTTTTCGCTGAAGATCATACAAGTTTACGAGCCAGCGTTGAAACATCCCGATGAGAAGGTTGAGGAAATGTATGAGGATATTTCTAGAGCCACGCATTCCTCCAAAACTTACTATACGGTTTTAATGGGATAATTCAACGCAAAACTGGGCACAAGAAAAAACGGTGAGCTGAAGGTAGGGAAATTCGTGATAGGGCAACGGAACCTATAGGGCCAGCAGCGGGTGAGATTGACTTCATTACGATGACCAGACGCCAACTCTTCAGTGTTGTCTCAGAGATCGCAAGTGTGAAAACTGGCAGCGATCACTGAATGGTTAGAGGCACACTGAACCTAAACGTTAAGTTGGAGAGGTCTCGTCTAATGAAGTCAACGCTCGGTCCCCCTCATGCTCTAATCCAGAATCCCGAAACCTTTCAGCTCGAGTTACGTAACCGCTTTCAGTGCCTAGAATATTTCAATGCAGAGGACGATATGAATGACAAGTTCGTGGAAACTGTCCATGTAGTCGGAGCTAAGTTCTGCAAGACCCGCCGCAGAAGAACACAAAAACTCTCCGATCGCACTCTTAATATCATGGCTGTTAGAAGGTAGATGAGGCTAAAATCGTCAGCAGAACTGACAACATACTGGCAACTAACCAGACAGATCTCCAAATGCATGTGGCGGGACTTACACAACTTTAATACTGCTCGTATTGAAGAAGCAATCGAGCGGAACCAGGGCTCCAAAGTTTTTGCCAGAGATCTGACTGCCAGAAAGAACCAACTGTCAAAGCTGAAGACTGAGTGGGCATCATCGTTTCCAGGACATCTGAGAGATTGAGGGGTTCTATCGGCAGCTGTATACATCATCGTTGGAACCACACGCAAGTGTGAGTAATAATCCAAAAGCAAGTTCTATCCAACAGTATTCCGATGATATCCCGGACTTCAGTCTGAGTGAGATTAGAATGGCTTTCTAGCACTTAAAAAATGGCAGGGCCCCAGGTGATGATGGAATTACAGCGGAGCTTCTGAAAGCGGGTAGAACACCGGTACTTAAAGTCCTTCAGAAGCTTTTCAATTCCATCCTCCATGGCGACACTATTCTAGAGGCGTAGAGTAGAAGTGCAGTTCTCTTGTTCTTCAAGAAAGGCGACAACGCTGTCTTGAAGAACCACAGACAAATTTCCATTCTGAGCTGCGTCTACGTGCTGTTTTCGAGAGTCGTTACCAATCGTCTCGCACGCAGACTCGACCACTTCCAGCCTCCGAAGTGAAAAAGGCTTCAGTACCATAGACCATATACATACGCTGCGGCCGATTGTACAGAAGACCAAAGAGTACAATCTACCACTTTGCCTGGCATATGTGGACTATGAGAAAGTCTTTGATTCCGTCGAAATTTGGGCGGTGCTACAGTCCCTTCAGCGGTGCCAAGTTGACTGTCGGTATATCGAAGTTCTGAAGTGTTTGTACAGTAGGGCTTCGATGGCTATCCAAGTACAGAACCAGAGTTCGAAACCTATTCAACTGCAGAGAAGTGTAAGACAGGGTGACGTTATATCCCCAAAACTCTTCACCGCTGCATTGGAAGACGTTTTGCCGACGATATAGTCTTTATGGCAGAATTGTTGGAGGACCTAAGCACTATGCTCAATGACCTCAATGGTGTCTCCCAACGGATAGATAGGTCTTAAGATGAACATGGTCTTAAGATCAAAACAAAGATCATGTTTAATGTCTATGTCACACCTATGCCGATAGTTGTTGGGAGCACTAAGCTCGAAGTTGTTGACGAGTACGTTTACCTGGGATAAATAGTCCGACTAGATAAACCCAACTTCGACCGAGAGGTCAATCGACGGATTATACTTGGCTGGGCAGTGTTCCGGAAATTACGACACATCTTCTCGTCAGGTTTATCTCAAACTCCGAAAACTAGATTGTACAAACAGTGCGTGTTGCCGGTAATGACTTACGGATCTGAAAAAGGACAAGACAGGACACTTAAGGTTTCTCAGCGAGCTATGGAGAGGGTCTATGCTCGGAGTTTCTCTGCGTGATAAACTCAGAAATGAGCATATCCGCAGTAGAACCAGAGTTACCGACATATCCCAACGGATAAGTAAGCTGAAGTGGCAATGGACCGGCTATATAGCTTGAAGTACCGATAACCGATGGGGAAGAAAGGTTCTTGAGAGGCAGCCTCTTACCGGTAAGCGTAGTGTAGGGTGACCCCCCACCAGATGGAGTGAAGACCTGGTAAGACATGCACGAAGTCGATGGATGCAGGTGGCTCAGGACCGTGCTATCTGGCATTACTTGTGGGAGGCCTATGTTCAGCAGTGAACTTGTGAAGGGCTGTAATTCTGAAAATGATGATTTTTTGAACAAGAAGTTCTTTTTGTAATTTGCCCGTACATATGGACAGACAGAAGTAGAGAGAACATTTTGAAAAATAGTATATATTATCATATGTTCGTTGGTGAATTATTTATTGATCTTGTAACTTTTGAAAAAGTTGACCGATGGAGGTCACGTTCACACGACAAAATATTTGCTTTGTCGAGACTATAATTCAAAGTTATGTTAGAATCTGATAGGTAGCGTTGCAGTCAAGTTATTAACAGAATCCATTTTTATCAACAAAAATACTCACTTTAGCAATAATTGCCGGTTTAATGCCAAAATAGAAAATTCGAAAATCTTAACATGACAGTGTGCGAATGTGGCCGAATTACTTATACATTACACATGTAAACATATTAATATCAATTATCTGAGAACGTTTGTTACAGAAAGACAGGGACGTGTTGTCAAACAACTAAGTGCTCCAAGAATTTTGGCATAGAACACTTATGATATCGCTGCGAAACTTATGCAATAAGAGCATGTTTTAGCTGCAGCTTCATTGGCCGACTCGATAGGAAAAGAACCGTGTTCACGAAGAATGCAACCATAAAATAGCAGCATAGTATTATGCCAAACATCTATTAAATATATTTTATTAAACTGGTAATAATATTATTATGTTGTTCACCATGTAGTAGCTGAGTATCAAAATCCACTACACATTTAACCTCGGGGATGTTGTTTGAAGAGACAGAGAAAAACTGAATCATTACATAGGCAGTAGCGTCTTACGTATAATAGCTGGATAAAATGAAGAAAAACTGTGGGTGCCAAACCGCTTGCCAAGCGTAGCAACTATGGTGACTATCCTTCCACTGAGGTAATCTATGATAGAGGCATTTGGACCTTTGATAGGATGTAATGTTATTAGACAAAAATTTTATTGGTTAATTTCGATATTTTGAGTGTTCATGATTATCAGACAATAATCGATTGTATTAAATCTAGTAGAATACAAAGTACGTATAATATATGATATATTATGAAATTACCAAACTGATTTATGACCGTTGACGCCTCCAGGTTCCCATCTGTCAGTGTCAAAACGTACATGCTATCAAATGCAGATAAAACTTGCTAAATTCTTTAGTTAATGACTTGTCTGTGGTCTGGCTTTGGAACGATAGATTGGTAGTCATGAACTCTTTTAAATTCATCCGACTCTCTCAAAATTTTTATTCTTAGTATTTTAGATAATATTTCTGTTTTTTTTAAATAAAAAAAAACACATTTTTTATAGAATACGGCTTCCAAACAAGCGCACGATACACGTTATGGTAAGTTTATACTGTAGCCCATAGACATCAACATCTATCCTCGATTAAAAATCTAAATGCTGATGCGGAGATGGAAAGCCTCGTTTCCATTAAATATGTTCTCCGGTCCAACAATATTCTACTCACATTGTGAAATAAAGCAGCATTGAGTAGCTATTTTTCGTTGTTATTCTGTGATAGTGTCATCTTTCCTCTGTCGAGACGACCCATTTGCGCTGGAACCATAATATCGTAAAGCTTCAGCATGGCTCTACCACCTGGGTTATATTTGAAATTATTTATTTTCTTAGCCTTATACAAGAATCGATGAATGATAAGTGTATTTGGGTTTATCCAAATTTGGATTTCTACAAGTGATAAAATACTTAATAAAATTTAAAAAGCTAAAAATAATGTGGTAGCTATATGGTGGAGTAAAGTTGCAACTGTTTTTATGATACTTGTTGCACGAATGCATTGGCATAAACGTGGAACGTGAAACGCCGTGTAGTGACGTTTGAGAATATCCACTACCTCATATCTTCCCGTGGGCATCGTAAGAGGCGACTGAGGGAAACAGGCAGGAGATGGGCAGCAGCATCTTCCTAATAAAAACAATAATATAATAAAAAAGCTGCGGTTGCCAACTCGCTTGCCAAGCGTGGTAACTATGGCAAATATCCACCCATAAGTAACGACGCAAACAAATGGCCCCCAGTCTCCAGCGGCCCCGCTATTCCTGGCTACGGTGGCGACCATGGTAACGTCGGGGCAGGGGGTGCTAAGAATCTCTGGTGGAGGTTCGGTTGCCACCTACGATGACTCAACCTGGAAACATATAACGCACGCACCCTGAGGATTGACGAGAAGATCCTGAAGCTGGAATAAGAGATAGACAAGTTGCGCTTCAATATTATAGGATTATCGGAGGTCCAAAGAGAGAGGGAGGACACGGTAATCCTCGAGTCCGGCAACATGTACTATCACCGGGAGGGTGACCATCTGTCCCAAGAAGGTGTTGGTTTTATCGTCCACAAGTCTCTCGTCAACAACGTTGACGAGAGACTTGTGGACTCAAAGATTGGGAGCGTGTCTGATACTCAGAATCACCAAACGGTATTTGCTAAAGGTCATACAGGTTTACGCACCAACCTCGGCAATCCGAATGAGGAGATAGACGAAATGTTTGAAGATATTTCAAGAGCCATGCATTCCTCCAAAATCCACTACACGGTGTTGATGGGAGACTTCAACGCAAAACTAGGCACAAGAGAAAGCTGTGAGCTGAAGTTGGGGAAATTTGGAGTAGGGCAACGGAACCGTAGGGGCCTTTAGGGACTTTATGGAGAAAGAGGGACTCTTTATAATGAACTCTTTCTTCCAGAAGCGGCCCCACAGGAAGTGGACCTGGTCGTGCCCCGACGATTCGACAAAAAAATTGAATTCATTATGACAACCAGACGCCAACTGTTTAGTGATGTCTCCGTGATCGCGAGGGTGAAAACTGACAGCGATCACCGAATGGTTAGAGGCACACTGAACTTAAACGATAAGTTGGAGAGGTGTCGTCTGGTGAAGTCAACGCTCCATCCCCCTCGTGCGCTAATCCAGGATCCCGATAACTGTCAGCTCGAATTACAAAACCGTTTTCAGTGCCTAGAAGACTGCAATACAGTAGACGATACGAATGACAAGCTCGTGAAAACTGTCCATGCGGTTGGAGCTAAGTTCTGCAAGACCCGCCGCAGAAGAACACAAAAACTCCCCGAAAACACTCTTAATCTCATGTATTTTAAACGGGCGATGAAGCTATAGTCGTCAGCAGATTTGACAGCATACAGGCAACTAAACAGGCAGATCTCCAAAAGCATGCGGCAATGCAAAAGCAACTTTAATTCAGCTCGTATTGAAAAAGCGATTGAGCGGAACCAGGGTTGGAGCCCTGGTTTGCCAGAGATCTGTCTGCCGGTAAGAGTCCACTGTCAAAGCTGAAGACTGAGTGTGGCAGCACCGGGATACCTGAGACTCTGAGTGAGATTGAGAGATTCTATGGGCAGCTGTACACGTCATCGTTAGAACCACACGCAAATGTGAGTAACGGTCCAAGAGTAAGTCTTATCCGACACTATTCCGATGATATCCCGGACGTTAGTCTGAGCGAGATTAGAATTTCTCTCTAACACCTTAAAAACGGCCAGTCCCCGGGCGAGGATGGAATTACAGAAGAGATTCTGAAAGCGGGTGGAAAACCGGTACTTAAAGTCCTTCAGAAGCTCTTTAATTCCGTCCTCCATGGAGGCACTACTCCCGAGGTGTGGAGCAGAAGTGCGGTGGTCTTGTTCTTTAAGAAAGGTTACAACGCCCTCTTAAAGAACTACAGACCCATATCCCATCTGAGCCGCGTCTACGTGCTGTTTTTGAGTCATTATATACCATCTCGCAGGCAGACTCGACGATTTCCAGCCTCCCGAACAAGCCGGTTGCTGAAAAGGCTTTAGTACCATAGACCACATACATACCCTGCGGCAGATTGTACAGAAGACCGAAGAGTAAAATCTGTCACTTTTCCTAGCGTATGTGGACTATGAGAAAGCCTTTGATTCCGTCGAAATTTGGGCTGTGCTACAGTCTCTTCAGCGGTGCCATATTGACTGTCGGTATATCGAAGTGCTGAAGTGTTTGTACAGTAGGGCTACGATGGCTATCCGAGTACAGAATCAGAGTACGAAACCTATCCAAACGCAGAGAGGTCTAAGACAGGGTGACGTTATTTCCCCGAAACTCTTCACCGCTGCATTGGAAGACGTTTTCAAGCTACTGGACTGGAAAGGGTACGGTATTAACATCAATGGCAAGTACATCACTCACCTTCGATTTACCGACGATATAGTCCTTATGGCAAAATCGCTGGAGGACTTAAGCACTATGTTCAATGACCTCAATAGTGCCTCCTAACGGATAGGTGTTAAGATGAACATGGACAAAACAAAGATCATGTTTAATGTCCATGTCACACCAATGCCCGTAGTTGTTGGGAGCACTAAGCTCGAAGTTGTTGATGGGTACGTTTATCTAGGACAAATAGTCCGACTAGGTAAGTCCAACTTCGACCGAAAGGTCAATCGACGGATTCAACTCGGCTGAGTAGCGTTAGGGAAATTACGACATCTTCTCGTCAGGTGTAACTCAAAACCTGAAAACTAAGTTGTCGCCAGTGATGACCTACGGAACCGAGACGTAGTCCTTTACCGCTGGCCGTGTGCGGACGTTCAAAGTCGCTCGGCGAGCTATGGAGAGGGCTATGCTCGGGGTTTCTCTGCTTGATAAACTTAGAAATGAGGATATCCGCAGTAGAACTAGAGTGACCGACATAGCCCAACGGATTAGTGAGCTGAAGTTGCAATTGGCTGGCCATATAGTTCGAAGAACTGACAACCATTGGGTAAAAAAGTTTTCAAGTGGCAGCCTCGTACCGGTAGGCGAACTGTAGGGCGTCCCCCCATTAGGTGGAGTGACGACCTGGTAAGACATGCAGAAAGTTGATGGATGCAGGTGGCTCAGGACCGTGCTTTGTGGCATACCTTGGGGGAGGCCTATGTTCAGCAGTGGACTTGTGAAGGGCTGTAATGATGATCATGAATAATATTATAATAAATTCAAACTCAGAATAATATTTAATATTCGCAGTGAAACCCAAGGGGCCAGTAGCTGGCTGACTTGAGGCTGTAATGATGATGATAAAACATGGAAAGTCCACACATTTACAAAATAATACTAGCTTAAATGAGCAGCATAATTCTGCAGTATTTCGTAAGCTTTGTGATGGGAGTTAAGGACTCTGTTTACTGGTTTAATAAGTTGCGCCATCTAAGTCCTGTGATTATAATTATTAATCAAAGATAAATAAGGGTGTCAACATATCCACTCCTCATTGAGTTGACTACGCATTTGTTTATCACATTTAATGTAATTATGTAACAGAAGCTGGTTCAAATAAAAGGTGAATAAACATTTAAATATTTCCTCATATAATTGTTAAATAAAAGTAATGTTAAATGTAATGAATGCCAGAGGACCTAAATTACCACCGTGACTTATTCCAGACCTTGTATAATATGGCTCTGATTCACACCCACGAAAGTCGACGTATGGCTGTCGGCCTCTCATATAGCTAGAATATCTTTATCGACAAAATCTAAAGCATTTTTGAAGTCAAGATAAACCACATCCACCTGTACTCACGCGTCTAACGCTGATGGTCATAAAATTAAGAAGGTTGGTACAAAGAAAATTATGTTACACAAAAATAAAAGAGATAATCTCATGTTAGCCCTTAACTTTTGCGGGCTATTGAAGAAAGAAAAATAAAATATTATATTAATGTATAATGAAATATCTTACACATATGTATACCATATATATAATAAAATAATATAATCCGAAAAAATCTTTTACGGGTGGTGAAGTTGTAAACTCGTAAAAGTTAAATTACAACAGGGTATTAAATGTAGTTTTACAAAGAACGCTTTGTCGAGTTTCCGCCTTTCGCTTTACACAAACAAGAACGTTATCTATTATTTAAACCACTTTATTTAGCATTATTAACTTAATATTGCATTTTAACCACCTTACAGTATTTCTAAATCCTAATACAATATTGAATATATAAGAAAATATTGGATATTATTAAGGAAAATATAGTGGCGGCGTAAGATAAGCCTTCAGCCCGTATAATCCCGTGTATGACGAAAAAGGACTGGTAGCAGTATCTTACAGATAACAACTAAGAATAATAAAGCAGACTTTCCTAACCCAAGGCAAATATGGCAAATGATTTAATAATTCTCCCTATAAAGTAACCTATGGGGGATGCTTATATTGAGTCGACTAATGATAGGCTGTGCCCTCAAGCATTTCCGTGTATGAATATTGTGGATAAATAAATAAAGATGTGAGCGCAGAGATAGATCTTAAAACAGTTAACTTTTACAATTTAATTACATATGTATGACAACACTACATCATCATCACCAAAATCTTTACAAACCTTGACAAATACAGTGCTAAAACCACCTGTGCTCATCGGATTCCTGCATCTGTGTCAGGTCGTCACTCCATCTAGTGGGTGTCCGCCGTTGCCTATGGGTATAGGGCTGATACTTAGGAACTTTTCTTCCCCATCAGTTGTAGGTTCTTTAAGCTGACGAATTCCGTTGCCTATGTCGATTATACTTTTTCTCAGATATCCTCCTCTGTGTACGAGCGCAGAAAAAAATCCTAGCATAGCCCTCTAAAGCTCGCTGAGTGACTTTGAGCTTCCTCATATTTCCACGTGAAGGACCACGTCTTAGATCCTTATGCGATCTCTTTTTTTAATAGAATAAGGGTGATACACGAGCACACCGTCCACCTGATAGTAAGTGGATGCTGTGATGTAAGTTGGAGTGCCTCGTTTACAGTAAAATAGGGGTCTCAGGATTTCTACGTTCACCACACGAAACATAGCAGTATTAAGCTGCTATTTTACGCTGTAATTCTGCGAGAGTATGATCCTTCCCCGGTCAAGTCGACTCATTCGTGCTACAACAATAATATAGCTGCATCTTGACTCTACCGAGTTAAAATAATATAGCTGAAAAACGTGTCGTTGTCTACTAAACGCTGTCCAGCCGAGTTCAATCACTCGATTGAACTCTTGATTGAAGTTGGACTTACCTAGTCAGACTATCTGTCCCAGCTAAACATACTCCTCAACGTACTTGAGCTTATTGCTCCCTACTAATACCGGAATAGATGTAACATTAACTTTACACATGATTTTTGTTTTCTACATTTTCATCTTAAGAACTATCTGTTGGAAGATACTGAGGTCATTGAGTACGAGTATAGTACTCGTATAGTGCTTAGGTTGTCCAGCGATTTTGCCATAAGGATTATTAAAAGCTTTGGCAAAGTGAGTTGAGTGATGTACTCGCCATTAATGTTAATATCGTATCCTTTCCAGTCCAGTAGATTGAAAACGTCTTTCAATGCAGTGGTAAAGTGTTCCGGAGACATAAAGTTACCGTGTCTTACAACAACTGTTCAGTGATGTCTCAGTGATCGCAAGGGTGAAAACTGGCAGCGATCACCGAATGGTTAGAGGCACACTGAACCTAAACGTTAAGTTGGAGAGGTCTCGTCTAATGAAGTCAACGCTCCGTCCCCCTCGTGCTCTAATCCAGAATCCCGAAACCTTTCAGCTCGAGTTACGTAACCGCTTCCAGTGCCTAGAAGATTGCAATGCAGTGGACGATATGAACGACAAGCTCGTGGAAACTGTCCATGCGGTCGGAGCTAAGTTCTGCAAGACCCGCCGCAGAAGAACACAAAAACTCTCCGATCACACTCTTAATCTCATGGCTGTTAGACGGGAGATGAGGCTGCAATCGTCAACAGATTTGACAGCATACAGGCAACTGAACAGACAGATCTCCAAATGCATACGGCGAGACTTACGCAACTTTAATACTTCTCGTATTAAAGAAGCGATCGAGCGGAACCAGGGCTCCAAAGTCTTTGCCAGAGATCTGTCTGCCAGAAAGAGCCAACTGTCAAGGCTGAAGACTGAGTGTGGCAACATCGTTTCCGGGACACCTGAGATTTTGAGTGAGATTGAGAGGTTCTATGGGCAGCTGTACACATCATCGTTGGAGCCACACGCAAGTGTGAGTAACGATCCAAGAGCAAGTCTTATCCGACACTATTCCGATGATATCCCGGACGTCAGTCTAAGCGAGATTAGAATGGCTCTCCAGCACCTTAAAAACGGCAGGGCCCCAGGCGAGGATGGAATTACAGCGGAGCTTCTGAAAGCGGGTGGAACACCGGTACTTGAAGTCCTTCAGAAGCTCTTCAATTCCGTCCTCCATGGTGGCACTACTCCAGAGGCGTGGAGCAGAAGTGCGGTGGTCTTGTTCTTTAAGAAAGGCGACAACGCTCTCTTAAAGAACTACAGACCGATTTCCCTTCTGAGCCGCGTCTACGTGCTGTTTTCGAGAGTCATTACGAATCGTCTCGCACGCAGACTTGACGACTTCCAGCCTCCCGAACAAGCCGGTTTCCGAAAAGGCTTCAGTACCATGGACCACATACATACCCTGGGCAGATTGTACAGAAGACTGAAGAGTACAATCTGCCACTTTGCCTGGCGTATGTGGACTATGAGAAAGCCTTTGATTCCGTCGAAATTTGGGCGGTGCTACAGTCCCTTCAGCGGTGCCAAGTTGACTGTCGGTATATCGAAGTACTGAAGTGTTTGTACAGTAGGGCTACGATGGCTATCCGAGTACAGAACCAGAGCTCGAAACCTATCCAACTGCAGAGAGGTGTAAGACAGGGTGACGTTATATCCCCGAAACTCTTCACCGCTGCATTGGAAGACGTTTTCAAGCTACTGGACTGGAAAGGATACGGTATTGACATCAATGGCGAGTACATCACTCACCTTCGATTTGCCGACGATATAGTCCTTATGGCAGAATCGCTGGAGGACTTAAGCACTATGCTCAATGACCTCAATAGTGCCTCCCAACGGATAGGTCTTAAGATGAACATGGACAAAACAAAGATCATGTTCAATGTCCATGTCACACCTATGCCGGTAGTTGTTGGGAGCACTATGCTCGAAGTTGTTGACGAATACGTTTACCTGGGACAAATAGTCCGACTAGGTAAGTCCAACTTCGACCGAGAGGTCAATCAACGGATTCAACTCGGCTGGGCAGCGTTCGGGAAATTACGGCATATCTTTTCGTCAGGTATACCTCAATCTCTAAAAACTAGATTGTACAACCAGTGCGTGTTGCCAGTGATGACTTACGGATCTGAGACGTGGTCCTTCACTGCTGGCCGTATGAGGACGCTTAAGGTCGCTCAGCGAGCTATGGAGAGGGCTATGCTCGGAGTTTCTCTGCGTGATAGACTCAGAAATGAGGATATCCGCAGTAAAACCAGAGTGACCGACATAGCCCAACGGATTAGTAAGCTGAAGTGGCAATGGGCCGGCCATATAGCTCGAAGAACCGATAACCGATGGGGAAGAAAGGTTCTCGAGTGGCAGCCTCGTATCGGTAGGCGTAGTGTAGGGCGACCCCCACTAGATGGAGTGACGACCTGGTAAGACATGCAGGAAGTCGATGGATGCAGGTGGCTCAGGACCGTGCTTTGTGGCATTACTTGGGGGAGGCCTATGTTCAGCAGTGGACTTGTGAAGGGCTGTAATGATGATGATGATGATGATGTCTTACACCTCTCTGCAGTTGCTACGGTTTCGATGATTTTAAAATAAAGTTTTGCACTCTGGTTCTGGTTCTCGGATGCAAAACTGGTTCTGTACTTTGATATACCGACAGTCAACTTGACATAGCTGAAGTGTCTGCAGCATTGCCCAAATCGCAGGAAAAAGAAGCAGCTTGAATTTTTCTATCATTTGAACAATTTTCCGAAGGGCGTGTTTGTGATCTACGGTCATAAGCTTTCAATGAAACCGGGAGGTTTCCTTTTACGAGAGGCTCAAAGTAGTTGATTCTGCGTGTGAGACGATTTGTAATGACTCTCGAAAATGACACGTGGACGCAGCTCAGAAAAGAAATTGGTCTGTAGTTCTTCAATAGAGCGTTGTCGCATTTTTGACGGAAAAAGCCATTGCACTCCTGCTCCAAGTCTCCGGAGTAGTGCGACCATGGAAGACGGAACTAAAGAGCCTCTGAAGATCTTTGAGCGCCAGTTTTCCACCCGCTTTTAGAAGCTACGCTGTGAATCGATCCTCCCTCGGGGCTAGTCGTCATAAGGTGATGGAGTGTTGTTCTAATCTCGCTCAGACTGACGTACGGGATATCATCGCAATAATGTCCGATGGTTGCAATAAAAATTAAAAAGTTTAATTTTTACTGCAAACTCTGAAAATTTTTCATACTTGGAATACTCTGCCCTAATAGTATAAACCCAAAAACAGATTTAAAAATATAACATTTCATCTACGTCTTAAGTAAGGTATTCCATTTTTATACAATTTTTGTAATTTTAAATACAATTTTTATTTTATATTCAAATTCATAACCAGTGGTTTATAAGTCAGGTGAACTAACTACCAAGTCACCCAATTAAACACTGAGCCATGCAGAGTGTTGAAACTATGTCACTGAACTAATTAATCCATAGTATAAGATAAGTTTGTTCCTCACACCGTATCATAATGTTACTTGTTGTGGTTTATAACAAGGTAAACTAAGTATTGTGGAATTTAATTTTAGCAGGAAAGTAAATACTAATTATACTTACTATTATCAAACTTAAATATATATCACAGATTAACCCACTTCGGAAATGTATTGACTAACGTGGTATAATATGTCAGATTATCCTTTCACAAAACGATGAGGAATTCAGTAGTGAATTATTATATATAAATAAAAAGTTCAAAAGTTTATTGTAACAAAGTGATCAACAGTAATTTCACTGCAGGCCACTGATACATTTTTTCAAATGGCACACCAGCCTCCGTCGTGCCGTGGTAGCTCGGATGGTTAACGCTCCCTGTAAATATAACAGAACGTGAGTAACCCGGGTTCGATCCCCGCCTGCACCAATGAAATTGTTAATTGCAATTTTAAGTGCTGATTTACCACGTGCTCGGCGGTGAAGGAAAACATCGTGAGTAAATCTGCATGTCTGAGGAATAATAAAACAAAAATATTTCGAAGACGTGAAGTTCGCCAACACGCATTGGGGCAGCGCGGCGGACAATTCCTTGCCCTAAGCCCTTTCAGAAATGAGGGGATGCCTGTGCCAAGCAGTGGTACTTATAGAGGCTGTAACTTTAACTTTTAACACCAGCCTTCTTGGGCAAGAGCTGGTTATTTTGGATACGCTCCATTTTCGCATATTTCGGTGAGACCATGTGAATATTTTCACATTCATTTACAGCCCAACCAGGGCAAATAATAATCTGTCTCGCGGGGGCAAGGACGTTATGTCGTACGTAAGTTATGTCGCAATCGCACCCACATAAACCATGGTGTTTTACTTTGACCGCATTTAGCCCAACCGGAGCACTTACTGCAACCACATTTAAACCAATAATAATATAGGTATATTTTCACCTCGTAGGCTTAAAATGGAATGTCTAACAGCCTGTAAATATACCTCGTTATTACTTATTAACTACGTAAAACGCGAGCGGGTGTGGTTGGCACATATTGGTAGCCCTTAACATCAAAACACAGTGTATTATAATGATGTGTATAATTATCCACTTGGTATTGAATTAACAAAATATGTACCAGATAATCATGAGGGTAACAGAAGTATTGTCATATAATCTGGTTACGCCCAAGTATTGCTTATTATATTTTAAGGAATAATAACTTTCCATGTCGTAGCCGTTTTCGTAAATACATTACCCTATTTCGTCGCCTCGTAGGTGTCGTAAGAGTCGACTTTTTTATTACGTGCGAGCAGCTATGCAGGTCTAGGGAAAGAAACCATTATCAATGAGACCTAAAAGATCTATTGTGATCGCTGCTATGGTTGTAGTTCACTGCTAAACCCTATGTCTTCAATGAATAGAAGGAGTTGCTTAGCCGTGAGCAATTTTACTTCTGGGCGGAGTACATAGTTTTCCAGATGAGTGTTACATTTGCGAATTAAGGGTCCGCAATCAGTAAGGATGTGCAGAGGCGTTTCTTCCGTTATGGAACGGAACCGACATCTCCTTGAGTTGCATACTCCCAGGAGGAAAAGTGTGGATTAAGGTTTTAAAATGTTTAAAGCCTGGTGTGTAAGACCAGATGTTCATTAACTTATTGTGATAAAGAGGTTCAAGGGTCAATCGGGCTAGTAAATTTTGTGCACTTTAAGCCCTCCCCTGCAAGTTTGTCGGTAATTCGTTGCCTACAGTGATCGCGTGACCCGGAACCCATCGTAAGAAGACCCTGTTCTTACGTCCCAGGGCATTTAAACGATTCACGCAGTCTCCAACTACCTTCGAGTTCACTAAGTTTGACCTCAGCACTAGCAGTGCTGCTTGACTATCAGAGTTTATATAAATTATATGGTGGACGTAATGTTTTTGCAGATTAATTTCCGCACACTGAAGTATTGCGAAAATTTCTGCCCAGAAGATAGAGGTGAATCTACCCAAATTCATACTAAGTTTGAATTTGGGGCGTTCCCCGTAAATTCCAAAGCCTATTTCGAGGCCCATTTTGGACCCATCGATAAACCATATGAGGTTACCGTACTCACAGATGACCTGGCCTTTCAGCCAGTTTTTTCTGGCTGATCGTGCATAAGACCGGTGTTTCCTTAATTGAGCCGAGCATGGATCTCAATCTGTAGGAGAGCAAGCTCAGACTGCCCTGGGTGTTAATCCTATACAATCTAGCCCTCCTCTCCTTGTCTAGATAAAGATCAAGGGGTGTTAGGAATAGAAGTGCATTAAGAGCTGCTCCAGGTGATGACCGCATAGCTCCAGTTGCCATTAAGCAGACAGTCCTTTGTAGACTATTTAGTCTGTCACCACTCGTCTTTTGGTTGACCTTGTCACACTAGACTGTAGAGATGTAGGTGAAAATCGGCCTTACTATGCTATTGTATAGCCATAGAACGCAAGATCCAGTTGTTCCCGACCAAACGAATGCACGTACTTAAAGCAATTTTTGCCTTATGGCATACGTTGCTAAGGTGAGAGTTTCACTTTAGTTTTTGGTCGATTATTACGCCCATATACTTAACTTCAGCATTAAGTTTAGGTGGGACTAATTTGTCTAATCATCTCTTTTTGGTAAAGGGTTTTATAACAGTTTTATCAGCATTAACTGAAAAACTGTTATCCCTAGACCAGTTATTTATGGTGCTTAGGGTTTTTTTGTATTATTGACGATAAAGTACTTTGGCAAAAGCTTCTCGCAATGATCATAAGGTCATCAGCGTAACCTAGTGTGTCAGTGCGTAGGTCTGCCGTTTTGTATAATAATTGGTCAAGCGCAAGAATCCAAACAGTCAGCCTCTTGTAGTAAGAACCTCAATCGAAGTTTGAAATAGTGCTATTTTTGCCTTTCTGTTTGAGAGCATTGACTTCACCCATCAGATGGTTCTGGGGTCAACATTTTTAGATGTCTGGTCCTCAATCAGCAGTGTGATAATATCTAAAAAGGCACAAAGAGCCATTTCTTTGTTATCCAGTGCTTTTTCGACCCTGTCAATGATACTGATAAGGGCCTTTTCCGCGGATTTGCCATTGCAGTAAGCACGCTGGTTGCAATGCATGGGCTTCGTAGCTAGATCTACATCCCTTATATATGTACCTGTAACCTTTTCCAATGTTTTAAGGAGAAAGGAAGATAGGCTTATAGGTCTTAATGACTTTGGTAAAGCGTAGTCCTTTCTACCAGCCTTAGGTATAAATAGAACTTTGACAATTGTCCATCCATCTTGAATATATCCCCATGCAAAACTTGCTCTGAAGATTTTCACCAGATAGGGAAGAAGGATGTCGGTACCCCTCTGTAGTTGGATGGGAATTATTCAGTCGTCCCCGCGTGCTTTAAATGGTTTAAAGGAGTTAAGAGCGCACTACACCTAGTTTGGCCTTATTATCTTTGTAGCCCTATACCGTTCACACAAAACACAAAGTACTTTATCGTCACCGTATTTCGCAGGACGCTGAAAGAATTACCCCATATCGTCCCGTGGTAATCGTAAGAGGCGACAGAGGGAAACAGGCAGATAACAGCAATTACATACTAAAAAATTGCGGTTGCCAACCGAATCGCCTAGAGTGGCAACTATGTCAAACATGAGCAACATGCCACGAGAAACAACACAAACAAACGGCCCCCAGTCCCCGGTGGCCGTCTGTTCCTGGCTACGTTGGCAACCATGGTAACGGCGGGGCAGGGGGTAATAAGAATCTCCGGTGGAGGTTCAGTTGCCAGCTATGATGACTCGACATGGCACTACATAACACACGCGCCCTATGGACTGACGAGAAGATCCTGGAGCTGGAAGTAGAGGTAGACAAGTTGCGCTGGCATATTATAGGATTATCCGAAGTCCAAAGCGAGGGGAAGGACAAGGTAATCCTTGAATCCGACAACTTTTTCTATCACCGGAAGTCCGACACCTCGGATCCGGAGTCGGAATTATCGTCCACAAGTCTCTAGTCAACAACGTTGTAAAGATTGGGAGTGTGTCAACGAGGGTTGCTTACCTGATACTCAGAATCACCAAACTTGAATTATAAAAAATCTTTTTACAGTAGCTTGAACATGATTAAACTTAAAAAATATATCGATTAAAACATTTAATAAATAATTATTAAATAAGGAAAAATTACATTATTAAGAGTCTCTATTTGTAGTGAGGGCTTGCTATAGTTTTCATTTTCATTATAAGGCTAAAAATTGCATGCATTCATTTTGCGATTCACATATTTAAGAAAATACACTAAAGTGATTAGTGACTCAGCTCGAAAGTTTAGTTGCACGAGAATCTTTATCGTAAACGTATACAGAGCACTTTGTCTTCTTCTGATTACCTTGCAATCTGCGTGGGCGTAATTTTGCTTTTGCAAAATTTCTTAAGTAAGCAAAATGTTAAGCGAGCTATCTACTCACATCTGTATAACAAAGATAGGTAGAAAAATCGAACTTAAAATTAAAATCATTACTTATAAATGTGTTTTGACATTATAATTAAAATATGACATAATTTTTGTCACATTCGTTGGACCCTATTAAAACAATTTACAAAAAATGTTATTATTTTGACATAAATACAAGCATTCCGATTTTGGAAGCACTTTATAGGAAAACAATACTACTATTATAAATATATAAAAAAGAACGAGAAGCATCCATTGCAACTTTTATATAATAATAGAAATATTATCACTTGACGACGTCCAAATGGCTACAGATTCTGTGTTGCAGCAGACCCCATCAGCAGAGATCTTGATCCTTGGCGATTTTAGTGTCTACCACGCCGAATGGCTTGGTTCCTGTTTAACCGATCATGCGGGGAGATCTGTTTATGACTTTGTTTTGGAATATAGTCTGACACTACTGGTTACTGCGCCTACGCGGATTCCAGATGTGGAAGATCACACACTTTCTCTGTTGGACCCACTGCTGGCCTATCATCCGGACAGTTATCTGGTTTCCGTCCCCTTTAGGCTTGTCGGACCATTGTCTTGTCCGGAGTGTGGTGTTAGTCACATTAACGTCACGGTTGCATTATGCAGACTGCTGCCGTGTTTGGCACTATAGGTCGGCGAAATGGGATGGGATGCGGTCTTTTTTGTATACTACCCTTAAGGGGGGGTTTGCTTCCCACCGGACGATCCTAGCGTTTTTGCTGCTTTTGTTGGTGATGTGGTACTTCAGGGTATAGAACTTTTTCTTCCATCCTATGTGGTGCCCATCAGAGAATGATTCCAGCCATGGTTTAGTTGCACCTGTGAAATAGCATCACGCTATAAGGAGGAATGTTACCGGGCCTGGGTTGACGCATTATGTTTCGGGATGTAAACACAGGCGCTCTTAAAAAGAAGTATAATTCCGTCTCCAGGTCCCTCAAAAGAGTTATTGCCGAGGCAAGGTCTGAGCAAATCGGCAGAACTGGCGAGAAGCTAGTTCGTCTTCCCCGTTCCTGATCTCTCGCCAAGGCTGTCCATGGGAACTCTATCAGTAATATCTTACGGCTCTGCACAGAGAGGACGAATCATTAGCTCATGTCGCAAAGGAGAAGCCAATATGTTAGGCTCTTTTTTGCGTCCAACTCAACTATTGAGGACGGGAAGAGCACACCGTCGACCATCCCGCGTTGTGCGTGCTCCATTCCAGATATGCGGTTTACACAGCGCTCGGTTCGCAAAGCACTCGTCTCCCTGGACCTCAGTAAGTCGAGTGGGCTTGATGTGGTCCTTCCCATTGTGCTGACTTGTGCTCCGAAGTTGGCACTGGTTTTAACGCATCTTTTCTGGTACTCCCACTCCAAAGGCACCACCACCACCCTACCCCTAAAAAAGGTGACCGCTCAGACCCGTCCAAATACAAGCTTAATGCCATAACCTCCTAGTTCTCCAAAATAACGAAGTCATTGTAAACTGCCAGCTCATGAGGTACCTTGAGGATCACGAACTGATCAGTGATTACGCCAATACGATTTCCATCGTGGTCGATCAGCTGGTGATCTTCTGGTCTACATCACTCATAGATAGGTGGAGGCAGTAGAGTCCAAGTGGGAGGCATTGACAATTAGTTTGGACATGGCACAGGCCTTCGATCGGGTCTGACACATAGCGCTACTTTCGAAACTCTCTTCCTATGGGCTTTCCGAGAAATTTTGCGATTGGATCACTGGCTTTCATGCTAATCGGAGCGTCAAGGTCGTAGTAGGTAGTTCATGCCCTGATTACAAGCTTATTAACGCTGGTGTTCCACAAGGCTGCGTGCTATCACCAACGCTGTTTCTTCTGCACATCATTGATATGTTGCAAACTGATAACATTCATTGCTATACGGACGACAGTACTGGAAAATGTCTCCGAGTACCGTAACAAACTTGTGTCTGAAGTTGAGTCTTTGCTTAACAAAGTCGGGGATTGCGGGCGACTAAATCTAGTCCAAGTTAATCTCCAGAAGACACAAGTTAAGGAGACAAAAATGAACCCCTTTGGTTATCTCCTCAGTTTGGTGGCACTCCCCTTGCTGCCTCAGCTAGCATTAGAATCCTCAGCCTCGGCATATCAAATAGTGTGCAGTTTCGTGGTCACTTGGAGAGGAAGGCCAAATTGGACCTCTCAAAAGCTTAGCGTGCTCGGCAGAGCGAGACAGTATGTCATGCCTGCACATCGCTTGCAATTTAAAAAGCGCAAGTTCGGCCTTACATGGAATACTGTTCCCATCTTTGGGCCGGGGCACTCCAGTGCTAGCTACTTCCACTTGATTTCATCCAGCGCAGAACGATTGGAATCATCGACAACCGAGTTCTTTCTGATCAGCTCGATTCACTGGCGCTGCATAGGGATGTTGCATCTTCTTGCGTTTTCTATCGATTCTACAATGCATAGTGTTCTGGGGAATTGTCCGGATTAGTTCCAGCCACCAAATTTCACGAACGCACATCGCGTCAAAATATTCCCATCACCATACCATACTCACCATCTGGATGCTTCGTGGTTCACTACTGTACGTCATACTAGGAGTTTTCCTCCTCGTATAACTTCTATGTGGAATTGTTTACCACCGACGATTTTTCCGGACCAATACGACTTAGGGACCTTCAAAAAAAGAGCTTACTCCTTTCTAAAAGGCTGGCAATGCATCTGCAATTCCCCTGGTGTTGCGGTTGTTCATGGACTGCGGTAGTCACTTACCATCTAGTGAGCCGCGTACTCTTTTGCCCCCTCTACTTCAATTTTTTTAATTAACAGCACATAGCTAAGTAGAATCGTTTCAGGCCAAAAAAAAGAAGAAAGATTCACTATTAATTAAATTATAAAATAAATATAAAAATTGGGTCATAGCGGGAGAGGTAGACGTTTCTAGAACATAATACCTTTATATATGTATATTTTAGATATTGTAAATTTTAAAGGAGGAATAAAACTAAATATGCCTAATATTTTCTTTCTTTATCTACTTCACCTGCACGTAGAGCACTCCTTTTTTTATAAAACTAAATATGCAAATAAACATTTAGACCACCTGATGGTAAGTGGATGCTGCGGTCTATCGACGATTGCAGCCAATTTCATACAATGAAGGCTGCATATGCGTTGTCACTCTCGACTAATAAGATGGAATACACCACAAGCTATAATTATACTGGATCTTTATAATACCCCTTCGACAGGAACACAACAGTACTGCTGTTCGGCTTCTGAATTAGGTAAGAAATTGGTACCTGTTCAAATGGACTCATAGGCCGTAAAGAAGTCATATTAAACAGAGAAATTTTTTGACTGAAGGACGTAGCTTTGTCACTCAATCGATGGTGGACCTTCTTTTTCTTCCTCATTAACCCATAGAACACTTGGCTTCTTTTATATTTCGGGAGCATTAGACTTATCAGTCACGTTTAGCAGGCGGATAGATAATTTCAATTCCAGATGTTTATTACACTCACGTGGAAGAGCCACATTGGAGCTATTAAGCCATGTTAAGTAGCAGGACAAATTGGTCGGCTGAACTGGGAACGGACCAAGCTCTCGTAGAATACCAGTGTAAATTTTTCGTATAGTGAGTCTGGAGACCCTGAAAACTTTTTTACTGAAAACAGTGAATAAAATCGTAGTGCGCAAAGGTGACAACACGTCAGTATTTTGATTGAAGATAAATGTTGATGTATGTAGGCCATGGCATCCACTTACCATCATGTAGACTTTGTACTAGTTTATTTTTTCCATTCTATAAAAAAGACATCTCACAACGTTGATGCTGATACTCAACTTTAGTCTAGGTATTATACGTCGTGCGTGGTTGAAATGGTAAACTGCTTTCGCAAGCCATAATATTTATGTGATATTTTCCATAGTCATGTAAGCTAAACTATCCATAACATTTGAACCCAAATGTCAAAAACTGCTTTTAAAAAGCAGCGTTGCGAGGAGATTGAGTCAGAGCTCATCTGCTTCGACATGATTAAGAGCAAATCTTTGTAGATATGTAGATTTGTAGACCAAGTGGTTAATTCTTAGAAAGTATTCTCTATTTTATATGCGGTAGAGCCACGCTGCATCCATATTATGGTTGTAGCACAAATGGCTTGGCACGACCGGGGATGGACCACGCTCCCACAGATTACCAGCGTAATATAGTAGCTTAGTATAGCTGTTTTCTATGGTGAGTGTAGTAATCCGGAGACTCTTTTTTACTGGAAACGAGGCATTCCATCTTAATTCTCAGTGATAACTACGCATCTGCGTTTTGATTCTTAATCGAGGATAAACTTAGATCTATAAGGGCCACAGGATTCACTTACTATCATGTTGTCTGTGTGCTTGTTTGTCCCCTAATTCTTTTAAGAGAGTATGTGTTGTATTCACACCAAATTGCCAATTTACCTAACTGCCTTTCATTTTTTTCATACATTCGTATGAAGATAGTTATTCCATCACAGATCATTATTGACGGCTTCGAAGTGCAGTGGCATATTAATGAGCTGCGGCGCTGAAGGCCGTGGGTTCACATCTCGCATAGAACAGTTATTTATATGACCTACAAATAACTTTTTCGCGCCTGAAATTTTATTCTTGTGTAATTTATGTATTTATACTACCTCCACGATACAGTTCAAAATTCTAGTACGGAATTCCCTTTTTTTTAGAAAAAAAGTGTCAGAGGTAAAAATAGAGTTTGTAATCGGTTCTATAAATTTCACAAAACTAGAGGCAAAAAATAGTTGCTATCCGATGTTTTATAAAATAACATAATGCACATCGATTCTTAACTGCAATTGGACAATATTTTATTACCAACAATAAGTGTAAAGCAGTCGACAGATTATCACATTTACAACACATAGCTTATGGCAAACTTCCAAACGAATCAATTGAATTTTATTTGGGGAGAACAATATTCATGAGTTGCAAGTGAGAAATTTCACTAATTTTTTTAAATTATTCTAGAGCCAAATTAGATCCGGAATTTAAAAGAAATCTCAAGTACGTGTAAACAAAATAAAGGGTTCTTTCTGTCCTTTTGCAAAGCAAATACAACTTAAAGCAACAAATAAGGAATATCACAATAACTATTTTTTTCATATTAATATGGAACTACCTCTATATAATTTATATATACATTGGGTCCTTACATATGAAATTAGTGTTTTGTCGTACTGACCACTTTGGTCTGAAATATCGCCTCTTTGGTTAAGAATCACAAATTCAAACGGTACATTTGAGTTTTGAAAACAGTAATTCATTTATTTTTTCCTCAGTATTTTTTCATTGGCGTCGCTGGGAATTTCGACCCACAGAACCAACCCCGAGGACGGCCGGAGACCAAAGTGGAAAATGAAGATTTAAAGGCTATTGTGGAAGCGGATCCATCACAAAGCACTTCTGTGCTGCGGCTGCGGGTAGTGAAAAAACTGTATTAATCCACTTGAAGCAAATCGGGAAAGTAAAAAAAAACTTGAACGATGGGTACCTCATGAATTGAGTGAATCGAACTTGCAAACACGCGTCGACTTATGTGCAACTTTGCTCATCTGACACAAAAATGAAAAGGTTTTAAATTTTTTTCATCATCATGGATCAATGAACTACCTATGAGATGGCTATGCATATGCATAGATAACAACGGTGCATACTTTGATTAAATAAATATATTTTACAAAAAAATTGACTTTATATTCCTCCCGTACAAAACGTTAATTTCATACGTAAGAACCTATTATATATAATTAGAAAAATATTATCAGAATTGGTTCTCGAAAGGCGAAAATGTATGAAGACGTAAACACCCACAATAATACACAGTCGAATTGTAAACTTCCTTCTTGTTTTGGAGTGGACTAATTAATGTAATTAGGTGCCTACGGAAATCTAAGTGAATTCATAATGTATGAGTATGGATTAAAAATTCACTTGTGTTAGTAACGTCAAAGTGCTGTTACACTTTAAGAAACAATGTCAATGTTATGTAGCAGTTTTAACATAACAAAAACATATACATAAAAGCATAAAACTCGGCAACCTCACCAAACAATTGAATTAAAATTAAAACAAGTTTATATCGTAAATTGTTTAGCAGTTAGTAGTGTGGTGTTAGTAGCAGCTGTACTTTATAATGTAATACACGCTTACTTTTATAATGTAATACACGCTCGTAATCGTAATCGGTGTTAGTTATAAAAGTAAAACTTAACAAAATAATTTTTCTTTCAAATCTGAGGAATTCAAAAATCGTGGAAATTTCATGTCTTAATTTCATTTTGCTATTGTTTTTATTTCTACAGAATATTTGATATCAAAAAAGAAAAGAGAAATGTTTTCAACACATATTAGAGAATTAAAATGATGTGTATGGATGTTCAAAATCTAGGTGATATTACAGAAATTAAAAATATAGTGTACACGTTATCGAAACAGTCGCATAAAACGCTTCTATTTTACAAAATAACCTAGTTCTTAAGTAAACATAATACGATTGCTCAAGTATGTGGGCAACACTTACTTGTGCAGTGTTTGTAATTCTTTTTGTAATTGCGCTTGAATTTTCTATGTCGCCAGGTACAATTACACTTTATTATGTGTTTTTTTTTAATTTTGTTGAAGACTTTGCTTCGTGTTAGGTAACGTAAGAACCAAAAGTTTTATTTTAAAATAGTGACTTAATTAATTTTATAATAATTTTATTTATAAAGATAAAACAACTAGATCTTAAGGACACTGCCAAATTATTTTAATTTCTTTAGTTTTTTTTACATACTACAAATTAATTAATAAATAAACACAAGAAATACTTTTAACGGATTTATGCGGAATTGAGAATGTGTATAATATTATTCCGTAAAAAAGTAGTGTAAAGTTGTGTTTTCTTTTAATAAATGTATTATCAGAATAACATTTTGTTGTAAAATATATTTTATGACCATATAGTGCCGGTGCAAGAATATTCACAATCTCATATCGTCCCGCGGATGTCGTAAGAGATGACAGAGGGAAACAAAAACAGATGATGGGCATCATCATAAACTTCCTGATAATAACTCAAATATTTAAAAAAAAACTGCGGATGCCAACCTGCCTGTCAAGGTGGCAACTATTGCAAAATCCTCCCTAAGAGGTAATCTATGGGGGTGGTTTATGTTCAGCTGCGGACGTTGTTTTAAAATTCAAATGTCACATATTAATCTATTCATACAATTGCGAAATTGTAATTTGTTAATATTTTAGATATGATGATATTAAAAATGCCTCAGTATATAGAGAAACCGTTGTTTCAAAAAAAAAAAAACAAAATCATACCAAGGCAAAAGTCAATGACACTTAATAATCTTTAAAATCGAAGATATTACGCGGGCACTAAATCAGCATGCCAAGGAATATAGTTAAAAAGTTGACTACAAATTTAGAATGTTAAGAAATTCAAAAAATAAATAATCTTAAAGAGCACCAAAAAGCTTAAGCTTAACTAATAAATATTGTCTGCAAATGATACCGAATTTTCTAGAAATAAGAATAATTGTAATTATTATTTATAATTAATAAATTATTAAGTTAAAAAATATTATATAGAATATTAAAAAAAAATAACTTAATTGTGCAGTACCTAATTGGCTTATGTTTTTTAAATTAATTTTAATGAATAAATTGTTAAGTTTAAAAGATTATTGTATAAATGTATTATAATTGGTTTATGTTGTCATTTTTATCAGTAATAAATTTAACCTTATTTATTAATTACCAAGATCTATCGCATGCAGGGGCTGTTAGCATGTATTTATAAAGAAAGGAATAAAATATTTATTTTACTACATACTGCGAGTATCTAAGTTTTGTTTTATAACAAAACTACAGGCCTTGAATAATAATAGAAATGAGACGTTGCAAGAGGTACAAAAAATAGTCACACTCAGCATACGTCGTGACGAATCATGGCCTTTGAGTCTCTGTGTAGCCAGTCCTTTTTCGAGCAATTTGTTTTGAACACCATTTGGTGTAACTTGGTAAATTTTAAGTAAAAGTAAACAAGCTAATGAAATAATCTCTACATTTACATGCTCAATTATAAACATTATAAGTCTTAGAATTATAAAACCTTAGTAAGTTTTACGATCACTGGCCAAAGTGTATAAACTTTATAGCAATGTAAATTTTAATAAATAAAAAATAATAAATTTTAGACCATATAATCTCTACATTATACGGAGGTATTGAACGGGTAAATTTTTTTAATGAGATTAAAATTAAAAATATAAGATTTCAACTATTAATGTTTATAAATATTTATAAATGTGAAATTCAATGGAATAATTTTTTTATTTTAATATATTATTTTTATTATTTTATAATTACGAAAATTACTTCAAATATTTGTTTATATTGGTATTTAACTATATATTCGTTCGATCTTTATATGTTTTGTTTTTCACAATTCAAGAGTTCACTTTTTTGGTCATGAGATGTGTCTTCTCAGTTTTTAAAGTTTAAAGTACTCGTATTTTCAGTTTTAGAGGTTTTTTTTATCAATTATAATACTCTTTCATTTCGGTAAAATGTAACACGTTATTGTTTACGCGGTATATAAATTGACGTGTAGATAACGTGTGGCTGGCTAACAGATTGCGTATATGAAATGACCTTATCAGACAAGTTTTCTTATAATTTAACCTGATAGAAACAGAAACATTTTATTTAATATAAATTATAAACAATAACTATAAAAAGTCAATATTTTAATTTACCACTGGCTCTGAAAAACCTCTGCCTGTGGAAGAAATAACAAGAAACCTAAAGTTTTATTTGAAAAGATTTATTGCCACGAAATGGTCAATTTCGATTCAGTGATATTTACGTCATATGAATTAGACATGTACGTTTCCCTATTAAGCTTTTTCCGGTGTAAAAGAGTCAGTATTTCAACTATTTCGTAGTTTGTTGTGGTATCGACAGGAATCAAAATAAAGTTTCATACTTACACAGAAATTAATTTAACTAAATTGGTTCTAAAAATTAAAGGATCGATTTAACTTTACATTAATCAAATGTTGATCGACATTTCTAATTAATAAAGTTGTTGTTCTTGTTTAGGATAAGAGCTTATATTTATGTTAAAAGAATTACTTTATCTTACGGTATTATAAATTTATACTTAAAATAAATTCAGTTCAAAGCAGTTAACAAAAATAAAAGCTATTTTCTGAGCTTATATATATAATAAAATAACATTAATATGTTGCTTTTAGAAAAGTAAATATATGAGTTTAAAAGATTTTCACAGTAAAGTGACATCTGGACGTTGAACATCTCAGTCCCGCCCGTGATCATGAGTGCTGTAAAGCGTTCGAAACGTCGGGTATTTAAAAAGTTAAATATACGCGATAAATTCCGTAAAAACTAGTATTATTTCAACAGTAAAGTGAGTTTATTATTCGCATGAAATGATGTAAAAGCTTAAAATGTGCTACTCTACTCTAGACTTAAGAGAATATCTGTGTGGTTCCCTTCTCTCTTTTTCACTGTTTTCTTCCTGGGTATTGACACAAGTATAAATATTTTATTCACCATACAATTTATATTTATTTTGGCTATTTACCACGAAGTTTCTGTGTTGATTTTTCAGTAAACTAATTATACAAAGACAATGAACGCAGGTGTCTCAGGATCGTGCTTTATTGCATTCCTTGGGAGGCCTATGTTAAACAGTGAACTTATGTATGGTTGTAATGATGACGATGTGAAATTAATTATTATTAAAAAACTTGAAACCTCCTACAATCACTTATATTGCCCAGTTATCTAGCCGTCGTCGGACATGAAGCAAACAATTTTAATTCATTCCTTACTCCGTGGCCCACATACGGTTCATGGCTATTGTTTTGTAATTGTGTTTGAAAATCGGACAATGAAAGTGTTAGTGAATATGACGAAAAAGGAAATATGAAGAAACTGTTCAATTCTTTTTATTTTCTTCTTGCGAAAAAATCGAAATAAATTCGGCTTCAGGGGAGTAAACAGGGGAATAAGAGATGATAGCTTCGTCAGTTTTCCATAGATATGATCTGCCTGAGATGCAGCTTAGTCATTCGCACCCAACGTTTTATCAATATACAAGTATATGTTAAAAAAATATTGTGTTGATATCCTTTAATTACAATTCGAGGCGCTAGAAATCCAGTATAATTACAGATGGGGTATAGCAACTTTGTTATTAAAGATTTAAATACGTCGACTGCCTGCTTATTTGAATTTGTTTAATTATTTAATTATTGAGATTTTCCGTCTAGAAATTCTCAGCAGTTGCCCAGAATCAGGAAGTTGGCGGTGTCTCATCCCCGTGCCTCGAAAAGCACGTAAAGCCGTTGGTCCTGCGCCTGATATCTCTCCGGTTGTATCGGTTTACTGTCCCATCGGATTATGAAAGTGAGGGAATAGAGAGTGCACCTGTGCTTGCGCATACACTTAGGCACTATAATCCTGTCCTGAGCCGATGGCTAGCCTCTATTGAGGCAAGCTGCCGTGGCCGGAATTCGGTCTTGAGGACATTATTATTATTTGAATTTGGTAGTTTCTGGTTGGTCTTGGCGTGTAAGAGAAAACAAATCTATATCACTGTACTTTGCCTTGTAGGAGTCGTAAGGTGCCTATTAAATGTCGTGTCTTCCAACAAGTGGCAGTATAATTATCTGTCTTACGCCGGACTCAAAATATACTTTTCGGTGTAGCGATGGGAAAAGTATTTACAGTTATAAGACGTTTAGTGCTGCAATAGTCAACTCTCTCTACAATGAGTAAAATTTATATCCCTCATTCTCCAGGAGATTTTTTTATATATAATAAGGGTGGCACAAAGCACACAGTATATATGATGTGAAATGGGTGCTGATCACCATATAATCAAAAATAGTATCAAACTATAGATGTGTTGTCATTCTTGAGGACTAATATGAAATACCTCGCCTCCAGTAAAAACGGTCTCCAGTTGTATAGTCTCTCCCACAACACTAAACACAGCAGCACTAAGCTGCTATTTTATGCTGGTATTCTGTGAGAGCGTGGTCCTTCCCTGGGCGAGCCGACCCTTTCATGCTATAACTATATAGCTGCAGCATAGCTCTACCACGTGTATGATGATGAAGAAGTGAAAGTAATCACTCATCAGATGGATTGTTGGGTCGTTTGTCATTTATATTATACAAGAAAAGATCCTTATTGAAAATCCACCAATATTAGCAGCAAATTCAGTTAGTAAATTGAAAAGTATCAAATCGACTCCCCATAAAACAATACAAAAGAGCATCAAATCCACAGTGACAATTGGATACGCCGATAAGACAGTGATGTATGGCAGCAATTGCTTTTTGTAAATTGCTCGACTCTCACACAATACAGGATCGCAAATTTATGAGTGTATTTTTTATTCGGAAATGAGATATCGTAACATCACTTTTGAAAATGTAATGTGATGTTATCGCTAAAATATTTTAATAATTGCTCATTTATTCTGTTACTAACTTAAGTGTAATTAAATGTGAAAATGTGATTTTTTATGGAATAGGGATGACAAACGAGCACACAGTTCACCCGATGGTTAATTGATGCTATGCCTATAAACATCTACGTTTGTCCCCGATTAAGATTCAAAATGCAGATGCGTTGTTACAAGTAAGGACTAAGACGGCATAAACGCAGCAAGGCTCTAATACGTGTTTAGATGTTTGTGCCTTCATTTTCATTTAACATACATAATTTGCAAATGAATAACTATACAGACCCGAAACATCTATTTGTAGATAATCATCTGTACATTCTGTACAGCTTATGAAAGTCCATTGTTTAAAATAGGCCTCCCCTTATATTGTCTCATAGGGGGGATTTATCCCTCTACAGCTTCTCTTGGTGGACGGGATGAAACCACAGTTTTTATAATTTCGAGTTTTTATCTGAAATATGCTGCTGACATTTTTCAATTCATGTTTCAATATCCCTCTGTCGCTTCTTACGACACCCAAGGGATCGTCCCTAGGGCATATGCAGTGGATATTGCGGATACGGATATGGGTACTTTCACACCGCTACTACACAATTATGGCCATAAAACATTTATTCAATGCTACATGCATTCTAAATTAAATGAATTATAGAACCGGAACATAACACTTTTACATACTTTTATATTTGAACAAGACTGAAACCAAGATTCCTTTTGCGATTAAGAGTTCAATCATATTTTTAAGGTATCTGGATAGCCGAGGTTCTATGAAGTTGAAGGCCAAATCCTGCTTAAGTGGTAATATTTGAATAAACCATAATAGGAGCCTTTAGTGGAATCCATTGCTAAGCTTACAAATTTCATTGTCATTTTAAATATTATATTGAAAAGAACTGAAATATTCAGTTAAAAGTAAATATTTCAGTTACAAGAGCTGGGGTTGGAAGCACTCCGTCATCCATTGTACTCATCAGACCTGGCCCTGCAGATATCTACTTTTTCCAGAATTTAAAGGACTTTTTGGTGGGAATAAAATTCAATACCCGAGAGGCAGTTAAAAATGCCTCCGAAGAATTTGTTGTTTCCTATCCAGCAACCCCAGCAACTGCTGATTTCAACAAACTGCCACTATGTTGCCAAATATTAGATATATTCCATGGTTGATTATTTTGATTAAAAAATATAAAAAAATAGAAAAAATATCTTATTTTACTTCATAAAAAACACCGATTTCGTAAATAAAGATCTAATATAAAGCCCAAACGGCTATTGGTTAAATTTATTAATTTTTTCTACGGCTTAACTTTTCAATACTTAAAAGATGTTAATCTTCTAATTTAAATGTTTCTTTCATATTGATTAAAAAGTAATCAAAATATATTTCAGGCATAAAAGTTTTCAATTTAAAAGAACGTCCAAAATTTACAGTTTAAGTAATTAAAGTTCTAAAAGTCTTTCAAGTAATTAATTATAAAGTAAAACATAAAAGAATAGTTACTTTAGCTACTATTGAAACTTAAGTATATTCGAATAAATAAATAAAAAGTTTTAAATCTTAACAGTTAAGTTTCAATAAATAATTAAAGTTATGTAAGTAAAGTATTAAAATAATTGTTAGGCGTCAGGTTGCGCATGTACAATGTTTCAAAATTAACACGTAAGTGACGAGTGGTGATCACGTTAGAATCTTGAGAAAGGCTTAAAACTAACGTTTCAAGCTACATGGCCGGCCCATTGTCACTTCTGATTATTAATCCGTTGGGCAATGTCGGTCACTCTGGTTCTGCTGAGAATATCCTCATTTCTAAGTTTATCACGCAGAGGAACCCCGAGCATAGCCCTCTTCATAGCTCTCTGAACGACCTTGATCGTCCTCATACGGCCAGCAGTGAAGAACCACGTCTCAGATCCGTAAGTCATCACTAGCAAAATGCACTGTTTGTACAGTGTAGTTTTCAGGTTTCGAGGTATACCTGACGAGAAGATTTATCGTAATTTCTCGAACGCTGCCCAGCTGAGTTGAACCCATCGATTGACCTCTTGATCGAAATTGGACTTACCTATTCGGACTATTCGTCCCAGGTAAACGTACTCCTCAAAACCTTCAATCTTAATGCAATTACCGGCATAGGTGTGACAAGGGCATTAAACATGATTTTTGTTTTTTCTATTATCATCTTAAGACCTATCTGTTGGGAGAAACTCTTAAGGTTATTCAGCATAGTGCTTAGGTTCTCCAGAGATTCTGCCATAAGGACTATATTGTCGGCAAATAGAAGGATTTTTTATTTATTTTTTATAGCAGAGAGGGCAAATGAGCATACTACCACCGCCCGTGAACAAGTGCAACACCAGGGAATTGCAAGTGTGTTGCCAGCTTTTAAGAAAGGATTAAGATCTTTTCTTGAAAGTCCCTAGGTGAGTGATGTACTCGCTATTGATGTCAATACCGTATCCTTTCTAGTTCAGTAGCTTAAAAACTTTGTCCAATGCAGTTGTGAAGAGTTTTGGAGATATAATATCGCCCTAGCTCACACCTGTCTGCAGTTGGACAGGTTTCGTACTCTGATTCTGTACTCTGAGTACTCTGATAGATATCGTAGCCCTACTGTAAAAATACTTCAAAACTTCGATATATTCAATTTGGCTCCGCTGAAGGAACTGTAGTACCGCCCAAAATTTGATGGAATCAAAGGCTTTCTCATATTCTACATACGCCAGGCAGAGTGGCGGATTGTACTCTTCGATCTTCTGTACAATCTGCCGCCGGGTATGTATGTGGTCTATGACACTAAAGCCTTTTCGGAAAACGGCTTGTTCGAAAGTTGTCAAGTCTGCGAGCGAGACAATTCGTAATGACTCCCGAAAACAGCACGGAGATCCATTTTATCGGAAACGAGGCATTCTATCTTAGTACTCACGAATATCAACGCATCTGCATTTTGATTCGTAATCGCAACACACACACACACACACACACACACACACACACACACACACACACACACACACACACACGCAACACGAGATAAACAATTTACACTCAACATTTAAAAACTAACTAATATATTTATGATTATTTTTTATGATTAATTTATACTGTTTGATATATGTTTACGTAAGTTTCTTATTTAGAAAGATTTCTGTAAAATTGTTCCATAAGAAAGAGCACTGTTGCCTGAGATACAAATTTATTGCTTAGTTTAGGCGCAGATGCAAATATATGTTGTTAAAAAAATTCTAAATATAGAAATTATTATTATTATTAAATTATTATTAATTGATTGTTATGTCGGATTTTCCGACATAAACAATCTTCTTCGGCTTCAAATGTTCTTCGTCTGTGGAATTAACGTTTTATTTATTTAAGACTTTAAAAGATATGTATGATTATTATTATTATTACAAAAATGTTTGTTTGTAACTTAAACAATAAACCGTTTATTAATTAATTTATACTAAACCGATAAATGAGTTATAAAATTTAACGCCACACCAAACATTTATCTTTCAATATGTTTATTCAGCCTTTGTGACAGAGTGAACAAATGTAAGAAAATTGGTTTGGAAACTGAAAAACACTATTTATTTATTCTATTATAATATGATACGTTACTTATCGTTTTTAATTATGTTAGTTTAATCTTTATAATAGAGCTAAGTTTAAACAAGACTTCCTCATATTAAGTAGTTCAAGAAATATATTTTAAAGCACAGCTTCAAGAATTCCAAGCGAGCTATAGAAAGGTCCCTATAGCTCACTTATTATTTCAAGGACCCTGCTATTTCTATAGCTCGCCAAGAGCTTGAGTTTTCTAAAATAACTAGCATTGAAGTTCTTTATCACGTTTTGGCTTACATAATGATTTCTTAAATTTACGCGAACACTACACGTTGAATAAAACTATTATTTATGTTTTGGTTTATTTAAACGGTGGTGATTTGTATAGTATATAATAATACTTCAGTAAGGAAAATTATTCAAAAATCTAGGTCGCTACCCAGCCAAGTTCGATTACGTGGCTAATCTCTTCAGGAAAGATGTAGCCACTTATACTTTATTGTATTTTCAAACTGGAGTTAAAAATTATATAAAATGCAACCTAGTGATCGCATGGTCAATAATTTATGGTTTTGCTACTGCTACGACTGTACCCGTGATTGACAAAACATGCAAATCAATTAATAACGACAATACAGGTGGTACGAGTGGGTTAAAGATCATACTACCAGACAAATTGCTCTTTATCCGCTTCAAATTCCTAAAATTTCAGAATTAAGTATCGCATCTACCACTTAAGAATCACGAAAGTAGACTAATGAACTAAACACAAAAACACCGAAATGGCTTGTTGAACAGTTGAATACCCAACACCGTTATTTTTTACTACCTGTGATCCTTTCATCCTAGGTTTTTATAGGAATTCTGATAAACCTAAGACTGTTATTACCTTGTTGGATAGCTGAAGAAACGTAAATATTTTTAAGTACATCTGCAACATACCTGCTAAAAATTTTTTAAAATATTCCTCAAATAAAAAATACCTTGTACAAATTTATTTCTTTTTTCAACTATCGATCGTATACTACGGCTCAGATTTTTTTATTTACCAAGATATTGGTGTTTAAAATAATAAAGCAACTTTTCTACTACACAAAAATTATAAGAAAAATAAAATAAGACGCACAAATTACAACAAAAATAGTACAATAGACAAAAAATTGGCAATTTTTATAAAAATCTTAAATATCCAATATCTTGAAAACAGTTAAGTTTAGGGAATGGTGATTTATATTTGAAATAGTGGGAAATGATGCAAACTACAATCCCCTAAATGATCTAGGTCAACTTTACCTATAACCCTGTATATAAATAAATAAAAGCTGAATATAAACTTACATATAGATAAAAGAACGGAAAATAATTTTACACTGTTCAAAAGCTGCCAAATATGTACACAAATATAAAATAATGCATGTATGATGCCGATAAGGCAGGTAAAATTAAGTGAACGTAACATATAGTCACTCACTTCGATCACATTCGTAAACTAAGTTGTCCTTGCCTGTCCCGGACAAGAAAATATTACATAACAAAACTTATTCCATCAAATAGGTACTTCGCGTTTTTTCTACACAATTGGTCAAACTTCTAGTTTAATGTACCTAACATATCTAACACAAATTGACGAGGAAAATAACTTGAGAAGAGTCTCAAAAATAAGGAAATATCTATCTTGAGTGTACCTCCGTTATCACGTCGCAAGCACATTTATCACGCACGTGAATGGTCTGTTAGGATATCTTTGGCGGAACTTGGTAACTTAATAAGTTTCGCATACTTTTTTATTATGTGCGAGCAGCTATGTAGGTCTAGGTATGGAGACCAGTATCGCTGCTACCTAAAAGATCTATTGTTATCGCTGCTGTGGCTACAGTTCACTGCCAAGCCCTATGTCTTCAATAAATAGAAGGAGTTGCTTAGCCGTGAGCGATTTTATTTCTTCTGGGCGGAATACGTAGTTTCCCAGATTAGAGTTACGTTTGCGGATTAAGGATCCGCAATCCGCAATCAGAGGCGTTTCTTCCGTTATGAAACAGAACCTACACACCCTTGAGCTGCTTAGTTCTTTTAAAGATAACAATACCCAGTTAGGGCTCCTGCCAGAATGTGCAATTTATTTTTACTTAATCCTAGGGCTTCTGAACCGAATTTACGATCAAAAGCCCGGATTAGGTTTTAGAATGTTTTCAGCCTGGTATGTCAGACCAGATCTTAAGTGATTTATTGTGATAAAAAGTTTCAAAGGTCAATTGGGCTAGGCTTCTTGAGATTCCACAAAATGAATCGCACTCTTTGAGCCCTATCGTGCAAGTTTGTCGGCATATTCATTGCCTATAATATTCCCATGAAACGAAACCCATCTTAAGACGACCTTGTTATTACATCCCAGGGTGCTTAAACAGTTCACGCACTCTCCAACTAGCTTCGAGTTCACTAAGTTTGACCTCAGCGCTAGCAGTGCTGCTTGACTTTCAAAGTTCATATAAATTATACGGTTGACGTAGTGTTTTTGCGGATTGATTTCCGCACACTGAAGATGACGAAAATTTCTGCCTGAAAGGTAGAGCTGAATCTACCCAAATTCACACTAAGTTTGAATTTGGTACGTTCCACGCAAATTCTAAAGCCTACGTAGAGACCCATTTTAGACTCATCGGTATACCATATGAGGCTATTGACCTCACGAATAACGTCAACTCATTTAACCAGTTTTTTCCAGAGAGTAGTTCCACTATATACTTTTTATCAAAAGTGTATAGCAGACGTATGGTATCTGAGATCATGCATAAGACCGGTGTTTCCTTAATTGATTCGAGCATGGACCACAATCTGTAGGAGAGCAAGCTCAGACCGCCTTGGGCGTTAATCCTATACAAACTAACCTCCACCTCCTTGTGTAGATAAATATCAAGGGGCGTTAGGCATTGAAGTCCATTAAGAGCCACTCCAGGCGATGATCGCATAGCTCCAGTTGCCATTAAGTAGGCAGTCCTTTCTAGACTATTTAGTCTATCCGCAGTCATCTTTTGGTTGGCCTTGCTGCACCAGACAGGGGAAGCGTAGGTGATGATCAGCCTCACTATGATGCTGTATAGCCATAGGACCATACTGGGACGCAAGCCCTAGTTGTTCCCAATCAAACGACTGCACGTTAGTTTTTGGTCGATTGTTTATTCTATAAGATAGGGTGACAAACGAGCACACAGTCCACTTGATGTTAAGTTTTCGCTGTGGCCCATAGACATCTACATCTATCCCCGATTATGAATCAAAGTACAGATGTACGTTGTCACCAGTGATGACTAAGATGTAATACCTCTGTAGCGGCGCTGTCGTCGCGCCACAAGCGAAAACACACCGAAGCCTAAATCGCGCTATCAACATTCAGAATCATAAACAGTATATATAGAACTTCTCCGAACTATCACACGGAGTGTTGGCCGCTCCCCGGGTGAACACCTTGCCCGGCGGGAGATCTCCCCTTTTCCTTCTACGGCCACAGTGGTGACCCCGACGTGATCTGATCATGCAACCAACAACCTTCGGAAACTTCAAGCTTCATTATCGTCATAGAATACCCCACCCATTCGCTCCCGAACAGATATCGTCTACAGTCTTCATATCTTGCAAGTCATCTAGCTTCACAAGGTTCATCGCAGCACTGGAATAATAATGCTTCCTGTTCCTTCAAGCTACTCTCTGCGCTATACAGTGTTCGGCACGGCTCTGAGCCTTACTGCTCGCCTCTACTTCTTGGCACTCTCGCCTTCTTCTCGACTCACCGCAGACTACAAGGCAATCCACTGGCACTTGCAAATTCGTCGGCAACGAGGCTGCACTATCGACGTCCGGTCTGAGCAAGGGGGTGATGTGGCGGCGCTGTCGTCGCGCCGTAAGCGAAACACACCGAAGCCTAAATCACGTTATCCAAATTCCGAATCATAAACCGTATATATAGAACATCTACGAAATATCACACGGAGTATTGGCCGCTCTTCGGGCAGAACACCTTGAACGGCGGGAGATCTCCCCTTTTCCTTCTACGGCCACACGTCGTTTCCACTAAAAAGGGTCTCCGGTTCTCTACACTCACCATACTAAACACAGCAGCATTAAGCTACAAACAGTATATATAGAACATCTACGAAATATCACACGGAGTATTGGCCGCTCCTCGGGCAGAACACCTTGCACGACGGGAGATCTCCCCTTTTCCTTCTACGGCCACACATCGTTTCCACTAAAAAGGGTCTCCAGTTCTCTACACTCACCATACTAAACACAGCAGCATTAAGCTACTATTTGACGCTGGTATTCTGTGAGAGCGTGGTCCTTCCCTGGTCGAGCCGACCCGTTCGTGCTACAACTATACTTCTAATAAAACTGCAGCATGGCTCTATCACGTACAAAACGTAACGCCCAAGTAGTTAACTTCAGTCGGAAATGGTACTTCTTTACCCTTGAGTTTTTTTATTGAGTATATATATATATATATATATATATATATATATATATATATATATATATATATATACAGAATGGGTCCCACATATATGCAATAAATGAAACCACAAGTAATACTAGTCCGTAGAAGTGTAGAAAAATTAAATATTAAATTAAAACCCGTAAAATAAAAAAGTGAAATTTTCAAACAAAATAAATATTAAAATAAATTCAGTAAAAGTGAACACTCTGTTTAGACAACGTACCTTGACCCCTTGGAAGAGTGACAACGTTGCACGCGGGTGGCACGCCGACAAAAGACACCGCTGTCGATATGTCGCAATACCAATAGTTTGCACTGCGTGTCAACGTCGCTTTTTAATGTTCAAGGATTCAAGTTCATTGAATCATTGACTTAGTGACCCAATTCTATAGTGTTCAAAATTGTTTAAAATTAAAACTCTACTTTTTGACCTAATTACTGGACCGATTACGTTCATTTTTTGTATATCGTCAGCAAAGGCGATAACAAGTATACGGTTTTATTTATTGCATATATGTGGGACCCATTCTGTGTATATATATATATATATATATATATATATATTTGACTATTTCTCTTCTTTCGAATATTTATTAGAAAATTTAATCCCACTATATACTCACGCTAAAATCATGGGTGACTTTAACACATGCCTATGCTCAAGGGTGACTATCGGTGTGAAAAGCTAAAATCATTAACCGAGGCATGTAATCTACATATACTACCACTATCTGCTACGCATAAAATGCCTGACTGTACTCCATCACTACTTGACTTAATCATTGTATGCTCTCCAGATTTTGTCCTTTTTTGTGAAGCATGGCCAGCATGACGCTGATCTCTTATCTCATCATGATCTCTTGTTTCTTACATACAAGGTCCGTCCTCCTAAAGCAAAATCGAGAATCCTTCTGCAACGTAATTTTGGTGGAATGGACAAAGAACGTCTTCTGGAAGATGCTAGTCGCATGGACTGGTCAGCTGTTGAAAATGCTTCAACAGTCGACTTGAAAGTCGAGTTATTTAACTCCTTTCTTATCCAACTTTATAACATCCAAGCCCCAATAAAACCAATAAAAATGAAACATTTACCAGCACCTTAGTTAACTGATAGTCTAAAAAAACTTATTATAAAAAAAGGATTTGCTAAAAGTAAGTTATAAGCTGATAAATCTGAGAAAAACTTACGATATTATAATAAAGTACGGAATCGCTGCAATACATTGTGTAGGGATGCACAAAGACGCCATATTCATAAATCCGTCGAAAACGGCGACGCAGCCAAAGTTTGGAAGTTTCTTCAGTCTCTTGGAGTTGGTAAAATATCCAATAATTCTCCTCAACATAATGTTGATGTTGAATTCCTTAACAAATATTTCACCTGTTCTAGCACATTAGATAGCTCAGATAAAGACCGGACTCTGAGTATTCTTTCTTCAATACCAACTCCTGATTTTCCACCGTTTAATTTCTATCCTTTCACTGATAGTGATATTAAAATGAACATTTTGTCCATCTCGTCCAATGCCGTGGGTGATGACAATGTTAGTCGTAACATGATCTTACCTATCATAGAATTTGTTACTCCTATCCTCACCCATATCTTGAATAAATCCATCTCCTCTTCAAAATTTCCTGATGTTTGGAAAAGTGCACTTGTAACGCCTCTCTGTGATGGTCCTATCTTAATTTTTCCGTTTTTATCCAAACTCCTGGAGAAACTAGTTCTCTTTCAGTTAAATCTCTACCTAAATAGAAATTGTATCCTGGATCCTCTCCAATCTGGTTTCCGATCGGGTCATAGTACGACAACAGCATTGGTTAAAGTTACCGATGACATTCGACGAGGTATGGATAACAAACAACTCACTGTGTTGGTATTGCTTGATTTTAGCAATGCGTTTAACACTGTTGATTTTGACATCTTATTGAGTGTGTTACGTTCTATTAACATATCTCCTCCGGAGATTAGCTGGTTTCATAGTTATCTTTACGGCCGACGGTAGCGTATTCGCATTGAAGATGAGTTCTCATCTTGGTGCGAATTGCGGGCTGGCGTGCTTCAAGGTGGTGTGCTGTCTCCTTTACTTTTTGCTATATTCATTAATTCTATCTCTCAAAATATTATTTCTCTCTATCACATGTATGCAGACGATCTCCAAATCTACACTCAGTCAACTCTGTTAAATCTGCCTTCTGCTGTTGCCACAATCAACAATGACTTAGCGGCGATAAAACAGTGGAGTCAGCGTTATGGTCTAAAATTAATCCGTTCAAGTCTCAGGCTATAGCTATTGGTGGTGGAGGAATGGTCTCCAGAGTTGACTGGAACAACCTACCCTCGGTGATATTAAATGACGTTGTCATACCTTACAGTAAATCTGTAAAAAATCTGGGGATATATCTAGATTCTACCTTGTCGTGGTCGCAGCAGTTAAAACAAGTGAGCAAAAAGGTGTTTGCTACTATGGGTTCACTTCGTCGTTTACGTTCTTTTCTGCCCATTCCCACTAAGATTATGTTAGCACAATCCTTTACTTCTCTCTATTCTCGACTATGCGGACGCAAGTTATCTCGATTTAACTGAAGACCAACTGAACAAACTTGAGCGAATTCAAAATGTTGCAATTAGGTTAAATAAATATGATCATGTATCCGAATATCGTTTACAGCTCAAGTGGTTACCCATTCGCTTTCGCCGGAATCTGCAAACTGTATCTCTTTTGTACTGTGTGTTGTTCAATCCTTCGACTCCAAGCTACTTGAAGGAAAACTTTAAGTTTCTTGGTCATGATCGACCTGATAGAGTTCTTCGGTCAGCCGGCGAACTAATTCTAGAACCATGTTCATTTCGAACTTATATTCCTCCCATAATCAACGTCACAATTTGTTTCGGTGATTTCTTTGTGTTTTTCTTTTTTTTTTTTTTTTTTTTTTTGTTTTTTTTTTTATATATATATGTGTGTGTTTGTGTGTGTATATATTTATATATATATATTCCTATTTATTAATATGTATGTTTATTTTATTATGATTTTTTATATATTATTGTGGTATTTTAACAAATATAGTTTAGTTTATTTATATACAAGAATGTAAGTGTAACATAAAACGCACCACCTCCTACTGTTAGTAATTTCAGTTTCTCCTTAGCCCAAAGGTTGTCTGGAAGAGATCGCTCTTTAGCGACAAGACGCCTTATTGTACATACGTATATATTAAGTTTTCTCTGTAATGTATTTATTCGTTGTATATGTGTGGTGTACAATAAAGTACTACTACTACTACCACTATATATATACCCTCACCATTCAATAAAAAAATTAAACAGTTTGTGAGGCTAGATGACAATCAACTATTCCGTTTCTCAAGCGTCGCGTTACCGGTCTTTGCATATCTAGTTTCAATATCCAATAGTCTTAGACCATTAAAATAGTCTAAGCCAATAGTGAACCATATAAAGTCTGATGAAAATTAATTGAAAGTATATCATTTAATTTCATCCAATTAATTTTATAGAACATTTTAAAATTTATAACGGCGTCTCAATTTTATCCATAAAAAAAGTTAAGCTAGTCGCAAATCCGCCCATCGTTAAAATGTAGTAAGCATTGTCCGCTAGTTGATAAAATATGAGTCGTGACTTTGATTAATAGAGGGCTGGAAAGAAACGTCAATATTCATAAGTCAATATCAGAATTTTGGATGACGTCCTTTTGCAAACCTCTTTTATAGAATTAGTGACAAGCGAGCACAAAGTTCATTGTATGGTAAATGGTTTCTGTAGCCCATAGACATCTAAATTTATTCATAATTAGGAATCAAAATGCAGATGCATTGTCACTCCTGAAAACTATGATGGAACACTTCTTTTCCAATCACTTTACGAAACACGACATAATTCTGCTATTTTTCGCTGGTATTCTGTGAGAACTACCCGGTCAAGCTAACACATTCATGATATAGCTAGAAATTAAGAAAGTTGAAAAATAGAATTTTTATTTTATTTTTTACTAGCTGTTATCCGCGGCTTCGCCCTCATGGTCACTGGGATAGAACTATCCATTGCTTTTTGAATTAAAAGAAAACTGAGTTTTGTAGATTTGTCAGAGATGCAGCTATTAAAAGGAAACAGAGCAAAATTGATTCGTCAGCTTATTTAAATGTTTTGAAACGCAGCGTATAAGAAAGCACGAAAATAGCCTGTTTATTCCAAATGGAAATGGGATATTTTTTTAAAGGAAACTGAGCATAATTATCCGTCAGGGATGCAGACTTTTGAAAAGAAACTGAGCTGAATTGATTAGACAGAGATGCAGTTTTTTGAATTGAAAGGAAACTGAGCCAAATAAAAGATCCGTCAGAGATGCAGCCTTTTGAATTGAAAGGAAACTGAGCTTAATAGGTCCGTCAGAGGTGCAGCATTTGGAATTGAAAAGAAACTGAGCTAAATAGGAAATTTTGAATTGAAAAGGAAGATCTGTGGGAATTATGATTAATTGATTGTGGGAATTTTGGAAAAAAAAACTAACTGAACACTATTTTAAGACGCTACTGTACAAAATGTTATATGTTTTTCTATTCGGGGAAAGAATGTGGAGATTCTGGGTATTTGACACACGCGAACATGCTACATACAGCTGACCATGAGAGAAGTAAGATTTTTCTAAGTTGACTCCCGCTACCTGTAACGTTTGCCCTTGCGCTTTATTAATTGGCATTGCAAAACTGAGCTTAATAGGGAACTGCAACCTTTCGAATTGAAAAGGAAGATCTGTGGGAGTTATAGGGATCTGTGGTATAATAATATTTTCACCTTTTCCTACGCCTGTCAAAATTGTAGCACCGATTATGTTCCGCCCAAGATGTGTCACACGCAGCCTTGTCCCGTTACATAACCGAGGAGCATCTAAATTTCACATTAGCATGACTGGGACGCCTAATTTTAATTGAAGCTTATGTGAGGGCACACCTGACAACTCTAGAGAATTCAGAAACTCTAAGGGAACTCTGAAGTGCTCTGTTCTGCGTCCATATCTGTGTCTACTGACAAATACTCTGTTATTTCTCCTGCTACTTCGCTTAATATATCTGAATTTATTTTGTTAATGCTCTCATTTTTTGGTCCAAGAATCGCCCTTTCACATAACCACTTGTCTTCATGCATGTTGTTCGTTAAATCTGAATAAACGCTCGCAATTAATTCGGAATGACTCTGTACTAAATTACAAAAATCTCTCGTCAATTTAACGCAGCCCTCAGCATCTGTTTCCAACCGCCCATCACCAATTTTTAATAGTGTGTCAGCATAGTTTCCAGTATTGATATCATTATACAAATGCATTCTCATATTCAATAGACGACTTGAGGCATGCTTTAATTTCATCTGCAGGTGTGCCCTTTTGAATGACAGGTAAAGTTTGGCGAAAGTCACCAGCCAGTAAAACCACCATTCCTCCCATTACATCGGTATTGCTGCGCAAATCCTGGAGCGTTCGATTTAGTGCTTCTACAGCTTTTTTATGCAACATTGTACTTTCGTCCCACACTAAAAGTTTGCATTGTCGTAGCTTTATACCTCGTGCACTATTTTTGCTAAAGTTGCAGAGCGGCGATTTTTCCTGGGCTGTATTTAGACGGATTTAAAACAGCATGTGCAGCCCCCGCTTAGCAGCGCGGCGGCTATACCGGAGAAAGCTACGGCCACAGCAATATTTTTATCTTTCCGTACTTGCGCTAATAATAAATTTAACAAAAAAGTCTTCCCAGTACCGCCACGGGCATCTAAAAAGAAAAGTGCACCATTTCCAGATTCAATTTGTCCTAATACTTTGTCGAAAACTCGTTTTAGTTCGGGAAGCAAGCGGGGTACAAATTCGGCTACTTGCTGCTGCAAAGATGGTATATCGTAGTTTGTTTCACGTATAACTTCATCACATAGTTCATTTTCGGTTGTTCGCTGAGGGCTTATCATTCCGTTCTTATCAGTCGCTTAATTTTTGCCTACCGTTGCCAATACTTTATCTTCAATTTTTCCAAGTGCTTCATTATAAATGTGTTCATTGTATGTCATGTTCGCTTGTGTCTGCTGTAACCTTCGCAAAATATCTTCCGCCATGTACTTTTTTATGTGTCTTTGTATTTGTGAAAGAAGGACAAAATTGTGCAACATCTTCGATTTTCCCACGGGAATGAGATGTTTTTATGCCTATGTCACTTTGTCGCCTATGTCACTCAACAGCCACCGAGCTATCCCCATACCAAAATTCATGCCAAGCCGACGCTCTGTTGCGACGTGAAAGAAGGACAAACTTTTGCAACATATTCTATTTTCCGACGGGAATGAGATGCTTTTCCGCGGAAAAAAGGTAACCTATGTCACTCTACAGCCATCGAACTATCCCCATACAAAAAAATCATGCGATGCCGACGCTCTGTTGCGACGTGAAAGAAGGACAAACAAACAAACAAACACACTTTCGCATTTATAATATTAGTATGGATTTTGTTATCTCATCTTTAATCTGATTTTGTTTAATTTTAATTACAAATTATTAAAGATTGCGAGTGGTAAAATAACTCAACAAACCAACGGTTTTATAGTTAAAATACACGAACATTATCTACCTAAGTTATAATTTTAATGCTCTTCAGAAGTTTACAACCATTCTATATCTAGGGGTAAACTGACCTGAAACTGGACTACCGACTATCCTGGCATCTACATTCCTATTAAAAATACAAACGATAGAATACGTAACGTACGTACACAGGCACGCCCACAGGCACACGCAAACATATACATTCTAAAACCTAGTGTTGCAGCCACGTATCTGTAAGAGATATTGTTACGAGCTTAGGGTTCGAGACAATAAAAACTGCCAATTGAATTACCAAAATTTACACTTTTATTACCGAACACCAATTAAAACTTAAAACACTAATAATTAATCACACTGATTCACTTTATTTCGCTCCGAAGCTTCGCTTGTCTCGCCAAATTCAATACTGCCCCGATTGCGGCTTGCAGCGGTTTTAAATACACCTTTTGCACCGAAACATCCAGAATATTCCAGGAAATATGGGCGCTGACCGACCAGATGCAGAAAGTTCAAGTGTGAGGGCATATGCACGATCTTAGGAGTCACTCTTGCGCCCTTCTGAAATGGCTCCACAATGTCAAAGGCTGTCCTATAGCATGGTGCACCAACATTGTACAATTTTGATGCTCCTCTACTACGTGTCTGAGGACCCTTCACAGCCGCACAACTTGTACATGTGCGACACCAATACTCGACATCGTCACGATAATGGACTTAGTAAAACTATTCTCGGATCTTCAGTAGAGTTCGTTTAACTCCCAGATGGACTCGTGAATAACCATTATGGTACAGCTATAGAACATTCCGCACTTTAGCTTTAGGGACAACCATTTGCAAACGACAGCTGTCTCCCCAACTATTGTCCCATTTACGGCTGTTCCATTTACAGCTGTCCCATTGGGCCCAATAGCTTTTAGTGGTCGAACTCATCGCTGAGACGTCGCTCCACTTGGGCTTGGTAGCACGGGCCTTAATCCATTCCAGAATCGGCTTGATGTCCGGATCTTCCTGCTGTGCATGTCGTAGGCTGTCCTTCCACTCGTTGCTGAGGTGATCTGTCCTGAGCATCCTCACGGATACCACTTCCTTACTCTCTTGCCTAGTAAAGTTCTTGCAATCATCCGTACAAGGTCTCCTTGACAATGCATCTGCGTTTCCCACTGCGGTGTTTAATCACAAAGTCATATTCCTGCTGCTGGGTGGTGCTGTTAGCCGCACAATCCTCTCGAGATCGATCAACTTCCCATTTTACAGATCGCTTAGGGCAGCTGGATCGAAGATGGCCCCTTTCCCAACAACCGTAGCACTTTGGGCTGTAATAGTTATTGTGGTCTCGAACAGTAACTGCTGCGACCTCCCTAACGTGAGGGGAACGATGATCCTGCCGCCTTCAGGCGGTGCCGTTAGCTGCACTACACTCTCGAGATCGATCAACTTCCCTTTCTACAGTTTGCTTAGGGCAGCTGGATCGAAGATGGCCCCTTTCCCCACAGCCATAGCACCTAGGGCTGTATCCATTATTGCGGTCGCGAAGTGTAGCTGCTGCAATCTCCCTGACGCGATGGGAATGATGATCCTGATTCACGGCTTTCACTGGCGCTAGTGCCAGGTACCTGATGTCAACTTAGACGCGCATCAATATGTAGGATTGACTTCCCACTTGATAGAGTAGTATTTAATGAGTGGCCATACAATGCAAAGACGATATTTGAGAGAGATTTTATTAAGTTTATAAGCACATCATTAAGATAAAATTCATAGAACACTATAATACATAATATATTATTAATGGGGGTGTGGGTGGAGCCTGTGTAGCCACTAATTATATATATATATATATATATATATATATATATATGTATGTGTATGTGTGTGTTAAATGTAGAATAAAGTAAGTAGTTCAGTTAAAGTCATAGACAGATGAACATATCTCTCTTCTCAATTAACATCCTTCCAAAATTACATTACTTATTATATTATCGTACTAATTGATTGTGCGGGTTTGTCTATGGCCTTAACTGTACATGCGAAATTAGTATTTATGCAAATTCCTCCATCCACAACACCGTGTGGTCCCATAATGTTTTCTAAACCATTATCAATAAAACTTTGCACTCTCACGTCCGCACTATCACGACTTCTCTTCAGCGACCTGCTATTTACACTTCAGCAGTAGGTAAGATTTTAATCTACAAAGAAACTTCTCATGGCTTTGAATATGGCGTGTACACGCTTTTGTAAAGGTTTCAAGGTGTCAGCCAGATTATCAGACGGATGATCTTCAGCGAACAACCTTGAAATGGTATTAACCGTAGGTTTAAGCGGAGATTAAACAAAGTACGATTTAAATTGCTTAAATTGAAGTAAGATATACTGTCAATGGCCCTAAGTATGATAATTTGAATTAAAGTTGCAATTAAAAGTAACATTCTATTCTCTATTATCTACTTATACAATTATCTACTAGTCAATTGTCTACTTATACAATTATCATAAATTTTATTAAATTTTGTATAGTAAACTCTTTTTGATAGAGATATGTTTAAAAATGTGTTGCATTTATAAAGATGCGTATGTGTACTATCACATAATGCAAAAGATCGTGGTACGTGGGTTCGAGGCCGTGCTCGTGTCGAATTGCTATTAGAAGCGGTAACACGAATGTTAGACCTATAGGAAGCGCAATGTAAAATTTTTATTTGTCCTCTGTCAAAGTGAATAAAATCACCAAAATTTGGAACTTAATTTGAATCGCGAAAAGAAATCAATGTACCTTCAACATGAAAATGATATTACATGGAATGTTCCAGTTAATTTTCGTAATAAAAACTGCGAAAAGTATTAAAATGGAAAAGTATGTTTCAAAGATCAAAACTCATTAAAATATTATAAATAAATTTTAACTCGAATTAGAGTCGGTTATACAATATATAATATATATTATATATATATATATATATATATAATAAACCGTGCAATGTGCCTATAGCCCACACACGTCCAAGTAAAGCTACGCAGTTTATTCATTTCGTTCCATGATGGCATCGACAGACGACTCATTAGGTGTTGTTGCACTATTGTTAACAAAAAACAAGAGACCGAAATAAATCAGGAGGCAGAAAAATCGTAGGACCTGGTGTAAAGATTGGCTAATGAAAAGATAATCTAATGCTCATGTAAATTTGTTAAAGGAATTAAAAACGTTTTCAAGAGACTGACATATTAGAAAAGGGTGAATTCTAATAATCGAAAAGTTTAACACAAGGTTTACACACAAACACATGTTGCGAGTATCGGCACATTTTTCTCCGATTGCGTTTTAACTATTCAAACATTCATACTTCTACGTTCAAAGACACTGTTTTAAAAAATCTTACAAACTGTACAGTTTTCATACACACACGTTTCGATTATTAGTGCAGTTTAAATAGTAAAGTTCGATCGTTACGATTTCTCGAAGCGCTTGAGCCATCCATAATAATATTTGGATTTTAGATTTACCAAATATATTTTAAATAATCTGAAATAATCCCATACGGATCGAAGTGACTACAATTTTATAAAAAATCATTATTTTCATCGTAACAGCCCCACATAAGTTTACTGGTGAACATAGGACTCCCCAAAGGAATACCACAAACACGTTCCTGGGCCAAATGCATCCATCGACGTCCTGTATGTCTAACCAGGTCGTCAATTCGTCTAGTGGGGGGTCATTCAACACTTCACCTACAGCTAAGAAGCTGCCTCTGGAAAACCTCTGACTGCGCGATAAACTTATATTGCGTATTTATACTTATATTCTCATTTCTAAGTATATCCTCATTTCTAAATTTATTGCACAGAGAAACTCCGAGCATAGCCCTCTTCATAGCGCGCTGAGCGATATTGTGCTTCTTCATACGGTCAGCAGTGAAGCACCACGTTTTAGATTCATTAATCATCAATGGTGACACGCATTGGAGTTTTCTTTATCGCACGACTTTTTTATGAAACCGTCTACTATCTGTGATTTTTCAAGGCCGGCACGAACGAAGGACCTTCACGAAATGAGCTTACTCCTTTTTTAAAGGCTGGCAACGTATTTGCTATTTCCCCTGTTTTTTAGTTGTTTGGGGCTGGTTCACACTAAACATCAGATGAACTGGATACAACTTTGCCCCCACTTCTATGAAAATAGTTAAAGCAGACAGACAAATGCATATACGCAAATAATCCCCCAAGCTCGTTATAAGACAGCTAGTTTGTTGATTTTAGAGACATACATTTCAATTTTGTATTTTAGTGTAGATTCTGGATGACATATATATATTTTATTATTCTGACCTAACGGTGTGGCTTATATAGATAAAATATCAATATTAACCAAGAAAATTCGACAAAGTCTCATTAGATATAATTTTTAAAACATTTTTTATACAACACCCACAAACCCTGTGGTTCTTGATAAGTGCGTTATCAGAACCTGTATTCAAACGGAAATCAATAACTTTAATTCAGAAAATATGAACCTAAAAAATGAAATTGAATTTAAGTAAATTTTCATTTGCCAATATTTTATTTATTTACAATATTTATTATTCAAAAATTATAATTTGATATAAGAGTTCATATCAAATTATAATTTTTGAAGACTTCAGGAAATGCGATTAAGAAAACTATCAACAATTCTGTTGCTGTCCAAATAAATGAAAATATTTTTGATATTACTTTTGTACCCTAACACGAAGCTAACACGAACATACAAACCACACACGCACAATATGTCCCTAATTAAAATGTGTATAATAACTCCGTGGCCTCCTTACTAAGAATAAGTTGAGATGGGTTTTCTTAATATTATTATAAAATCTCAAAAATATCATTCTACATTTTAATTAAAGCCAAATACTCATTTACTCCACCTAATATAGAAAATATTAAAATATAGAATACAGAAATCTGGTTTTTCATTCGGTAATTGATATTTAAGAAGTCTTTTATACTGAAATAATGTTATATCCTTATTTATGTATTTAAACTTAAATTTAATATTTTGTTGCTCTTTAAAAATAACCCTGTATATTATTACTACATGGATGATAATAACTTTTAGGAATGAGGTGAATCCTTCCAAGCTGTTTTTTTCAATTAGTTTTTTTTAAATAATTGTACCGCCTATTATATTACCATATTACTTTAATATTTATTTAGTCCCTTTTTTCTTAATTTCTTTTCTGTACGTTTGCCCTAAAATTTTTACAATAAATTTTATAATCCTTTCTTATGAGCTAGAGAGTAGAAACTTTAACGTTCGGTACTGGATGGACAATAGGCAACCGTCACTTTTTATAATTTTAAATTGTTAGTATAAGAAGCTGCTGACAATGTTCTGCTTCATTTTCCTCTGCCGTCTGTTACGATACCCACGGGATGTTATGGGATAGTGGAATTTCATACGCCTACTACTACAACTATTCATGCAACGATATTGCATGCGACTGCCTAATAGAAATTATTTTGTACGTTTTGTCCCTTTTAAGAACATGGTAAATAGGTATCCAACGCTTTATTTAAAAGTATTTTGTCCTTTTAATGTTGTTAATATTTAATAAGTTAATTAAAAATATGACATATATTTAATTTAAAATTAACTTAAGGTGAAATAGTATCGTGGTCACGTAGATTTTTAGAGGGTGAAGCAAACGCGGGTGGGCGGTCGATGTGCGGGGCCTCTTGGGTATCCGGCTAGCTGCTAGCAATAGCACAGAATATAATATAATAGTACTACCTACAGATGTTGTACTCCTATGATGTTGACTGCTTGCCGACGTTTAATAGCCTACATAATTATTATTAATTAGATAAATCGCGCACGCAAGCAATAAAAAACTTTATCGCTGCGCGCGTGTGTGCATATTACTTTGCATCTTTCCCCCTTACTACTTTATGGCGGACTTTCTGCTTACTAAGGGATGTCAATAAAGAAAAAAATATTTGATGTTATTTTTTGTTTTCTTGATGGAGGTGTTCTATTTAGTTAAAAATCTTGTTAGTAAACAAATTTTTTAGTTCACTATTTTTGTTATTATAACTTAAAACATTTTAATTACAAAAGCCAAGTATAGGTATGAAAGTAGATACCTTAAATACATCTTAAATACATCTACGCAGTATACAAATATATTGTCATTGATTGATATTTTTATTAAATGATAGGGTGAAAAACGGGCATAGAGTCCACCTGATGGGAAATGGTTGCTGTGGCTCATAGATATCTACATCTATCCTCGATTACTAATCAAAATACAGATGCGTTGTCACCCGTAAGGACTAAGATGTAATGCCTTGTTTACAGTAAAAAGGGTCTCCGGTTCTTTACACTCACCATACGAAACACAGCAGCATTAAATTACTATTTTACGCTAGTATTCTATGAGAGCGTGGTCCTTCCCCGGTCGAGCCAACCCATTCGTTCTACAACTATTCTACTAATATAACTGCAGCATGGCTCTACCGCGTATAAAATATAAACAGCGTTTATTTATAAAATAGTTTCAGATAATAATTGGGTGCAACAAAAGCGCCTTCTCATGTGGCGATACCTATATTATAATAAAGACTCGTATCTATGCCTACAGGTGCTTAATTACGAGTCGATGTGAACTAAATTTTCAACATGAAAATAAACTACATACCTACTGAGGTAATGTAGCTTTTTTATACTACCTAGCCTAGCTTATTTTTATGTTGAAAAGTACTTCATCATTATTATTTTTGGACACTATCGTCCAGAGCGTTTCTAGTAAACTAATTAGTACCAGCAAATATTTTTTTATTAAATTTTATCCCAAGCGTCTTGGAAGATGGTGTCCAAATAAAATAATGGTAAAGTACTTTTCAACATGAAAATAAACTAGGCATGTGTTTAGGCACACTCAAGTGTTATTTACCAGTATTTTTTAATCGTTAACCCCACACTAGCATTTTTTCTTGTATCGTAGAGGCAGTTTACAAACATTAATTTGTTTATGGACGAACATTCAAACCAGGAAAGTACAATAAGTATTTGTAAGCCATACAAATACTTATTCAGTGCGGCTACTACGCCACGGATTCGTCACTTCGTCAAAGTCGAAGTATATCTGTTACATACAAGGTCCTTCATACTTATAACATTTTTTTACTTATCAGTTTGCATTATAAACATGCATAGTATATTTAAATGTTTATTACTTGCTACTAGCTCACTGTTTGAGTGGATTCTAGGACTAGGGAAGTCATCCAAACCGGTTTTATTTTATAGAAGGGGGTAACAAACGAGCACACAGTCCACTTGATGGTAAGTGGTTGCTGCAGCCTATAGACATCTACATTTATCCTCGATTACGAGTCAAAATGCAGATGCGTTGTCACCCGTGAGGACTAAGATGGAATGTCTCATTTCCAGTAAAAAGGGTCTCCGGTTCTCTACACTCACCATACGAAACACAGCAGCATTAAGGTACTATTTTGACGTACAAAACCAGGTACAAAAGTTTTTATGAAAATTAAAATATATTATTATATTTTTTTGAAAGAAATATTATATTATTTTTATTATATACAAAGATACAAAAAGCCCACAGCGTTTTGTGTATCAACTTATATTGTAAACATTATTTGTAGGCTATACTCAATTTCCCCCCCGAACGGGTTCCCGCCTTGTCGTGGCGGGGGGCTTAGAAGCCGTGGCTTGGTCACCCACGGCGAAACAAAGAGGAACCCATAGGGCTGGTCCAAGGTGGAGGGCCGGCCCGAGGTGGCCACTCCGAGTGGGCTTGGGGAGCCCACTTCGGATGTGTGTTTGTGGACTGCGGTGAGAGGTGTGTCCTCCCCACCTACCGCTGCAGCCGAGGTGGAGTCGCGGAGGAAGAGGAGTGTTGGTATGGCGATGCGCCACTCGCCCTATCCTCCGCGACTCAAACGGGGCCGCACCGTTGATGCGGTGGTGGTGGGGCTGCGGGGGGAGAGGATTGTCGGTATTGCGAGGCGCCGCTCTCCCTACCCTCCGCAGCCGAATCTTGGTTGGCGGCGGAGCCATAGACCAGATCCGCCGCTGGGGTCGGGAAGGCTAGTACTTCTAAGTGCTTGTTTTTCCTGGCCCCATGGCCTTCTTGCATTGGACGCGGGGGCGTCCGTTGCGCAGATGTAATTAGAGGCCGAGAAGGAAGGCGCGCCATGTGTTCTGGTGCGCCTTACCTGTGAAGGAGAACGGGGTGGAATATTCCGCTCCCGAGGAGGTGCTGCCATGGGGCGGCAGGCGCTGGTGGGGCTGCGGATGTGTGCGAAAGCGTTCCCGTGGCCCTGCCAATAGCGACAAAGGTGGAACACCATGGGGTTTTAGTCGGTGCGAGTCCGACATAACCCGTCCTTGCCCCCCGCGAGGCGGGTATGCGTAGGCATTTCTCCATGTACAAAAAAAAAAAAAAAAAAAAGGCTATACTCAATTTAATAGCACAATATTTATTTTATATTTCTTTTTATAAGGATATATACTTTTTTATTTAAAAATAAACCCATGATTCACTTGGTTTATTTTTAAATAAAAGATTTGTAATTGCTTTAATTACATTCAAAGGAAACTGCTTTTTTCATAATATACGTATCCAAAATTGTAGATTTCGAGGAAGTTTTGCGATCTTTTTCTATCGAGCCAAAATGTATCAATCGTGTTTTGGCCATCATAATTCACAAAGAAAAGTCTTTGACTTTCAAAATGATCTAAAAAATGTGAATTTGTTGTTTTTAATGACAAAAAATTCATTTTCTGCACACCTATAAAGCGTGAAAAATCTGCTTTTGGTCGCCCACTTCACCTTAACAATACTTAGCCAATGGCGGTGTTTACCGTGTAGTAACGGTGTAAGAATATCCAATACACCATGTCGTCTCCAGGATATCGAAAGAGATGACAGAGAGAAACAAGGAAATGGGCAGTAACATCTTCCTATTAACGACTAAAATATTTGAAAAAAAAAACTTTGTTTGCCAACCCACCTGCCAAGCGCGGTAAATGTGGCAAATATGCCCCAATGAAGCGTGTGTGGGAAGGCTTTTGTTCACCAGTGGACTTTGATAGGATGTAAAGGTAACGTTTAACTAAGTACAAACCCTTAATCCTCTTCATGTACTAGTGCATAATTAGTATGTGCTTAATAAGTTTTATAGTATGTGCCAAATCGATTGAGAAAAACGGACAATGACCTCAGATATGAGCCGAGTGTCAAAAGGCGTAACTTACAAAATCTCAATTTAGATGTGATAACAATATTTAAATATTGATATTATTCACACTTCTAGGTCAGCACATGTTTTTTTGTTTCTTAAATAATTATCTGTTGTTCCTATAAACATCGTAAAATTTTACGGTACATCGCGAAAAATGTGTTATATTTTATACTTCAATTTATGGTAAGTAATGCAGCAATTTGTTTAATAACTGTTTCATATTTAAAAAAAAAATTGAAGCAATATAATCATCATATTGAGCTTTTGCAAATTCATCCCTTTAAAATAAACAAAACGCGCGTTATGTCAGTTCATTCTAAAAGAAACCTGACAATGGCATCCAGAGATGCGTCACTTTTTTTTGGGCCGGTCCGCATGCACTGAATAAAAATAAAGTTTTTATATAATATTGAAAATAAAGTTTTAAGTACGTACTTATTCGGTGTCGTTATCAGTCGAATCTTTATATGTGTTATAAATTAATGTTTTTGGTTGTTAAATGAATAAGGTACTTTATAACAATAGATCATTTTCATGAACATTTTAATAATAGTTAATAAATATATATTAAATCAATCATTATAAAAAATCATTATAAATAAAGAAAGTACTACATATAAAATGTGCCTGTATATTGAAGGTTTGTAACCCCTGGTTAAACGACCGAAAGGTGATTTTCCGTTTTTATCAATCGGGTTGGCACATACTATATTTAAAATGTGTTTTTTTTAAATACGTTTCTAATGAAACATAGTAATAAACTAAATTATGTAAACTATGGTTATACGCCTAGAATTTCATTTTGTTAAGTCTGTACTGATGACTACACAAACAAAACTAACATCAGCTAAATTAGCTTTATTAAATAAGTTATTAACTATTATTGCCAGGTAACCTCATCAGACGACATATAATAAATTTTGATTTATTTGTATCTAAAATTATACATTAGTTATTTATACCATATACTATTTTAAAAAATTATTTTACTCCACCACCAATAATTCTCACGATACTCAGGGTTGACTGAAAGAGTATGCAAATAGGCGTATAATTCTTTCACTGTAAACATCAAACAACTAAACTGGAAATTAGCAGCAGCGTCTAACTGACAACAACTTAAAATTATAAAGATAAAAATCTATGGGAAGGCATATGTTCAGCTGTGGACTTTCATTAAACTAATATGGATGATGAATGAATGATCTATCAAAAAAAAATGAGTTAATTTTTTGCTTAATTCTGTTTATATGGTTTCCTTAAAATATCTCTAAGTATTCAAATAGATTTTATGTTATTTACAAGCTGTGTGGAAGTCAAAGGTACTATTTTCAATAAAGCTTAGGAGTACTTAAGACCTGCACGATGACTTCAGCGTCCGATATCCTTAGGTTGTAAGCCACAAAAACATTTATCAAATATCTTCCTTGCGCGGCTACCTTGACGAAGCGGCTACGTAAACGAAAATATTTTGTCTTCAATAAAGAAGTTCATACACAAATACATATAAGAGCCTTATAACAAAGAATCAATTACTAATTTTATCGTATTATTATTTGCTCATTAAAATTTAAAGTTAAATGTCTCGTATTGGTAACAAAATAAAAAAGAACAGTTTCCAAATGTCGTATTACAATGTTTAGGTATATTACATATTTATTAAATAAGTCATAGTAAAACTTTATACTTAAGCTAAAAAGGAATAATATATATTTACAAAGAGCTGTAGGTGTGGATGGTTAAAGCAAGGGACCATTACAACCTATAAATGTCCACTGCTGTACGTAGGACTCTTCAATAGATTGCCTCGTATGGCAGCTTGCGAACCCCAGTTTTTACCATTTAGATATCTTACCAGGAAGATGATGTTGCCCACCTTCTGTTTTAGTTTATACTACATTAATAATATATAGGTAACTGAGTTTAACCCCCTCTCACACCATCTGCCTATAAAAGTCTACCACAGGACATGGGCTATTCCCGTTTTAGAAAGGATTTGCATTAATCGCTTGGCAGACGGATTGATAACGGCATTGATGTCTTGTTCTTATAACGCTGCTGCTGGTCGATATTCTGAAAATTGTACGTCTGGCGTTAAAGAGATAACGATTCCACCATTTCTAAAGTCATGAGGCCTTTCTCACATTTTTCATAGTCACCATTTACGACACCCATTAAGAAAATTGGGTGCTGGATTTTCTTCTACTTGAAATATTGTTGACAACAGTAGGTGATATCTTAATTGAGTAGTGAAATTTTTGTAATTAAAAATTTCAAAAGGATATTTTGACAAAATAAGCAACAGTACTTTTAGTGCAGGCCACTTATACCTGTTTTTGCAAACGACACACTAGCATCGGTTGGGCAAGGTTATGTTGAATACGCACCACATAAACTACGTGGTGTTACACCTTCGCAAAATACTATGCGAATAGTTTCACATACATTTACAACCCAACCGGTCAAATAATAATAATTACTGTAATTTTCCACTAATACTTGAATCGCGGGGGGCAAGGACGGGTTATATTGGACTCCCACTAAATAATATCCCATGGTGTTCCACTTCAACCGCATATGGCCCAAACGGTGCACTTAATGCAACCACATTTGAACTAATAAGGCTACAGATATATTTTCGCCTCAGAGGCTTAAGATGAAATACCTAACAGCCTGTAAATATACCTTGTTAGTTTTATTAACTATATACAACGCGAGCAGGTGTGGTTGACAAATATTGGTATCCCTTAACACAATCACACACAATTAATTATAAGGATTTGTACACATGATGTTGGAATATTTACCAGACAAACATCAGGGTAATAGAAACATTATCATAAAACTGGTTTTTCTCAATTCTTGCTTGTTATATTTAATGAATAAAAACTTTACATGTTATAGCCCTTTTTGGTAAATCCATTACCCCGTTTCATCTCCTCGTAGCGATCCGTTATAAAACTCTTGGGGCTTGCTATATATAGCATTACAACAATCTCGTCTGTATCTGGTGAAAAATTCTTGATTGACGACAGTGCAAGCGTGAAAGGTGCAAGATATCTGGTTGTCAATTTATCTGCCAAACGTTTCAATTAAGTCAAATCCTTTTAACGTCAGTGGCCAAAGTTCAGTTTTGGAATTACGAGCTGATAAATAAAAATAAGAAGATGTGTATGAATCTTTCAATACATTTCTTCTCTTTTGCATTCAAAATTTTCATTCCTTTGTAGGTGTCAGACTATGTAACAAAATGCAGCGAACGAGTCAAGACTTAAACGAAAGCAATATTTTCGTTGTCATATGAAGATCTTTTTTACAAGAGTATTCTCGTTCTTATTCTGTAAGATTTATTTTGATAGGTAAATAGGTTTTGTTGATCCGACCTTGTAATAATTTACAATTTACAACATTGAACTTATACATTTTTGAACTTCTTAACCGTTATGATCACATAAAACTATTGTACAGCAACTTTCGTAGTAAGGAGGACTTATTAGACTATTATTAGATATTATTTGATTAACTACACGCGCCTCCTATCAAATCAAAATCATCAGTCAAAATAAGGAAATGGTTTCTCTTTCGCGTTAATAGACAGTAAAATAACTTTTATAATATACGACTACTGACTATTTCCTTTACCTTTTCCAATTCTGTAAGAGACTATTTGTCCAAGGTACAGCGTCAAAAACTTTAGTGTGAAAGCAAATCCGCCGACAAACAGTGAGTTCAAAATGCTGAATTTTATTATGCAGAATTTTAGACAATTTAAGCAACCTGAAGGAATTGTATTGCGGTTTAATACGTTAGTGGGAAGCATTTCGAAACCGGGCTCCATTTTATGAATTATACAAGAACCGTACAGAAAAAATTCTGTAACGATTTTTGTGTTGTTTGTGCCGCCATACAAAGAAATCAAATTCATTAAAATAAATAATGACAAACTTTAATATTTTAAAATGAATACACTTAGCAAGAGGAGGAAAACACACAATCTTTTTTTGCATAACATAATTTAAATTAAACATATCGAATGCCCGCAACTACTAAGTTGAATAAATAAATGGGACAAAGTAAAAAAATACCTTGCGTGAGCATTAACTTCACGTATATTAATGTAATCTGTAGGAAGGTTCGTGACTTTCGGAATTTTTTGAAAGATATTGAAGATAAATAGTCTTTATATTATATAAAATAACTCTTTTTTTTTAATGTGCATTATTTTATGGGTCAATTAAAATTTCCCATCTATGTTTTTCTATACGACTATAATATCAGGTTGAATGTTGAAAAATCTTTTTATCAATTTTATAGTAAATTAAACATCGGTGAATCAGTCATTTACTAAGAAAAAATTACAATAGAGTCTCTATTTGTAGGGAAGATTTGCTTTAATTTTCATTTTCATTATTAGATTAAAAAATGCATGCATTCATTTTGCAATTCACATGTCTAAGAAAATACACTAAAGCGGTTAATGAGGCAGCTTCAAAGTTTAGTTGCACGAGAATCTTTATCGTTAACGTATACCGAGCATTTTGTCGTCTTCTGATTACCTTGCAATCTGCTTGTAACGGAGCGTAACTTTGCTTTTGCAAAATTTCTTAAGTATGCAGAATGTTAAAGGAGCTATCTACTAACATATTTATAACAAAGATATGTAGAAAAATCAAACTTAAAATTTTAATTTTTATTTATAAATGTGTTTTTACATTACAATTAAAATATGACATCATCATCGTCGACATATTCGTTGAATCCTATCAAAAATCCAACATTTATTTATTAAAGAGGTATTAGATGTTTTGTCAAATGTTATAGAAAACACACACGGTCAGTTCAACTGATCTTCCAACTGATCAGATCAAACTAGGAATGTCGATATTTTTGGAAATATCGGATTTTCGATATATCCTCAAATAAACTTATATATAAAACTCCGATATTGATATATTTATAATCATCGATATATCGAAAATCCGATTTTTAAGAAATATCAACATTCCTAGTTTGAACTGATCAGTTGGAATGTTCTGTTGAACTGACCGTGTGTGGTGAACATAAGAAATCAAAATTAATTATATCGATCGATCTCTGCAGCATCGAAAATTTATTGCAACCCCTACCTCATTACAGCCTACATTCAGTTTTTTCATTTTTAAAATTACTTTAAAGGAAAACAATCTTTTTATTGTAAATATTTAAAAAAGAGCAAGAAACAAGACAATGAAAGAAGAAAGATTTACGAGATAAAGAAAGATATACTATTAAATTATAAAGTAAATGGAAAAATTAGCCATAGCGAAGGAGATGGACGTTTTTAGACTATAATATTTAAATATATTTATATTTAAGATATTATAAATTTTATTATAGGAATAAACTTTAATATGCCGTAATATTTTCTTTCATTATCTACTTCACCTGTACATAGAGCACTCCTTTTTATATATAAAACTAAAGTCGCAAATAAACATACAGACAACCTGATGGTAAGTGGCTACTGCGGTCCATTGACGACTGCAGCAAATATCTTACAATGAAGGCTGCAGATGCGTTGTCACCCTTGAGTGTTAAGATGGAATGCCTTACAGGCTGTAATATACTGGCTCTCTATAATACCCTTTAAATATGAACACAGCAGCACTGCTATTTGGCTTCAGGAATAGGTAAGAGGTTATTACTTACGCAAATGGACTCATAGACCATAAAGGAGTCATATAAGTTAGTGAAACTCTTTGGCTGACGGACGTGGCTTTGTCACCCAATCGATGGCGGATCTTCTTCATCTTCTTCGTTAACCCGTAGAAGACTTAACTTCTTCTATAGGTAGGAACCATTAGACTCAGTCTCGTTTAGCAGGCGGATTGACGATTTTAGCTCCAGTCGTTTAACACATTTACGTTGAAGAGCCATGTTGCAGCTAAATTATAGTTGCAGGATGAATGGGCTCGACAGGGGAAGGACCAAACTTTCATAGAATACCAGCGTAAATAGCAGCTTAATGCTGCTGTGTTTCGTATGGTGAGTGTAGAGAAACGGTGACCCTTTTTACTGGACACGGGACATACTATCGTAGTACTCAACGGTGACAACGTGATGGTGATTATTTTGATTCTTAATCGAAGATAAATGTTGATATCTGTAGGCCACGGTATTCACTTACCATAAGGTTGACTGTGGACTTGTTTTTCTTCCCTATTCTATAAAAATGATGTCTCACAACATCGACGCTGCTGCTCATCTCTCGACTGGGTATTTATTCGTCGTGCATAATCGATGGTGAACTATTATCACAAGCTATAAGATTTTTGTAATTTTTCTATCGTCGTGCCAGATAAATTATCCAAAACTATTGAAACCAAATGTCAAAACCGCTTTTAAGAAGCAACATTGCGAGGAGATCGAGTCAGAGCTTACTAGCTTCATCAGCTTGATGATGATGAGCATATCTTTGAAGAATTGTACACCAAGTGGTGAATTCATAGAAAGGCCTATGATCAGCGGTAAGGAAAATTAAAAAAGTCGGTAATTTGATGTGAATTTGTGAAGATCGTTATTATATCCCAGATCATTATTGATGGCTCCTAGGCGCAGTGGCTTAGTAATGACCTGCGGCGCAGAAGGCCGTGGGTTCAAATCCCACATAGAACAAGTATTTGTATGGCCTACAAATATTTTTCCACGTCTGGATGTTCACCTTCGTATAATTTACGTATATAAACTGTCTCCACGGTACAGGAAAATAGGATACACGTTTTCATGAAAGAAGAAAAAAAAATTGTCACAAGCCAAAATAAGTTTGGGATTTGTTTCATATATTTTAAAAAACTTGTGGAACAAAATATATATACTATTGGATACTATTGGATTTCCACAAAATAATATAATGCACATCAATTCTTAACTGCAATCAGGCAATGTGTTGTTACTAACAATGAGTTATAAAGCAATGATCTACATATTATCACATTTATGGCAACACATAGCTTATGGCAAACTTCCAAACGAATTAATTAAATTTTTATTATTTGGGGCGAACAACATTCATAATTTGCAAAAAGCAATTTCAATTTTACTGATTTTTTTATTTTCTGGTGCCAAATTAGATTCTGTATTTAAACGAAAAATCTGAAGTCCACGTAAACAAAGTAAAGAGTTCTTTATTTCCTTTTGCAAAGCAAATACTCAGAACTTAAAGCAACGCATTAGGGATATCAATACACTAAGTCGTCTAATGAATCACATAAAAAAATCGTGCATATTTTTCCATCCCTGGGAATACAATTTTTTCGAATTAATATAGGACCACCCCTGACGTATATAATTAAAAAAATCATCAGAACCGATGCTAAATAGGCGAAGACGTATGAAGACATAAGCATACACAATAAAACACAGTCGTGAAGAATCGATGCTCCAGGGAGTTTATTTTATATTTTATAGAATTATCATTATACTGCATATCACGTGTATGATTCAATATAGATGTTATCCATGGAATGCCACAAAGCACGGTCCTGAAGCACAAGCGTGTCCTACTAGGTTATCACTCTATAAAGTGAGTGGCTTAAAGTGCTGGATCTGTCTTCTCCATTGATTGTCGGTTCTTTGAGCTGTATGTCCAATAATTGCCACTTTAGTTTTCTGATCCGGTAATACACCTATGATGTTACAAAATGAATGAATATAACTGTCAAATCGAACAGGCCTAGTTATAAAAATAAAACTAAATAAAATAATGGTTCTTTCTAATCCGAGGAATTCCAAAATAGTGGAAAATTGATGTCTTAATTCCATTTTGCTAGTGCTGTTATTTCTACAGAATATTTTATATAAAAAACGAAAAGTCTTTTCAACATATTATATTAAATATTTAAAATGGTGTATATTAATGTTCTAATAAACAACAAATTCTAAGTGAAATTGCAGAAAGAGTGAATACAGAGTACACGTTAACAAAACATTCGCATAAAACGCTTTTATTTTGCAAAACAATCTAGTTCTTAAGTAAGCATAATACAAGAGCTCAGGCATGTGGGCAACACTTACATGTGCAGTGTTTGTGATTCTTTTCGTGAATGCGCTTGAATTTTCTATGTCACCAGGTACAATTAATATTTAATTATATGTCTTTTGTTTTATTTAGTGAAGACGTCGTTTCATGTAATGTAACGTAAGAACTAAAAGTTTTATTCAAGACAAGTGGCTTTATTTATATTTTACTTACATAGATAAATCAACAAGATGTTAATGACAATGAAAAATTATTTGAATTCCCTTAATTTTTTTACACATTACTAAGTTAATTAAAACTAAACACAAGAAAAACTTTAACTAATTTATGCGTAGTTGGAGATGTATATAATATTATCATGTAAGAAAAGTAACGTAAAATTGTATCTTTATAATAAACACATTATCAGAATAATAGGAATATTTTACTATAAAATATATTTGTTGACCATATAGTGGCAGTGTGAGAATATCCAATATTGGATGTCGTAAGAGACGATAGAGGTAAACTAAAACAGAAGATAGACATCAGCAGCACCTTCCTGATAATAACTCAAAATATTAAAAAAAAAACTGCAAAATCCTCCCTAAAAGGAAATCTATGTCCAGCTGACATTTATAGGTTGTTATGGATGATATTTTTTTTTATAATTCCAATTTCATATATTAAAGTATCTATACAATTGTAAAAATTTAACTAATGAGTATTTTAACTAAGATTATGATGATTTTAGATATGCCTCAATATATACAGAAAGCGTTGCTCCAAAAAAACAAATACAAAATCATACCAAGGCAAAAGACAAGGACACTTAATAATCTTACCCTGAAGGAAGTTATGGAAAAAATCAAAGATATTACGCAAGCACTAAATGAGCATGCCAAAAAAAATGGTTACAAAGTTGACTACAGATTTAGAATGTTAAGAAATTCAGAAAGAAAATAATCTTAAGAAATACCAAAAACTTAACTAATAAATGTTATTTGCAAATGAACTTTCGCAAATTCGGTAATTTTCTAGAAACTCGAGTTATTGTAATTACTATCCATAATTAATAAATTATTAAGTTAAAGAAAATAAGAATATATGATTGAATTATTTTTGTAATTTATTAGTAATTATAGCCTCATTTATTAATTAGCAAGATGTATCGCATGCAGTTATTGGTAGCATGCATTGAGAAAGAAAGGAATAAAATGTTTATTTTACTACATACTATCTGCGTTTTATTTTATTTTAAAAATTTATGTCTTGAATAGTAATAGAAATTAGACGTTGCAAGTATGACAAAAAATGGTCACACTTAGCATACATCGTGACGAACTGAGTTTCTGTGTAGCCAGTCCTTTTCAAGCTATTACTTTTGAAACAAGTTAATGAAATAATCTCTACTACTCAATTATAGGCATGATAAGTGTTAGAATTATAAAACCTTAGTACGTTTTATAAAAGTGTATAAACTTAATTGTTACCAAAGTGTATAAATTTTATAGCAATGTTATAGAAAATGTCTTTTTGTCCGTGTTTTGAAAAACTGCAACAATATAAGAAGGTAAATTTTGACACTTTGTTAATGATCGTAATAGCTCAAGTGGATATCGAGCGGTCGTGAAATCGTAATGCCTTGGTTTGCGTCCCGTCTGGGGTCCGACTTATTCCTTATTTTTTCAAGTTTTCTTCTTTTGTGAGAAAATCTATTATTTCGAGTCCTTTTTTTACTATTTTTTAAAAATACGAAAATTTTAATTAAACTAATTTCACTCATTATTTTTTATTCAAATAACCAGTTCAATTTTTTCTATTATGTCAATAAGATCAAAAATATTATTCATGTAATTTGTATCGAAATGTAACTTAAAAAAAAACCATCATCCGGGTACTGACTCTAAAACCGTATAATCTCTAAATAACCCAAAGGTATTGAACGGGTAACTTTTTTTAATAAGATTAAAAATAAGAATATCAGATTTTAATTATTTATGTTTGTTAATAATTATAAATGTAAATTCAATAGAATATTTTTTTTGTACTGGTATTTTATAATTACGAAAATTACTCCAAATATTTGTATAAATTGGAAATTAACTTTGGTATTAGTTCGATCTTTAGGTGTTTTGTTTTTTAATATTTAAGAATTTACTTGTTGTACTATAGTTTCCAAAGAATTATTATAAGATTTAAAATAAGAAGAATATCAGTTCACTTTTTTACCCTGACAGGTCTCTTCTCAGTTTAAAAAGTTAGAGGTTATTTAGAGAGGAAAACATAAATATGTTGTTTTTACTAATCATAATACTCTTTCGTTTCGGTAAAATGTAACACGATCTTGTTTACCTGGTGTATATATGGACGTGATGACAACCTGTGGGTGGCTAACAGTTTGCGAACATTAGAAAATTGATATGAAATGATCTTATAAGACAAAAAGTTTTCTTATAATTTTTCCTAATAAAACTCCCGTTGGATGACCATTTGTTGAGTTCAAAATTCAAAAGGAAAGGGATCAATTTTATGGTAACTAATTAGTAAATATTTTTTTATATTTTTCTTAAGAGTATTGAGTAATATTAGTACTTAACACTAAAAATAAAATAATTACAAGCTAGATACGGGTGACGAGACCCACCAGCAGATGCTGAGTAGCCAAGTGGAAACTGCTGAGTTTTAGGTTTACCTATTATGCGATTGTTTAAGCATAGGATTTTTAGTTAGACTAAATAATGAATATCTATGATATAATAAGTTAAGTATTTTTAAAACATCTTACAGACCTAACTTGACTAGATTATTGATGATTTTTACATTTACGAATTAAACACTACACATAGATCATAATGTGATTCGAAATTGTAAACAATTATCAATCATTGTGAATTGTTAGCACATGTGAAATGTAATTTCCGATATTTCGATAATTTCACAGCACACATGGCTCTAACAGTTTAAATGGCAAACTTTTGCCATTTAAATACAACTGAAACTGTCTCCCTTTTCTTTTTTAACTCTCTGTTTTTAAAAAAAATCTTGATATTAGACTTTTCGAGAATTGGACGATTTTTTTTATATTGTTTACATAAAACATATTGTGTAGGATACTCAACTAGTTTATTGTTAAGTAGCAACAACAACTGAAGAAGTAATTTTATCTATATCCAAGAAGGTTGCAGAAAAGAAAATTACTTAATACTGGTAAGAGTTTGATAGTTAATCGTAATTTGTGTCGACAGAAAATTATGTTTGAATGTATTTTCTATATTTCGTCCGTTATGGTGTTTACCAAATTGTTGGGTAGTACATTAATTAGTCCAGGAACTATGTAACTGACTGTTGCCTCGCCTTATCTATTGTTTGCTTGTATTGCATCGAGACGATTTTGGCCACAGGACGAGTATATTTATTTTGTACACTGAACTGTATAAATGGAAAGATTTGTGTTTTTTCTTTCAATTCAAATCCAATTCTGACCCTGAAGCTGAGTAGTAATCCATATACAATTTCTGAAAAGATTTATTGAATGAAAGGGTCAATTTTGATTTAGCGCTACGTCTACGCTACGTCTTGTGACTTAGAAATGTATGCTTCCCTTTTAAGTTTTCTTTCGGTGCAAAATAATCAGTATTTCAACTAATTCATAGTTTGTTGTAGTATCGACAGGATTAGAAATAAGGTTTTATACTTATAAAGAAATTCATATAGCGAGCACATCACCTCTGAATTAAATTGTTTCTTAAACTTAAAGTATCAATTTAATTTTCCATGAAACCAATTTTGTTGGATTGACATTTCTAATTAATAAAGTTTTTGTCCATGTTTAGGATTAAAGCTTATAGTTATGTTAGAAGAATTAGTTTATCTTACGCTATTATAAATGTTAACTTAAATTAAATTTACTTCAATCTAATCGAAAAATAAAAGCTATTTTGTAAACTTGTATTAAGTTTCGTAAATTAATCGTAACACAATAAAACAAACAATAAGATTTTGCTTTTAAAATTTACCATAGCGTGCATATGAAGCCAACAGATGCAGGCGGCTCAGGATCGTGTTTTGTTGCATTCCTTGGGGAGTGCCTATGTTTAACAATGGACTTTTGAATGGATATAATGATAACGATGGTTAAATTAATTACGCAAAAACTTGTACAAATTTCTACAATCACTAATATTGCCCAATTGAATAGCCGTTATAGGACATCATGCAAGCAATTTTAAACCATTATTTACCCCGTGACCCTCATACGGCTCATTGCTATTATTTTGTAATTGTGTTTTAAATTGGACAGTGAAAGTGTAAGTGAATATGACGAAAAAGAAAATATGCAAAAACCGTCAAATTCTTCTCATATTCTCCTTGAAATAAATCAAGTTTGGCGGGAAAAAACATGGGAATAAGAGAAAACAACTATGTCGACTTTTCACCCAATGTTTTACCAACACATATGTAAATAACCTACTCTTCAATGACTTGCCGTCCGTTCTTTCCTAATCTTCTGAATAATAAGATATTGTACATAACTATACCTTTTTCCTGCTAACGCAGCATTGCATACTGATAAGAGTCAAAACCGAATCAAGAGACTAGAAATCCAGTATAATTACAGATAAGGCACATCAACTGCGTTATCAAAGTTTGCCTGCTTATATGAAGTTGGTTACAGACACTCACGGCCTTGCCATAATACGGCTTGTAAGAGAACACAAAAACTCATCACTATATTTCGTCTTATAGGGGTTGTAAAATGTCTATCGGAAGCTATGGCTTCCAACAATTGGCAGTATAATTACCTATTTTAGACTTAAAATACCCAGATCGGCGCGGCAATGGGAAAAGCGTTTACAGATGCAAGATGTTTCGTGCTGCAATAGTACTTTAACCTGCAGAGGTTGGAGATTATCTCAAACCCTCTTTACAATGAGTAAAACTCATATCCAGCAGTTTCCTGAAGATTTTTTCTTATAAAATAGGGGTGTCAAATGAGCACATAGTCCACTTGATGGTAAATGGATGCTGAGGCCCACAGACTTAAATAAAAAATCAAAGTGCGGATGTGTCGCCATCCCTGAGGAGTAATATGAAATACCTCTTCTCTAGTAAAAACGGTCTCGGGTTGTCTACATTCACCATACGAAACACAGCAGCATTAAGTTCCAATTTTATGCTGGTATTCTGTGAGAGTGTAGTCTTTCCCAGTCGATTCGACCCATTCGTGCTATGACTATATAGCTGCAGCATAGTTCTACCATGTACATGATGATGAAAATGTGGTAGTAATTACTCACTAGATGGATTGTTGGCTCATTTGTCACTTATTTTATACAAAAAAGATCATTTTTAAAATCTATCAATATAAGCTGTGAATTCAGTTAGTAAATTGAAATGTATCAAATCGACTCCCCATAAAACAATACAAAAGAGCATCAAATCCACAGTGACAATAGGAAATGCCGATAAGACAGTGATGTATGGAAGCAGTTGTTTTTCGCAAATTGCTCGACTCTTACACACTACAGGATCGCAAATTTATGAGTGTATTTTTTATTTGGATATGAGGTATGGTAAAATCACTTTTGAAAATTATCTAATGTGAAATATTTTAATGATTGCTTATTTATTCCGTCACTAATTTAAGTGTTATTAGATGTAAAGTACATTTTTTCATGGAACAAGGATGACAAACGGGCACACAGTTACATGACGATAAGTTGATGCTAAGACCTATTTACGTTTATCTTCGATTAAGATTAAAATTCAGAATGTTGTCACAACTGACTAAGATGTTACAGATGCTGCATGGCTTTACCACGTGTTTAGATATTTGTGCTTTCATCGCGTTTGAACCATTTAACGTACATAATTTGCACATGAATAGACATACAGAGCCGGAACAACTATTTGTAGATCATCATCCGTACATCCCTTACAACTTATAAAAGTCCATTGTTTAATTGTGTCTCATAGGGGGGATTTAACCATATACGAGTATGCTTCCCTAGACAGACGGGGTGAAACCATAGTTTTTATGATTCTGAGTTTTTATCTGGAAGATGCTGCTGTCATTTTTCAATTCCCGTTTACTATATCGCTTCTTTCGACACCCAAGGGTGATATAGTGTAGTGGATATTTTTTCACACCGCTACTACAGAATATGTTCGCTCCATCTATTGAGGTTTTGCTTAAAACTGCGCATAATAGTACGGGGCTGCCACTAGATAACATATTTTCCCACAAGTTCTTAGTTATTTAAGCTATGTGTGAGTTACTCTTGTTATCTGCGGATTTCATAGTAACCAATCTATTCTCTAAAGTAGTTCCGGCCATAGACTTCAGAAGCTATTATGTGAAGTATTATCTAATTCTTAAATCATCATCATCATCATTACAGCCCTTCACAAGTCCACTGCTGAACATAGGCCTCCCCCAAGTAATGCCACAAAGCACGGTCCTGAGTCACCTGCATCAATCGACTTCCTGCATGTCTTACCAGGTCGTCACTCCACCTAGTGGGGGTCGCCCTACACTACGCCTACCGGTACGAGGCTGCCACTCGAGAACCTTTCTTCCCCATCGGTTATCGGTTCTTCGAGCTATATGGCCGGCCCCTTGCCACTTCAGCTTACTAATCCATTGGGCTATGTTTGTTACTCTGGTTTTACTGCGGATATAATCATTTCTGAGTCTATCGCGCGGAGAAACTCCGAGCATAGCCCTCTCCATAGCTCGCTGAGCGATTCTTAGAAATTAATTCTTAAATAGTTATGTATAATTATTTATAATTCAAAAATCTGATTTTGAACCCTGAGTGGACCTGAGAATATCACAAGCACCATCCAAATATTTATACTAAAAATTTCATTCCCAATTTAACCACACGTAGAATTTGGCATCAAATTTATAAGGAAATATCCTGAAGCTTAACTTATTCAATAAAGAAAGAAATGTAATGATATAGTGTAATATACAAGAAAAGAAAATGCAATCGAATTATGAACCTCCTAACTTCTTTTGAAATTAAAAACCGACAGTACGAGTAGTCCGTTTAAAAAAGACATTCAAGGTTACAATAATTTGCATATAGTTGAAAATTGATGTAAATATTGGGGACACCATTATAAATGAAATGGGAAAAATCCTCATCGATAACACATCCACAAAAAAAAAGTATTCTTGGTCAAAGTTCGTAAAAATGGATTTTATCAGCTAAACGGTAAGTTTTGACATAAAAATTGGTAGGATAAAAATTGTAGATCATGCAATTTCTTTAAAAATTGTTTGTACACTCTTCTCTAAGAATCACCATTTCTCAGTTATAGCTATCCAAAAAGTTGACAAAGTTATATTCTCCATAATATGTCAATTACCTTTATATACATCACTGAGCTGTTATGTAAGTAAAAATAAATATTCGCTCGACAGCAATCGGAAATATACTCATCCAAAAGTTTATCTACTTTTTCAAAATGCCAAAACACATACTATTTTCATACGCAATAAATGGCTCTGATACGACATCAGCACTTTTCAAGAGGGGTAAAACTAAAGTTTTGAAATTGTTTGAGAAATAAAATTTAGTTATTGAACTGAAATTTTAAAGCGACAATCTGTAATTACCTATATAAATCGCTTCCTGCTTTCTGTATATTATGGAGGTTCAAAAAAAAGTTTCTGCTTGAATAAGTTTCGATACCTATCTTTTGAAAAAAAAAATACTCATAACAAAAAACGAGTACAATTAGTTTGTCTTCACACGTCTTCTGCTTTTGCTCATCAATATCTATTTCGGGTATAATATCAAGTTCAAATGTGACTAAATAACAAACTGGACTCGGAAAACTGGGGTTAGAAGTTAATTGAGAATACATGGAAACCAATTTAAACTTTAAAGCTCCACCAGAAAAACAACTAAATCCAATTTTTTAGTAACTTCAAAAAATAATGTAATGCGAAATGTCCAGACAAAACGCGCAGACCGAATTTTGAACCGCATTCGTACTTGCTATGAAAAATAGATTCTGTTTGAGAATCGCAAGTGCTTAGTAAGTTGGATGGATCCTGGTTATTTGGATCCTGGTTCAGCACCAACCCCTATAAAAGTGATGGTCACTGTTTTGGTGATCTAGCGCCAGTGTGATTCATCACTACTTCTTACTAAACGGGATTAGCATTACTGCAGATATGTAATGTGAAGAACCGAACACAATGTTGTAGAAACTCGCACGTCTCCAACCAGTTTTGGTCAATCGCTTGTCCCCGCTGCGACCACGCTCGATCTGATACTGAACAACATATCATCTCCAAGTTACAAGAGCTGGGAATAGATGCATTCCGTCATCCACAATACTCACTAGACCTTGCGCCTATAGACTTCAACTTTTTCCAGAAGTTGGATAACTATATAGCGGGAAAAAATCCACTATCGAGAGGTAGTACAAAACGTCTCTAAAGAATTTGTTATCTGCCATCCAGCTGATTTCTTCAAAAAGGGCATCAACAAACTGCCTCTGCGTTGGCAAAGATACATAGATTCCATGGACGACTACTTTGATTAATAGAAATAAAACTAAAGAAAAAATACGTTGACTTACTTCACAAAAAACGGAAATTTCGTAGGTAAAGACCTAATATAAATCCCACACGGCTACTGGTTGAAAAAATTAAATTTTTTCTTCAGCTAACTTTTCAGTTCTGAAAAAATGTTAATCCTCTAAGTAAATGTTTCTTCCATATTAATTTAGAAATAAGTAATATAATTTTAAAATATACTTAAAGTATAATTTTTTTTTGTTTTAGCAGCTTTCTGTCCAAAATATACACTTTAATTAATTAAAGTTCTGAAAACCTTCCAAGTGATTAATTATAACTTAAGAGATAAAGGAATTGCAAATTTAACTACTATTGAAACTTGAGTTTATTTGAATAAATAAATACTAACTATAAATTTTAAAAATGAAGTATAAATAAATAATTAAAGTTGTGTAAATATTAAACTAATTCTCACTCGTCAAGTGGGCTATGTAATTAATGTTTCCACATTAACACATTAGTGATAAAGGATGCATTATCACGAGAAGTAATCACGTCAGACTCTTGAGAAGAGCTTAAAACTAACATTTCATCATATTGACTCAAATTTTGACTCTGGTGATTGATCTCTACTTTTTCACAAATGTAATCAACTCAACATGAATATCTCGCGATGGATCTCATGAGTATCAGAAATTAAAAGCAAATATGAAATAAATAACAATGATTGAATAAAAATTTTAGAGACTAAATCGCGTCCTGAATAAAAAATAAATACATTTTATATGATATTAAACTGTTAAACGAACCTACAGTCTGATCTGCAGTCTATAGATATTCTTAACCAACTTCAAACAAATAAGGCTACAGACGCACTGTCACCTCTGAATACTAAGATATTTCATCTTAGTATTCAAAGGTGGAGAGGAGGTATCATCCATTACTGCGATTATTATAGCCTATTAAAGTCCAATGGTGAACATAGGCCTCCCATATAGATAGACTTACAGATCTACTTAGAACAATAGCTGCCACGCTTTGCTGCTGCACATCTTCTGATTTGTTTTCTTTTGTTACCTAATACGGCACCCACGGGATGATATGGGTAGTGGATATTCTTACACCGCCACTATTTGGCATAAGATGGAATGCCTCACAGCCCGTAATTATACTGGTTCTCTTTGCTATTAAGGCCGAAATGCAGCAGTATACCTGGTGGCATTAATATGTAAACGGGTGAAACCGAACCTTTTCCTTATAAGATTGGGTGAACCACGAGCACACAGTCCACCAGATGGTAAGTGGTTGCGGTGGTCCATAGATATCTACATCTATCCTCGATAACGAATCAAAATGCAGATGCGTTGTCAGACGTGAGGACTAAGAAGGAATACCCCATAAAAAGGGTCTCCGGTTCTCTACACACACCATACGAAACACAGCAGCAATAAGCTACTATTTTACGTTGGTATTCTGTTAGAGCGTGGTACTTCTTCGATCGAGCCGACCCCTTCGTGTTACAACTATACTACTAATATAACTGCAGCATGGCTCTACCACGTATAAAATACCCTTCTACGTAGGTACCACCTATTTACCTATTTTTATCTGGTTTTTTCTACCTCGAATCAAAAAGAGACCTTCCTCCTAGTAAAGTAAAAATAATATATATATATATATATATATATATATATATATATATATATATATATAAGTATAAATATAATATAAATTCCGTTCTTGTAAGACTGTAAGTATAGATCGACCAAAGGTTTATTTTAATAATTATATATAGTCACATGTGTGCTAAACTGTTACAAAGTTCCGCCAAGGATATATTATCCTACCAGGCCATTCACGTGCGTGATAAATGTGCTTGCGACGTGATAATGGAGGTACACTCAGGATAAATATTTCCTTGTATTTTGAGACTCATCTCAAATTATTTTTCTCGTCAATTCGTATTAGATATAGTTGTTTATGTTTTCATATTAAACTAGAAACTTGACCAATTGTGTAGAAAAAACGCTAAGTGTTTAATGGCATAAGTTTTCCTTATGTAATACTTTCTACTTCAGGACAGGCAAAGATAACTTAGCTTATGAATATGTTCGAAGTGAGTGATCATATGTTCCTGTTTACTTAATTTTACTTGCCTAATCAGCATCATACATGCATTATTTTATTTTTGTGAATAGTTTAAGATTCTTTTCTCTTCTATTCTTGTACACACACACACACACACACACACATATATATATATATATATATATATATATATATATATATATATACATATATATATATACACAGTAATAGATCCTACCCAGGCAAAGCCAGGGCGGGTCTCTAGTTTTAAATAATACTAAAAAAGGTACTTCAATTTTCGATGTTAGCGTACGTATACGATTTCTATAATACCTTATTAAAATGAATACATTAATAAAATAATCACCCATTTAAATAATACTAGTTTTTACAGATATATTTGCGTATATTAAGTTTTATATAATCCCGACGTTTCGAGCACTGAGATGTTGAGGTTGTTAGAATATCCACAACACCACATCGTCCCCAGGGTGTCGCACAACAGAGAGAAACAAACCAGGAGATAGGCAGTAGCGTCTTCCTAATGACAACTAAAATATTTAAAAATAACTGTGGTTGCCAACCCGCCTGCCTAGGATAGCAACTATTGCAAATACGAAGTAATCCATGGGGAAGGCCCATGTTCAGCAGTGGAATTAGAGCGGTAAAGGTAAGTACCTTTAGTATACTTATACTTAAATTCAAATATTTAATCATTTTATATGTATGTGTTTATATTAAAAAAAAAACATTTTTAATTATTTCTACTTATACATGGTACTATACTAACGTATTTTAACTTCGCCTTATTCGCCTATAATTTCGATCTCTGAAAGCCTGAACTCATTAAGACATCAAACGAGACTAAGCTCATGTCTGAGTTAATCAGAAATGCCTAGCCTAATCATTGCTAAATTAGTTCTATAAAATGTCCTGCTAATTATTATGGATGACATATACATAATTTATTAGACGACACACATTGATTTTTTGTTTAATACGTATCTATATTTTTTATAATTGTATATTAATAAAAAAATATCATTGTTTTTATTTTATACTATTTAAATAATTGATTTAATTGCATCTACCAATAATTCTCACTACACCCACGGTTGACTCAAAGAGAATGCAAATAGGTGTTGTTCGCGACGGCCTAACAACGCTTCTCAGCATTTTTTTTTAAATATTTTAGTTGTCATTAGGAAGACGCCGTCGTAGCTCAGTGGTTAACGCTCGCTGTAAATATAACAGAACGCGAGTAACCCGGGTTCAATCCCCGCCGGCACCAATGAAATTGTTAATTGCAATTTTAAGTGCTGATTTACCACGTGCTCGGCGGTGAAGGAAAACATCGTGAGGAAACCTGCATGTCTGAAGAATAAGAAGAAAAATATTTCGAAGACATGTGAAGTTCGCCAACACGCATTTGGGCAGCGCGGCGGGCAATTCCTTGCCCTAAACCATCTCAGAAATGAGGGGAGGCCTGAGCCCAGCAGTGGGACGTATATAGGCTGTAACTTTAGGAAGACGCTACTGCCTATCTCCTGGTTTGTTTCTCTCTGTTGTGCGACACCCTGGGGACGATGTGGTGTTGTGGATATTCTAACAACCTCAACATCTCAGTGCTCGAAACGTCGGGATTATATAAAAGTTAATATACGCAATAAAATCTGTAAAAACTAGTATTATTTAAATGGGTGATTATTTTATTAATGTATTCATTTTAATAATGCACTATAGAAATCGTAATTACAAATCGTAAATTATAACTTTTATTGAATAGCAAACAATTTTTTGACGTAGACGAAAGTAGGTTCAAACTAATTTAGTACACGCATATACGTACGATAACATCGAAAATTGAAGTACCTTTAGTATTATTTAAAACTAGAGACCCGCTCTGGCTTTGCCTGGGTAGGATCTATTACTGTGGCGGTATTTAAATTCAAGACAAAATGATGAAAGAATATTGTTTTTGTATTAATAGTGAAATTACCGACAAAACTGGGTGAAAACGTGTATTGATATAGTTGTGTAGCATGTTTATAACTCTTAGTATATTTGTATAGAACGTCGTTTTGATAACAATTGATATAAACAACTTTTATTGTATTAAGAAAAAATGACCAATCGCAGCGCGTCGTATCATAGAACTCTCTAGAAGTTTTTAATTAACTGCGTAATAGTTCATACTGAAAATAATGAGAATAATTTTATGTTCTAAAAGAGTTGTAAATATGACATTGAATTAGCATATGGCTTATAGATTAAGGAAGTGTAGGAATATTTTTTATAATTAAACGCATTTGTTAGTTATAGAAAAATCAAAGAATTAATGTACCCAAATATTATGAAAATTTGGGACATTTCGTTTAATAACTTTTTACAATGTTAATGTTTTGAGTAACCTCTATGATATACTAATAAAGTACACTACCGATTTGATGATGTATGGCATGTTAGTGTAGCAATTAGTTTGTATAGAAAATATTGTAATTTATGCCATTTGCATAGTGAAAAGTTTATGCAATAAAGAGGCAAAACGGAAAATGGCAAGCGGCTCACTGTAAGGTATAGCCAAAGTCTCCTTAGGGGCTCGTGACCCAGTAAACAGTAGTATCGATCTCCTAGGTGTGCGTTATTTCGTAATTAGCAGTGGCTGCAAATAACCGCCGGTTCGACAAACTCCGCCGATCGTTGAGTCCCGTGATTCCGTGAGGCGTCGAGGTCACCGGCCCCTAGGTGATTCTTGGCACTTTATGCGCTCCGTGCATCCTGTGCCCAGTCGCGTTATAAAGTGCCACCTCCGCACTTCCCCCAACCCTTTTGGTTTAAAAGGGGTAGGCAGTGCTCAAAGTGACTACGCCAACTTAGTTACATCCTCCATCCGCGTCGCGCATTATCGCCGATCGGCTGGTAATAGACAGGGCCGAAAGGTTAGATTACTACGACAAGGGGGAGCCACCACCTCGAACCAGGAAACCACCGGACCGACCAGGTATTTTGGACAGACCGACCGCATACCGGGATATCTTTCATCCGGAGAGGACTCGAGTAGTGTCTTCCTAATCGCAGATCCCTACTAGGAAACCCTCATCTCCAGCTAAGGAGCCCGCACCAAGGACTGCGCTCTCACCCATCGTACCTGGTGGTACGACTGGGTTAGAACCGTTCCCTCAACAGCAGCGGGCTAAGAAGTCTTGGAGAAGGCACACTACACCTCAGACTCTGCACTCCAGGAAAAGAGGCAATGCTTCGGAACCTCTAACTCCTCGGAATACTCGACATCCGAGGAGGAACAAGACCAACCGAAACGACCAATAAGGAGATCACCACCTAAATCGCCATCGCCGAATAAACCCACACCTCCTAGATCAGAGGAACATCACTCCAGAATGGATGCTGTAGATCTAGAGCAGGGAGGAGAAGGGTCGTACGGGTGGAGTGCCACAACTTATGCGACCTTAGCACCCAACACATCGGTCGGACACTCGCCGTCCGCGTCTCCCAAGAAGACAACCGCAAATCCGTCCGGGCTTACGCAGGATGATGGCCAACGACCATCTACTAGCTACGCCCACATGGTAGCTGCGCCAGCAGTACCGCGACCACAACCGGCGGCAGCGCCTTCTGATAAGCCTGCCGACCAGGAAAAAACCAGATACCCGCCCATAGTGGCTGAATGCCTCCCGGATTGGACCAGGCATTTCAAGGAGCTCAACAGAATGTTGGGCCACCCATTGAATGCCCGTCCATTCGGGAGGGGAGTACGCTTTACACCGCAGAGTGCCGTTGAATTTCGGACCGTTCAACGGTACATGGTAGAACTCTCCAAGGAGATTCCAAACCTGTCGTGGTACTGCTACACCCCGGATGAAGACAAGCCCATCAAAGTGGGCATTCGGGCCTACCAATGGGCACTGATACCAGTACCATAGAGGAGGCCATAAAGGCAAAGGGCTTCCCGGTCAAATATGTGAAGGCTATTCCACCGCGAAGGGGCAGACCTGGATGTGTCTACTTCGCCCAGTTTGACCACCTGAGCCTGGAGCAGCTTAAAGAACTATATAATATCGACGAACTACTCTTCATGAGGGGAGTAGTTATTGAGGCCTGGCAAAGGAAAGCAGGACCGGCCCAATGCCACCGCTGCCAGGCCTTTGGATACGCCTCAGCTAACTGCTTCAGGCCGGTGAAGTGCGTGCGCTGCGCCGGGGAGCATATAGCGAGCCTTTGCCCTCGGGGTAGGGAAGAGGAACCCACATGTGCCAATTGTGGCAAGAACCATACAGCCAATGACCGCCGCTATCCAGTCCTGAGGAGGACTGCTCGGAGGCAGGGGATTACCTTACCGGGGCTACTCCCGGAGGACCCGAGAAGGATCTCCCAGAGTCGCCCAAAAGCAGTTACTATTCAGAAAGACGGGTGGGCAACCATTACGGGGAAGGGCAGACAACCAGCCCCCCCCCCCCCACCCGTAACACACAAGGAAACAGTGGAACCCGCTGAAGTAAGGGCAACCACCGGGGCGACTCTGCAGCCCCCCCACCAACCCTGCCACAGAGAGGCAACCCTCTAAAAAGAGGAGGCGGGAGGAAGCAGGAGGAAATCGCAGCCTCCTCGGGCTGTTACCTCTACCCCGACACCAGGACCAGCAGCCTCACAGGCGCAGGTTACTAAAGAAACCATCAAAAAGGGCGTGGGTAGAGTGCAAGAAAGGGCTCTACCCGAAGATAGAGCCCGCTCTGTACATAGAGCGCGCTCTACCCAGAAGAAGCTAATACAGCAAGAAGATCAACGCCCGAGACCAGTACCAACGCCTTCATATAGGAGACCACCGACTGCCGGCCTCGAAACAGCTGATGCAATCCAGCGCTTAGTTGGTATTGCCATCGAGGTCGGCACACAAGTCCTGGCCGATATTAGAGCCGGGACTGACCCAGTCACAGCGATAATGAAGGCGCTGGCAAACCTCATGGCCAGGCACTATGGAGGAGAATAACCTGCGCCTAATGTACTGGAACCCGGACGGAATACAGCAGAAGCTGCATGAACTGCGCACTGTCGCCCAGCAACAGGACATACACATCATACTGCTGGGCGAAACAAAACTAAACCCTAAGACGCACATAAAGCTGCCAAACTTCCATATTTACAGAAGGGACGAGGTCACTTCTCAAGGGGCCGCCTATGAGGGACGGCGGTTCTAGTGAGAAGGGACATCGTCCACCAAGAGCTGGAGCTACCATCTTACCAGTCTATGCGCTCTATCGGCATAAGAATGGAGGCGGCGGGCGAGGAACTAAGGATATATGCAGCATACCGCCCGCCAGGGACTCCATTCTGCTCCTCAGACATCCGGACGATGATGGAAGGTGAAACACCCATAATCATCGCCGGGGACCTGAACGCTAAACACCCGGCGTGGGGGTCCAGAGTGATCACCCCGCCGGGTCTTGAACTATATGAAGATGCGGAGAAGAACCTGTACGACGTTTTAGGTCCCGAGGAACCAACTCACGTTCCTACCGATCCACGGCACCCGGATGTATTAGACATCGTGCTCACTAGGAACGTCAACTATCCGATAGTGGTAGAAGTGCTGTACGACCTCCCTTCACAGCACCTCCCGTTACTGATAACCCTTGGCTTAAAGGCAGTGACTACGCCGCCTAGAGCGTTCAAAACTCGTGTCGACTGGAGGCTCTACTGTCAACATCTTTAGCAGAGACCTTCAGCACATCAGCCATTAAGCACTAGAATTACCCAGAACATTAAGGAGGCCCTCCACGCGGCCTCTACGATCGTCCCGATTACAGCAAGGCGAGACGATCTGCCGCGTGAGATAAGCGTGCAGATCAAGCGCAAAAGAGCGCTGAGAAAGCTCTGGGCGCGTACTCGCTGTCCCAGATTAAAGACACAGCTGAACACCTTATCGGAGGAACTGTCGGTTGCAGTCCAGGCCTTCAGAGGGGAGGCCTGGGATCGGCGCATCCAGAAGGCGGATGAGTATGATGCGTTGCTCTACAAACTGAACCGGCAGTTGACCAAAACCAAATCTCCCGTTTGCCCGCTGACCAACAACGCGGGCAAACGCTGCTATGATGCCAAGGGCAGAGCGGATATCCTAGTCGAGCACTTCGAGGAGCAATTTATGCAGAATCCAGCAAGTGCGGAGTTCATGGAGCTTCATGCCCGGAAGGAAATTCGCGTACAGGAGTTCCTGTCGTCGCTCACGCCGCCTCTTGCAGGAGAGTGGTTCATCTCCCTCGCTGAACTGCGGAGGACAGTAACCCGCCTGCAACCGAGGAAGGCGCCTGGGCACGATGGGATTACCAACGTTGCACTCCGACAGCTGCCCAATAGAGTCCTAGTAGAGCTCGGTCGACTCTACAATGGGATATTGCGGACATCCCACTTCCCGGAGGACTGGAAGAAAGGCAAAGTGATCGTCTTGCCGAAACCCGGGAAGGACAGGCGTAGAGCTGCCAGCTACAGGCCGATCACGCTATTACCGCATATAGCTAAACTGTTTGAAAGATTGCTGCTGAGACGTCTCCGTCCGTGCATCCAACTTCGGGTGGAGCAGCACGGATTCAGGAGGGGTCACTCTATAGTCACACAACTGACTAGAGTGCTTCACCTGCTTGCGGCAGAGTACAATCGCGGCCGCATATCGTTGGGCGTCTTTCTCGACATCGAGAAGGCGTTCAATCAATATCAATAAAATCAAAAGAACAGACCAGTGTCCCTCCTGCTATATTGCGGTTAATGGCGTCTTTCCTGGAAGACAGGAAGTTCTACGTCTGTGTAGAGGACGCCGAGTCCGCAACAAGAACCATCAGAGCCGGCGTCCCACAGGGCAGCTGTTTGTCTCTGCCCTGTGGGACTGTCCTGTACGCGGCTTACACTAATGATATACCTACTTTGGCAGGCAGGCTTCAAGAATGTTCTCTTCCAAGAGAACTCCTCTCTATATGTGATTAGAGAGTTGAGTAACAACCCACAATGCCGCAGAAAGGCCAACCTAGACTTTACCAGACAACCACCTTTTTCCGTAGTCGGATAACTACGGAAAAACATTTACTTACCATCACGGATTAAATCCGTCAAATCCCATTTAGCCTAAGAGGCTACAAGGACTGTCCCATTGTAATGGGATGTGAGGAACACCCGGGCAATGGGGGTTACCCCGAGGCCCGATACCTGCATGGTACCTCGGTACATGTAGACGACAGTCAAAGAGTAGTATGAAGAACTACCAGTGACAAGCAGTAGTATCCAGTAGTAGCTGAAGTGACTATTAGCAGTATATAGTGAATAGTGAAAGTGTTAGCTAGCCGAAAAAGGTCGTAACTGATATTCGCAGTTCCATATAATGAAAGTGGTAACTGATATCCGCAGTTACACAAGGGATAAAATCAGCTAGTTTAGTTAATAATAGCTGCTAGTCAGTAGTGTTAGAAAACCAGCTACTACCAATAGATATTTGATACTACCGTACAATTTAAAGAAATCTTTTAAAACATTCAGTGACCAACCAATAGTGAACAACGGTAGTTGAACAACCGTGGTCAATAAACAATAATTATAAAATTTCGCGACTAATCAATCATTCGAACCGCTCGCCACTACCTTGCTATTTGTATTTATAAATCGTGCATTTTAATTTGAACCTCAGTCTACAATATCTCAGCGGCACCCACAAAGACGGCGGTGGAAGTATACTCCAGAACCTATAGGTGTAGGACGTGAGCGACTCGCGAAGTATCTTCGACAACATTTACTCTGAAGAGTTTCGCCCGTCCGACACAGGTGTTAGTTTGCCATTTGTAAACACGCAACAATGGACCTAGATAAGCCTGAAATTATTATTTTCCGAAAATTTTGGAAAAATGAATATTATTTGGTTTAATACACCTCAAGTAATATAAAATAAATGCTGAAAAAATATTGACTGTAAGGATTTCAGGAAAACAGCAGTCCTATATGTAGGACAGTAAGATAGTATAGGGAAATAAAAGATCGTTTGAAAAAATAGCAAGTAGTCGTAAAATAATCAAAAATGAGTATAAAAGGTAAAAACATATGTTTTTTATTATATAACTATATATTAGTTATTAGAGGAACAATATTTATAAATGATGTTTTGCAGCGTGACAAACATTTCTTATAACATTGATGACAGCATGTTTGTTTGAATTGAGCAATAATTAAGTGATTGATTTGGTTTTTTCGACTATCAGCATGGAAGGTAATGGACGAAAGATTAGCAGCGGCATTATCCAGATAATAACAAATAAATATAAAAAAAATCTATGGAAAAGGCTGTAATGAACGATGAATACATGACCTGTCAAAAAAAAACAAGTAACCTTTTTTATAAGATTCTGTTTCTATGTTTACTCCTTAGATATTCATGAGAAACCAAGAAGATTCTAAGGTATTTTCAAGTTACGCGGTAGCTAAAGGTACTATTTTCAATAAAGCTTAGGAGAACTTGAGAATTGCAAGATGACTTCAGCATCCGAAATTCTTAGGTGGGATGCCACAAAAGCATATTATATCAAATATCTTCCTTGCGCGGCTACGTTTGGTTTTCTGTTACGGTATTCAAGTATGAAAACAACAGCACTTTAACCCGTAAAACGTATATATTGAGACCACATTTCTATGAAGAAGTTTGGCATCATAGAATCAATATGAATGGAATAAAAAACATTGAGTCTATGGATATTAATTTATATTCTACGTTCATTACGTACACCATTTTCATTTGGATGTTGTTGTATTGATTTTTGAATTTTTCTAGTGTGTTATTAGTGACTTACTATAGTGTTTTATAATAAAATTTTTATAAAAGTTATTGTTTGAATATAACTTATTTTTCTACGTAAATATTTTTGAGTAATATAAAGGAATAATTGTGATTTTCACGCTGCCGACATCTGCTTGGTATAATTTTTTTTATAGGATAGGGTGACAAACAAGCACACAGTCCATCTGATGGTAAGTAGTTGCTGCGGCCCATTGACATCTACATCTATCCTCGATTACGAATCAAAATGCAGACGCGTTGTCACCCGTGAGGACTAAGATGGAATGCCTCGTTTCCAGTAAAAAAGGTCACCGGTCTCTACACTCACAATACGAAACACAGCAGCGTGAAGCTACTATTTCACGCTGGTATTTTGTGAGAGCGTGGTCCTTCCCCGGTCGAGCAGACCCATTCGTGCTACAACTATACTACAAATATAATTGCAGTATGGCTCTACCACGTATAAAATGTTATCAAAATACAATTAAATCTTTTTGTAATGACGAAAAAACTAACATTTGTTTATACCACAGGATAGAAAATTATGTATAGCTTTTATAATACCAAACCTCTTCATATAAAAGTAGTCTTTAAATATAACTTTTAATGGTTTTAAGTGCTGTGGGTGGGAGCGGTCGCATTTGACCGCTCGGGAAGGGCTAAATAAAAAAGAACTTTATGCACTAATATAACTACCATCTAAATAAATATATATAATCAATGACTAATTTTATCGTAGATTTGACATAATCATTAAAATTAAAAGTTAAAATCTCTTTTTGACAGCAAAATTAAGAAAGAACAGACTCTTGGAATTACATTACAAAGCCCTGACATATTAAATATTTATAATTTGTTGTTTTTATTCCAGTTTGAAACAAATCCAGTTCCTAACTTGTATTTTTGAATTAGAAAAAAAATAATGTCTAAAAATCTAATATAATTATTTGAAATGGCTGCCCTTTAAAGTTTAATTTGATTTGTCAGATCCATCACTATTCTACCACTATGACGATTTATTTAATAACTAGCTGTTACCCGCGGCTGTCGGCTGTCGCCCGCATGATCGCTGAGAAATGAATTATCCATTGCTTTTTGAATTGAAAGAAAACTGAGTTTTATAGATTTGTCAGAGATGCATCCATTAAAAGGAAACTGAGCAAAATTGATTCGTCAGCCATTTTAAATGTTTTGAAACGCAGCGTATAGAAAAGCATGAAAATAGCCTGTTTATTCCAAATGGAAATAGGATATTTTTTTAATTAAAGGAAACTGAGCAAAATTATCCGTCAGGGATGCAGACTTTTGAAAAGAAACTGAGCTAAATTGATTCGCCAGAGATGCAGTTTTCTGAATTGAAAGGAAACTGAGCTAATTAAAAGATCCGTCAGAGATGCAGCCTTTTGAGTTGAAAGGAAACTGAGATTAATAGGTCCGTCAGAAGTGCATCATTTGGAATTGAAAAGAAACTGAGCTAAATAGGAAATTTTGAATTGAAAAGGGAAGATCTGTGGGAATTTAGATTAATTGATTGTGGGAATTTTGGAAAAAAAACTAACTGAAAACTATTTTAAGACGCTACTGTACAAAATGTTATATATTTTTCCATTCGGGGAAAGAATGTGGAGATTCTGGGCATTTGACACACGCGAACATGCTATATACAGCAGACCATGAGGAAAGCACGGTTTTTCTAAGTTGACCCCTGCTGCCTGTAAAGTCTGCCCTTGCGCTTTATTAATTGTCATTGCAAAACTGAGCTTAATAGGGAACTGCAACCTTTTGAATTGAAAATGAAGATCTGTGGGAATTATAGGGATCTGTGGTATAATAACATTTTCACCTTTTCCTACGCCTGTAAAAATTGTAGCACCGATTATGTTCCGTCCAAGATGTGTCACACGCAGTCTTGTTCCGTTACATAATCGAGGAGCATGTAAGTTTCGTATTAGCATGACTGGGACGCCTAATTTTAATTGAAGCTTATGTGAGGGCACACCTGACAACTCTAGAGAATTTAGAAACTCTGCGGGATATAAGTGCTCTGTTCTGTGTCCATAACTGTGTCTACTGACAAATATTCAGTTACTTCTCCTGCTATTCGCTTAATATATCTGAATTTATTTTGTATACACTCTTATTTTTTGTCGCAAGAATCGCCCATTCACATAATTATTTGTCTTCATGCATGTTGTTCGTTAAATCTGAATAAACGCTCGCAATTAATTCGGAATGACTCTGTAATAAATTAAAAAATCTCTCTTCAATTTAACGCAGCCCTCAGCATCCGTTTCCAACCGCCCATCGCCAATTTTTAATAGTGTGAGCATAGTTTCCAGCATTGATATCATTATACAAATGCATTCTCATATTCGTAGTTAAACTGAATTTTGTCACCTTGTTCCATAAAATAGACGACTTGAGGCATACTTTAATTTCATCTGCAGGTGTCCCCTTTTGAATGACAGGTAAAGTTTTGCGAAAGTCACCAGCCAGTAAAACCAACATTCCTCCCATTACATCGGTATTGCTGCGCAAATCCTGGAGCGTTCGATTTAGTGCTTCAACAGGTTTTTTATGCGACATTGTACTTTCGTTCCACACTAAAAGTTTGCATTGTCGTAGCTTTATACCTCGTGCACTATTTTTGCTAAAGTTGCAGATCGGCGACTCTTCCTGGGCTAGATTTAGAGGGAGTTTTAAAACAGAATGTGCAGTGCGGCCCCCGCTTAGCAGCGTGGCGGCTATACCGGAGGAAGCTACGACCACAGCAACGTTTTTATCTTTCCGTACTTGCGCTAATAATAAATTTAACAAAAATGTCTTCCCAGTTCCTCCAGGGGCATCTAAAAAGAAAAGTACACCATTTCCAGATTCAATTTGTCCTAATACTTTGTCGAAAACTCGTTTTAGTTCGGGAAGCAAGCGGGGTACAAATTCGGCTACTTGCTGCTGTAAAGATGGTATATCATAGTTTGTTTCACGTAAAATTTCATCACTTAGTTCATTTTCGGTTGTTCGCTGAGGGATTATCATTCTAAAGTCGCTTAATCCTTTGCCTACCGTTGCCATTACTTTATCTTCAATTTTTCCAAGTGCTTCATAATAAATGTGATCATTGTATGTCATGTTTGCGTGTGTCTGCTGTAACCTTTGCAAAATATCTTCCGCCATGTACTCTTTATATTTGTCCCACAATTCGTGAGCATTAGATAGCCCGCAAGACTATATGAGAGTTTCATAAAGATCCCTAATTTTGGCTGGTGACTGGCACTGCACAGCTTCCTGCATGGTTTCATCCGAGTGATTATCATTTACCAAAAGATTCAGAGCTTCACATGCTTATCTATAAGTTTCCCATTCCTGACCGTTGACAGTTTTCAGGTCTTTATATCTTGTAGGAGCCCGAACATGGTGCAGCAGCAATCGTAAAGAGAAATATTCAAAATTAGTTACATGGACGGTATACACACGACCAAGGGCATCTGATGACTTTACACCGGGCCAATTTGCAACAGGCGCGCCTTGAATACGGTGTTTCCACTCCTTCCTAGATGTGTTCCAAGTATAATAGCGGGGGAGACTTCAGAATATAACAACGTTTTTGCAAAGGGGTCGGTTTGACAAAGTTGAGAGAAGGCTGTTAGTGTAGTTTTTGGCGGTGATGCAATTCTTTCTTGGAAATTTCTTTCGGTGAAATATACACGCTCTCCATTTTCTAAGTGCACAGCAAGGTGAGTAACTGTTAGGTGCCTTTCGTGTAAAGGGAAGCCTAGAAGACGCCACGCTGCCTCGTTACTGCTGACATAACGACCTGCTTAAAAGGTCTGTACTTCATTAACGGGATTTGCCTCACCTTCACTCCTGAGATTAAATATTGCTTGGTCGCTTCCTTTATTTATGTACTTACAGATATACGGACGGACGGATATGATTGCGCGGACAGAGCTACATGCTTCTACATTAATGTGGGCATTAAACATTTTACATAGAATGGGCGAATACGGGACAATCCAGCTGTTATCCTAAGGTTTCGAACGCTCCAGAGCGACATTTGATTGTAACTTTCCTGCCACCATCTTTGGGAGCTCTGCGTCTGTATAAAGGGTAGCCATTGTCATTGTGCACTGTTTCTTTTAATAGCTGTTTAGAGAATTTCTTTGTGCATTTTCCTTCTTTCATATATGGCGATATTGAATTTCGTGCTCCACGTGGAACGTGAATCATATTTCGGACGATGGTATCATACAATTCTTTATCTTGCTCAGGATCCAGAATCTCGGCAATTATTATGTCGTCGATTTGGCTGGACCGCAACTTCTCTTTAAGCAATATTAGAATGTGGGCATGCGGTAATCCTCTTTTTTGCCATTAAATTGAATACATGAAGCACTGCACCTCTCCAAAAATTGTTAATTACATACATTAAGTTTTGTACCTTTAATCTAAATACTCTAGCTACTAAATCGTGTCTGTCAGTACTTTTTTGGCCCGGCATTAGCTCCTCGGTTATTTCTTTCAGTAAAAAAAGATCAGGTCTTCCGCAGTTCGTACATAGGCGAATGCGTCTTGTATAGCGGGGACTGTTAACGAATGATGTGGGCAGAATTACCATTTTACCTAAATCTCTGGGGTTTAAATTGGCGTCGCTAGGAACTGCATCTTGTAAATGTATATAATTCTCAACGCGCAGCTTTTTTTGATTTAAAGATATATAACGGAGACCTTCACTTTCTACCTTCACATACATGTCAACCAAAAATTGATGAAATAATTGTATACACCGGGCTAAGAGGTTAAAATCATTTTCAAGCAACATCATATGATACGCATAAAAATCCATAAATGATATTTTTTGTTCGGAGTAAGCTCCTTTGTGATTGAGTGAATGAGTGGAATTTGAAAATGATAACGCTCTTGTCCTTTGCAATAAATCAATGGGTATTGCAGAGCGACATAAAACTTGTGTATATCGGCTACCCGTTGCAACGTATCATCACGAGCTCGCAAGATAATGTCTCGTGAAGAAAATTGATCACCACTAATTACGGCTGCTATTTCGTTTATCAAAGGTGCATTGTAGCGCCTTTCATGCTCTCCTCAAGGGGTCCGATCTGCGTGAATGACGACTTTATAATCCTCTTCAGGTAGGTTTTATAAAGCAGATTTAAATGTTTTGACTAAAATGTTGCGTTCATGCAAGAATCTTTGAATTTTGAACACTGTGTCTCTCTCAACTCCCTGGATAAATTGGCAGTGACGGTCTACCTAAATTTCTTCGTCACACATAAAATATACTTGTAAAAATTTATGCTGTTCGTTTTCACCTGGAAAAAGTAAACCTATTCTATGATAAATTTGCCCCTGCAACGTAAATGTAGGCGAAAATCCCGGCATTATTATTTACCGGTCAACTCCGAAGGACGTCATTTGAAAGCATGAGTTATAATTCCGGATCCTGTTTACAAAAGCGCCGTGACTTATTAGCATCATATTAAAAGAGAGTTTTCAAAGGTTCTTCTGGTTCCCCAAGTAACGGAAGAGACACTTTGCCACTGGAACAGCACGTGCCTGCGGTCTCATCTTTCCATTTTAAAGCGCTGCAAAATCGACACACCTTGTCCATCAGTACGATAACAACTAACCTGTGATTTTTATAATCAATCAACGGATCATAATTGAATGCTGCGTCATTAAAAACCGACCAATTTTTTCTTTGAAAATTTTGTCGACGTTTAGCTTGGAGCTGTGCATTTGCATCTCTTCGCGCCTGTGTCTGTTCTGGAGTTTCAAATGCCCTTATAGTAGATTGACGTTCAGCTTGCTCAATGAGTCTGTGTTGAGTTTCATCAGGTGTTTCCGTGGCTCTTAAGCCGGTCTGACGTTCCGCTTTTTTGAATAGCCTTTGCTCACTTTGAGCAGTTGTTTCAGTAGCTCTTAAAGTAGCTTGACGCTCTGCCTGTTCAAGACGCCTTCGCTGACTTTGAGAAGGTGTTTCAAAAGCTCTTAAAGTAGATTGACGCTCTGCCTGTTCAAGACGCCTTTTCTGACTTTGGAAGGTGTCTTCGGAAGCTCTTAAAGCAGCCTGCCACTCTGTCTGTTCAAGACGCCTTTGCTGACGTTGAGAAGGTGACTCAGATGCTCTAAAAGCAGCCTGACGCTCTGCTGGTTCTTGCCTTCTCAGTTCAGCATCTTCTAAAGATTGTAGCGATCGAGCTAATCTTTTCGCTTGTCTTTGAGAAGATACTCTTGAAAGGCTGGACTTACGTTTGCGAGGCATTATGAAGTAACAAAAACCCTGTTAATAAAAAAAAACGTTAAAATACATAAAAGGAATTAAATTTCCTTTTAAATATTTTCTTAAAAAGCAGTAGTCAATATGTATATAACCAACGAAAAAAGAAGTAAGTGTAAGGTACCGTATACACTATCTATACAATTAATATTCCTTTGAAATAATTGTTAAACAACCTAAAACAACGAAAACAAATTCCTGATTCTAAATAAACAAAATCCAAAATCAAAGCCAGAGTCTAAATATGTATAAAGGAATACCAACCATATCAATAAAACCGATCCAAGAAAATACACAAATCCGAAAATGAAAGCCAATATAAATCCATTCAACCTTAATCAAATCACAAAGAAAATAACAAACAACCGAAATCGAAAGCAGGTAGTCGAATAAGCTACGAAATAGAAACAATTTAAGCGTATAGGTACCGTATGCACTATCAGTTGACGCGCGGCTCAACGGCGAGAGTTAAGTACATGTCTGGAAACATTTCGTTATCGCGTTTTAAAAACCTAGTAACGATATATAGCGGAATCAATTTAAACTATGTATACGTTAGTTGATAAGAACTCTCAAAAATATTTTTCTTATAATTTTGCACAATTTTTCTTATTGTAATACCGATTCATTCATAACCACATATAAGAACTGTATTCATTTCCCTTCAATAAATATAACTAAGGCTTATTAATAAGGCTTACTAAGAACTGTTTCTACCAAGTAATAGTTAAGGGTGAAAGCGTGACAGGTGGTGATAGTATTTCTGATCCATACTTATAATCACGCCTGAAACCCTTGCGGGCTAGGCAGAGCATCAACGGATTACTTAATATCGTCTGCGAGGTTATCGCCTATTCTGCGAATTACAATGCACCAAAACGTTTGAAGAAAATCAGCTGGTGATTTTTTTTTATCGCTCTATTCCCGGTACTGCGTGGAAAAATGCAGATCCATACATTTTTTATCTTAATTTTGGTAAAAAGACATAATAATCCAGATATTCTGACCTTCTGTGTTCGCCCATCGTACCGTCGTCTGTCTTGTAGAATCACGGTGGCGCCACCTAGCTGAAGTTAATTTTGCAACATATTCGATTTTCCCACGGGAATGATATGTTTTTCCGCTGAAAATGATTTTTTTTGTATGGGGATAGTTCGGTGGCTGTAGAGTGACATAGGCTACTTTTTTCCGCGGAAAACCATCTCATTCCCGTGGGAAAATCGAATATGTTTCAATATTAAATTCAGCTAGGTGGCGCCACCGTGATTCTACAAGTCGTACGACGGTACGATGGACGAACACAGAAGGTCAGAATATCTGGATTATTATGTCTTTTTACCAAAGTTAAGGTAAAAAATGTAAAAATGTTTCCCACGGGAACGGGAATGACATATTTTTCCGCGGAAAAAAGTGGCCTATGTCACTCTTCAGCCACCGATCTATCCCCATACCAAAATTCATGCCATGCCGACGCTCTGTTGCGACGTGAAAGAAGGACAAACTTTTGCAACATATTCTATTTTCCCATGGGAATGAGATGTTTATCCGCGGAAAAAAGTAACCTATGTCACTCCTCAGCCACCAAACTATCCCCATACAAAAAATCATGCCATGTCGACGCTCTGTTGCGACGTGAAAGAAGGACAAACAAACAAACAAACAAACACACTTTCGCATTTATAATATTATATATTAGTATGGATTGTAGAACACTCTATCGTTAAGAAAAATAGATGATATATACATAAACATAGTGGTGCCCCAAATTTAGAGTGTTTGTTTGTTAATTGTAATCCCAGTCATCATCATCATCATTACGGCCCTTCACAAGTCCACTGCTGAACATAGGCTCCCCCAAGGTATGCCACAAAGCACGGTCCTGAGCCACCTGCATCCATCGACTTCCTGTATGTCTTACCAGGTCGTCACTCCATCTAGTGGGGGGTCGCCCTACACTTCGCCTACCGGTACGAGGCTGCCAATCGAGAACCTTTTTTTCCGTCGTTTGTCGGTTTGTTGTACGCTGCTATAGCTCTAAGTATTTTATGTTGGTTACATATTTGTAAAGGCTGCAGTAGCCACATACTATCAGGTGAATTTTAAGTTCACATGAGTTTACAAAAAAAATGTATATCAAGCAAAATTTATGTTTATACACATCATGTAACATATCATGCGACTTATGCAGAATTTTCTGGCACGCGCGACCATATTGTGGAATTTTCGCTAGCGGTTTTTGGGACCTGGTATGCCTTAAAGACATCCAGAAAAAGAGCCTACTTTTTGTACAACGCACCTGCAGTTCTGATGTTGCAGATGTTCATACGCGACGATGGCCATTTACCAACAGGTAAGCCGTACGCTCGTTTGCCTCTTCTTCCATACAAAAATTACATCACTTTTACCATTCAAGGGCAATATTCCTCTACTAGATGCATATACAAGATTGATTTTGAATGTGGTTTTTCCTAAAATAAAATATAAATGACGAGAAGCACCGACGTTCTTGGAAGTCTGCAGTCTGTGAACATGTCAAGATCGACCCCCCATTCAATAGGATTTGATATACTACAAATCATCGCAAAGGAACAACGATTCCCAACTTGTTTGATTCCTGAGGCTATAGAAATTAAAAAAAAACATCCTAGTTTAAATAGAGATGATAGATGGGTACAAACATCTGCTTGGGATCCTATAACTAATAAAATTAAATCCAAACCCAAGCATACCGCTGCAAGATTTCAAGATACTGAACGTTTATTCTGCGTAGATCGGATCAATAGCAGCCGAGTTAACTATGACAACGGGACATCAAACACCTCAGCCCCCCTGACCATGGGTGCTGTAAAGCCACCGATACGTCGGGAATTAAAAAGTTAAATGAGTTTAATTTAACAAAATATAATTTAACTATATAACTCGCTTTAACGAGAGATCTCGTCTACGTAGAACTCTGGAGATATTTTTTTATGGGAGAGGGGATAGTTGTAACACAAATGTGTCGGATTGACCGGGGAAGTACCACACTCTCACAGAATACCAGCGTAAAATAGTAGCTTAATGCTTCTGTATTTCGTATGGGAGTGTAGAGAACCGGAGACCCTTTTTATCGGAAACGAGTCATTCCATCTTAGTCCTCACGGGTGACCAAATCTCGATTTGTAATCGAGGATAGATGTAGATGTCTATAGGCCGCAGCAATCACTTACCATCAGGTGAACTGTGTGCTCGTTTGTAACCCTATCCTAAAAAAATCAGACAATTTATTTTATAAATTGTTCATTTTCTTCATAAATAACCGGCATTGCTCCCCATCTATTCGTAAAGTTACATTACGATTGGTTCAGACATTCCGAAGACTAGCTGGATAGACAGACTGCCATAATTTAAATATGGTTATTCAAATCTTAGTGGCATGTAATTAAAACTCATCACCCTTAGGTTAAATTTTATTTATATGTATTGTAAAATAATGTTAAATTATAAAAAAGTTAGAAACCGATTTCTTATAAAAATTTAAGAGACAGAATACAAAGTGTAAGTTTTTTTTTGCGAAATGGTAAATTTATTAATTTATTTATGCTTTATTTGCACACCAAGTACAAAAAGGCGGACTTAATGAAACAAGGCATTCTCTACCAGTCTACCTCCAGGCTAAGCAGAGAAGATATTGTGGGTGCAAAGTGCAACTGAGTTAAAATATCTATAAGTAGTCATACACATTACATATTGCGATCATTGCGATAAATCACAAAGTTTTGCTCATAACTTTCTTAAATATATTTTATGGTTGATGAGATAATCACGAAAGACCATTTTAATAACAATTCTACCATTCAATAAAAATAACACATAATTCCTTTATTAGTTTTTAGATAACACAAAATAATCTTCATATTTTTCGTACAAAACATAGCCCAGGTCATTCTAGGCATTACTTTCTACCTGGCCGTGAAGTTCGTTATAATCAAATCAGCCATTCTAATGATAAGGCGGATAAATAGACGAACAGAATAACAAAATTTTAAATATATTTATGTCTTAAATTCTTTTCCTTAATATCTCATTGAACTTCATAGAAGATAATAATTTCGGTATTACAGATGGATAACTCAATTTAATTAATGTGTTATATAGATTAAAAATAGACAAAATAATCGATAGAACACTAAAACAAGTAGGTATTCATCATTAAAAATATTTTAGCAACTCGTTATCTCTTAAAATCGTACGTTTGATCACGCAAAAGCGCTCAGTACATTGGATATGGGTTACATTGTGGGAAGCGACACGACCTTTAGATATATAGCCTTTGGTTAACATGATGCGTGTTCAAACTAGTGACTAAATTAAACTGCACTTTATATTGTTTAAAATTAATTGGTTATTCGTATATATTACTAGCTGTTAACCGGCGCATTGTAGTCACAGAAGAAAAAATTGTGGAAATATAGTTTTAAGTTTGGAAGAGTTATATTGTTTAATTATAAATTATAATACATTTATTGCATTTAAATTATAAAGATCTTTTAAATTAATTTGTTGGTGCGATTCGCGCGCCTCTTACTGTATATTAATTGTACTATGCCTATAGCCTTTTTCAAGCAGTAAGTTGGAAAAGTTTTACTGTAGTTTGACGAACGGTTTAGCAGCGCTTAAAATATAAACGAATAAAAAAATAATACAATATATATCACAAAGTTTAAAAATGACATTAAATATTTTTTCTAGTGACAGCTTTTGTGATGTATGTTCTGCCATTTTGGTCATCAACGAAAGATTCCAGGGTCTCACTGGTAAATGGCGGTAGAACCTCGATTTAATACGTCGTTATTATTACTATTGCGGGCATCTGAATAATACATAATCGGATTTAGCGGTTATTAGCAGGGTTCCCGTTAATGTTTCTTAATAATTACGAGAATACTGCACATTGAATATATTTTCTTGAGATTTATTTTTGACTTGTTTTTTTAATTTCCGACTTTTCGGGCGCTTTACAGCATATATGGTCACAGAGAATAGGGACTAAGATGCTTAACATGCTAATATCATAGATTTGGCTAATGAAGTAGGTTAGGCTACTTCAGTCCGAAAAAAATATTAGGAACTCACCCTATAGTCCAGTCGCCAATCCCGTGGGATTACTGCAGTATGTTCTTCACGAAACACATTTGCAATGTACGCAATCGAGCCAAATTTGTTGCTAGCTCCATACATCCCTTAGTAAACAGTAATAGTTTTCATAGAATATAATTTTTTTACGTACGTTACGCCTTGCTGCAGTTATATTAGAAGTATAGTTGTAGCACGAATGGGTCGGCTCGACCGGGAAAAAACCACGCTCTCACAGAATACCAGCGTGAAATAGTAGCTTAATGCTGCTGTTTTTCGTATGGTGAGTGTAGAGAACCAGAGACCCTTTTTACTGGAAATGAGGCATTTCATCTTAGTCTTCACGGGTGACAATGCATCTGCATTTTGCTCAGTAATCGAAGTTAGATGAAGATGTCTATGGGCCGCAATAACCACTTACCGTCAGATGGACCGTGTACTCGTCGTCGTCTTTGTCAACCTTATCCTTTAAAAAGGAGCAAACTGTCCTAAATACCAACTGTATAAAATTAAAACTATCCTACGCAAGCGTAGCCTTCGCTCACGCTGCGTTGTCCAAAATAGCTTCTGCGACCTGCATAAGCATATATAGGGCAACGGAGGGGCGTGCCGCACACCCCTCCACTTGCCTCACTGGGAGGCACTCACTGCCTAGAACATCGAACGACATCAGTTAAGCCAGAGCCGAAGTCCGCCATCCCTGCTCAGATAGCTGTTAAATTACTCATCTTTATACTGATTTACGTATAGGTAAACAACGTTACGAAAAGCTAACGTTTGGTTATAATGGGCATCATCGTCACCATCATCAGTTATCATCATTATAATCTTCATCAGTCCCGCATTTTATATGGCACACAGCCTGATCGCGAGCCTCGAGGCATGAAGCTTTAAAAGCTAACCGCCTTGCAGCACTAATATTACTGTACTACATTAGTGTTTAGTTGAAAATAATAATGTTTAGTCTTATTTACGCAAGTCTGGCAGTGGAGTGCTTGAGCTTGGATTTGAGTTAATTAATTATGAAATCCCATTGAGATATTAGGAGCAAAATTACAGGAAACACACTTACAGGGGTGTGATTCTGATGCGGCGGACGACGCTTCCATTGCGATGATGCGACGTGAGGTGGGTTCTTCTGGGGCGTCATAGAGATGCGATCCAGACCCGTGGTACGAAGGAAGAGAGCGGTGCGCGACGATACCTCACACTATGTGAGGCGGTTACTTCTGGGACGTGACTGCCGAAGAGGCCGCTCGAGGGCAGCGCGCGAGCCTATATTGCCTCGGCTTTCCCACCAACGCACCTTTGTCGGGCACGCGTCTCATTGGTCGAAAGAATCGCGTCACCTTCTAGACTCCCCCTTTCACCTTTCAGTGTGTACGGAAGGGACATGAGGTCAAAGGAAGGACAAACACTTGGCAAATATACCCTCGAACAAAATTAAAATACACAAATCATTTCCTCGTAACCATCATCTATATATTCTTTTACGCGGGTTTTTATTATTTTTTCTTAATCTTTTTGAGAGAGTTATTACACTTTGTACCGAATATACAACTGCTTTTTATTGTGAGTCAGCGCTTGGCTACAGCCTCAACTGGTGGTAAGTAGGGATGAAGCAACAGATGATAAATAAATTGAATTGTATTACCATAGCAAATTTGAAAGCAACCATTTACTTTGTATGCGTTTTTGCTAGGTCTGGGATTGGTATCAGGTCCTGATGGTTATTATTACCATTGAAGAACGCAGCCATAGAACATGTGGCATATTTGTTAAATCATGAGTGTAATTCAAATTATAGGTAATATTTCGTTCACTAAAAATATATTTTGAATTTCGTAGTTACTAAGCCAATTGAGTTTTTATGATCTTACTAAAAGTGTATTATACAGGTTTTCATTATTAATTAAAAGCAAATTCCGTTTTAAATATGCAAATTCTTGTTATAATTTTACTTAGTGTATAAAACCGATCAACATTATATTAGAGATGATGATATATAATTGGATATGGTATCAGTTCAGATTATTATTAATAATGCACTGAAAATATAGTTTTTCTTGTTAATATTTTATTAAAATATTAAGAGTGATAAAAAGCACATAGTCCACTTGATAGCACAGATAGTACAGACAGTAGAACAGATGCTATTATCCATAGATATCTAAAGCTGTCCTCGATTAAGAATCAAAATGCACAATACGTTGTCACCCTTAGAACTAAGATAGAATGTCTTGTTTCTAATATAAAGTGTCTATAGTTCTCTACACTCACCATATGAAACGCAACAGTATTAAGCTACTATTTCGTGCTAGTATTTTGTGAGAGCGTGGTCTTTCCCCGGCTGAGCTCAACCATTCGTGCTTATATTATAATTTAATATAGGATAGTAGTAGTAGATAGCTAGTTATGTGTTATAGGGATGTAGTGTCTTACACCTACAGCTATATAGATCGCTTTGATACCAGTATAGAGGGTTTCCAGTTCTCATTATAACAATGTCCTCCAAACCAAATTCCGGCCACGGCACCTCTCTCGTTTTATTCATATCAATATTTCCAAGCATAGGTGGTCGTCGATTAAGGTTACTCTGCCCATCTTCAGTATATCGTCTGTTAGATTTTTTTGATTTTCCATAAATTAGTTTCTGCAGTATCTTATATTGAAATTAATTGTGACGTGCCACATCCACGAAACATCTTATTTCTTACTAGCTCACTTTAACTGTTTTTATCTCACTAAACCCTATACTTAGCTACGTTAAAAGCGATGAGTAGCACACGCCATGTTATGTGTATGCGTGGGGATAGAGGTTAAACAAACAGTTTTATAGCAGTCGGTTTACCATACTCCCACTTCTAACGAGATAGCTGATTAGATGTAATTACGTTCTTTGTGAAGCCGTGTAAGCTTAGGAGCTTAGTACTTTCCGTTATATTTATTTATTTAGTAACCAGCTCGGGTTCGATATCCGTCGGTAGTAATTCAATTTTTAAATGCAATTTCAAGTGCTAATTTGCCACGTGATTAATGGATTCAGGTGATTAAGGATCGCACTTTGTAACAATTTATGGGGAGGTAAATGTTCAGCAGGGGATGTTGTGATGAGTTTCAGAAATAGTGATAGTGCGATGTAATTTATTGAAATTGTAGTGCATATTGAAAGAATCTTGAATGGAATAGCAATAAAGTTTTATAACAACATAGTGAGGGTTACGCTCTATTCTCCTTGCTAAACAATATTAAATATATTCAGTTCTTAACCCAAAAAATTGTGCTCTTGTTAATTTTGCTGCTCGTGATTAGTATTTTCCTTTATGAACTATTATGTTACATAGCTAGCAATCCGCCCCGGCTTTGCATGGGTAATTTGTGGATCTTGACAACAGCATCACGAACCGGGATCCGAATGTGAATGTAAACCATTTAAGAACCCATTCAAACAAACACAAAAAATTTCACCAGTATCATTGAATTCTTTCAAATTCTATATCGGACATAATATGTGGAAACAATTTTTGGGTTTCGTATAGATTGATTTTCTGTTATATTATATATATTACAACACCGACACTACACGGTCAACTTTACAATTATAATTATATCTCATAACGTTTTTAAATTAAAACACATTAATGATATAGAGTTTAAAAACGGGGAAAACTTTAATAATAAAATTCGATTTACGTTGAAGTAATGCTGTAATGAATTTTAGTTAGGTGGTAATAGTAACATTTTATTGATCCCAATGGAGGCATTACACGCCTTAACCATGAAAAATATTTTATGATTAAATAAGGCTTGTACAAGGAAATATACTAAAAATAATATATTGAGTTTTGTAAAAGATTTATGTCATCAAGAAAATTAAAACATGATTTTCGTTTGATCTTTTCTAAAAAAAAAAAAACACACACACTCACACACTATATTTCGTCTCAAATCGATTGAGAAAAACGGACGATGCCTTCAGATATGAGCCGAGTGTCAAAAGTCGTAACTAACAAAATCTCAATTTAGATGTGATAACAATATTTAAATATTCATATTACTCACACTTCTAGGTTTTCACTTTTTTTATTGTTCCTTAAATAATGTTGTCTGTGGTTCCTATAAACATCGCAAAATCTTACGCTATATCGCGAAAAATGTTACATTTTATATTTCAATTTATGGTAAGTAACGCAGCAATTTATTTAAAAACGGATTCATATTTAAAAAAAAAACATATTTGAAGCAATATAATCACCATATTGAGCTTTTGCAAATTCATACCTTTAAAATAAACAAAACGCGCGTTACGTCAGTTCGTTATAAAAGAAATGTGACAATGACAGCCAGAGATGCGTCACTTTTTTGGGCTGGCACCGAATAAAAATAAAGTTCCTGTATAATATTAAAAATAAAGTTTTATCTTTTGAATTAGTACGTACTTATTCGTTGTCGTTATCACATATAAAAAGTGCATATATATGGAAGGTTTGTAGCCCCTGGTTAAACGACCGAAAGGTCAATTGTCCGTTTTCTCAATCAATTTGGTACGAACTATAGTTGTCTCTTTTTTTGGGTAAAAATCTATCTATTGGTAGACGAGCGTTGTGTAAGACATCTGGTAACAAATGGTATTTGTGAGCCTATCAATTGGCAGCGTTAATCCATCGATAATTGTAGACCGGACATCAGCAACAAAATGTTGCAAAAACTGAACGAGATTTCGGTTTATTACGCACGTATAATGTATATGTACCCAATAATTTTTAAATTTTATTATTTCTAGTAGATTGTTCCAGAACATTTATCATTACTGTAATAAGCGCCCTCTATTATCTAGTAACGTGACTATTTATTTACCAAATGAGTAAGTGATTGAAAACTTTTATCAATGGGTGTCATCGATAAAATTATTATACAGAACGCTGATTCTATAATCCACAATATTAAAGAAGGTGAAATACTAAACCATACTGTACCGAGATCGAAGTAGATTATGGGCATTAAGGCGATCACCTGCTCCGGAAAATGCTTAAGGGCTTGGCTGGATACTATCCGCACCTGGTGCCTTTTTAGTCTCCTGTCCTGAAGACCAAAAAGGCACCGAGTGCGGAGAGATGTTGTCTACTCGCCGGTTATAATTCAACTGCCCGATGTTCCTTTTTTTTTTTGCGCCCGAAGCAAATAAAGGGCTACCCTTTACGTAGGGAGGCGGAAAATGCATTACGCATACCACGATAGCCGGTCTATCGTGGTTATGAGGGACTCACATCCTACCAGGGACCTAAGTGATACCCTCTAAAAACCACCTTTAGGGACAGGCTGATTAAGCTTTATTGTGCCTTATCGTGAGCGACCTTCTTTTGGGAAAAGAGGGCGCAGGCGGCTACGAGCCGCTGAGGGAGTGTCTACGAAGGCAAGTTAATTATGAATAAATAATTTAATTTAATTAGAGTTGGCCTGAGCCGCCAGGAGGCAGTTCAGGTCGTTTGATAATTTAATAGGCGGGTCCGAGTGAGAGTTTCTCGGCCTGCGGACTCGATAGCGAGAGGGGGGTGGGGCTGCATAAGTAGCTGCCTCACGAATTAAATGGTTTGAGTGCGACTCTGAGGCTTTGAAGAAGTTCTCAGAGAGTTTTTTGAGAAATTGTTGAATTGTGGGGAGCTCTAGGTCCCGATGAAGGTCGGCATTACGGACGTACCAAGGTGCGTTCGCAGCTCGACGACAGAAAAGGTTTTGAACTATTTGGAGTTCATTAATAATTTTAGGGTCGGCGTGGGCAAAAACGGGGCCCGCGTAGGACATGACTGGTCGTATACAGACCTTATAAAGGGTACGCTTGTTTCTAAGGGACATTTTACTGTGTCGGCCCAACATACTGTTGAGCCTACTCAGGTAAAAATGTGCGTGACGGGTTACTCTTTTGACGTGGGGCCTGAAAGTGAGCATTGTGTCTAGAGTGACTCCTAAATATTTGGCAGTCGTATGCCAGGGGACAGGGGTCCCTAGCATACGTATAGGTGGAGTGTTTTTGAGAAGGCGTGGTTTATAATCGAAGTGAACGGCGGAGCTCTTCTCCGGGTTCACATCGATGCGCCATTTTTTGAACCAAGCTCCTAGGTCGTCAACCGACTTTTGAATCTTGTTCCGTATGAAGAGTAGTGAGATACCTTTGCAGTAGATAGCAGTGTCGTCTGCGAAGAGGGAGAGCTGAACACCTTTCGAGGGGATGGGAATGTCGTTGGTGAACAAGATGTACAGCAAAGGAGCAAGTACTGAGCCCTGAGGGACACCAGCTTTGAGACCCGATGTTCCCAGAGCGGGATGAATTTACATACCAGCAGTTATGACTCATTAGACGATTATTTATATACTACATCTCTTCTTTTTTCTTAATATTTTTTTTATTTCAGATTCCATGGATGATCAATATTAGCCTCTTACAAAATGACTTGAAATTGTTTTTCGATATAATTCTAATTTCAACAGTGTTATTCTATTAATTCTTCATTAAAATTGGGTAAACTTCCTTATTTTTCATCATTAACTACTCTCCATTCTCCTTTAATTTTTTAAGTTAACTAGATTTCGTCGATAATATTTATTCATATCATTATTGCGAATCACTACGTCTCCAGTGTTGTAAGTAGTTTTACAACAGTATGCATGGCTGGAGAAAAGCTTGGCGAAATTTTTTACAATTACTTTATCGCCTTGATTTATGTTGTGGTTTTTGGCCTTTCACTTGGGGTCACTGTAAGTTTTTCCTGCTTCTTTTTGCAACGCTTCTCTGTGTCTACTTGTTTATTTTAAATATCTATGTATGATGGAATTTTATCTCGAATTCGTCGTTTGCAGAATAGTTCAGATGGTGTTTTATCAGTTATGAGTGGGGTATGCTATTGTACATCATCAGATAGTAAAATAAATCTTCTTTGAAATTTTTAGTCAGGTAAAATAATTAACACTTAAGTAAAATAAATCTGAATAAATAGTTAGGTATAATAAATCTGAGTGATTTTAAAATGTTTTGGAATACTTCGGCTTTGCCTTCTTACTTCTCCATTCTGTTGGTGTATTGTGTTGTGAAGAATTATACCACATTTTTGCAGGTAATTTCTAAATTCTTGATTTAAAAATTGCCTGTGGTTATTTGCGGCGATGGTAACTGGATAACCAAGCGGTGAACATATCTATTTTCATAACCTAATAATATTGTGTGAAGTTTCACTTATTTCACTTTCACTAATTCCTTATAACGACTGTAATAACCAACGGTAACTAACGGGAAAGCTCTAAAAGGTAAAGGCCCCATTAGATTAATAGCTTCATCATTCATTCATGGATTGACTGGTATTTCACGGCGCTTCATTCGATTAGGTGGGTTTGGTGCAGATAATATAATGTGAATTTTTTACAGTTTCTTACGATTATTTCTGCATCTTTGTCAATTTTAGGCCACCATGCCTTTGTCCGTAATCTTTGTTACAAAGAATACTAGGGCTTCGCTTATAAGCATGCTCGTGAGCGGCTTGCAATATTTACCATCTTAATTTTTCAGAAATAACAAATTTTGGTACCTCGATAAAATATGTTCTCTAATATTTTGTATAATCCCGATTACACGAATATAAAACTTGCCTTATTTTATTGATTTCGAAATACTCCTTGGAAAATTTCTTTATATCGTTGAGCGATATGTAATGTATTCACTGAATTATATTTCGATGTGAAAAGTCTTGAAAGGGGCTCAGCTATATTTGATTTACCTGGTTGGTATACTATTTTGTAATTATAGGCTTTCAATTGAAGAACCCGTCTTTCGATTCGGGCACAAGGCTTAGACCTTCTTCCAAAAATAATTTCTAACGGTTTGTGTTCACTTACTACTTCAAACTCACTTACCATAAAGATATTCTAAAATGTTTTACAGCCCACACTAAGGCTAGCGCTTCCTTTACATGTGGTAATAGTGGAAATAACGCCTTTCATAATCTGTTAAGCTCTTATTTCCAAATGCTTTCCAAATTGGAAATGCTATTGGTCCTTATTTGAATTAATTTGGATAAGTACCGTCTCTAACCCAACAGGACTGGCATCGGCAATAACTTGGGTCTTGTCAGCCGGATCATAATACCATAACGATATATTCTAAAATGTTTTCCAACACACACTAAGGCTAGCGCTTTCTCTTCAGTTTGGAAATAGATTGTTTTAGTTTGGAATATTGCATAGAGCTTTCTTCATTTCGTTAAGTGCGTTTTCCTGGTCTGTATGCCAGAATTTTCTAATGACGGTATTTTCCCCAGATTTAGCCTTATTATTTTCCGAAACGTCTCAGAGTGTCGGCAAATTTGTTATCCATTTCCCAACAAAATGTGCTAACCCCAAGAACCAGTGTTCGATAGATGATGATGCTCTAAACATTTGGATACTGTTAATGTACTAATTTAAATGCCTTACCCCTTCTCTAGATAACACATGACCCAAGAACACTTCTTTGTTTACTTTGTAAATACACTTATCAGTATTATGAGAACATTATTCTCTTTTAAAATATTTAGTGTCTGTTGTAATCGTTGATTACAACAGACTATAACTCTAAACTCTGCCCTATTTGATCCAAAAATGACAATATCGTCAATAAAATTTACTGCATCTTCACACTGTATAAGAGTGCGTTCCATGATTTTCTGAAACATTTCTGAGGCACATGAAATATCAAACATAAATATCTTGTATCTTAATTACACTTTGCTCGTTATAAATATATTGATATTTCAGGTATCCGGTTGGATTTTGATTTGGTGGAAAGAGTTTTTTATATCAGGGCGAGAAAATAATTTCTCATCTTTAAAATGTGGTTGCAACTGGTCCATTGGTGGTAGTGGTTGATTTTTGCGATTAATTGCGTGCTTTAGCTATTGGCGTATGGATACGGATCCTAATATCTCCATTTTTCTTTAAAAAAGCCACAATAGGTAAAACCCACTTTGATGGCTTAGATGCTTCTTCGGTTACTTACGCTAAAATAATTATTGAATTTTTTAATTAACTTTTGTTTCTAGGGGTATGAGTATTCTTCCGTAAGACTGACCTACTAGCGTAATTTTTTATCAATAAGAATCTCAACAAGAACATCCTTTTGGAAATGCTGCTATATTTTTATGTGATGTGTATTCGGCGGTGTTTGCTCTAACGGTTAATCGCAGAATGCTCAATGATAAGGACGTTACTTTCCCCAAAACATCCTTAGCGCCATTTTTATCACATAGAAAACAGCAACTTCTTTTTTGTCATTGATTGGAACTTGAATTTTAAATGATCCCATACCATAGGCGTTAAATTTTTTATCTGGTGTTCTATCCATGTCAGAAATATTTATTTTGTTCCTCTTTAGTTTTCTTCATGTGAAATCGATTAACTAACTACATTTACATCCGAAATCGATCAATATTGATCAATAATCTTGATACCACCAACCCAAAAATTTATAGTAGTATCGTCATATACATGAAAATCATAATCGATTTTTGCCTTTTCCTACGTACTTGATTTTTTTGTGATGGTAGGGTCTTTTGAACTCAAAAATTGTCTTTTAGGTGGCCTTACTTTCAAACAGTACTTCCGAAATGCCCTGTTATATTGCATGTTATTCCTCATCGCTCGCTCCTACATAACACGCGTGTGTTGTGAAGTTTATCTTGTATACGATAACTACCCTCTAAAACCCAATATGTTGAACAAATGTGATTACTGCAGCAAAAACATTACAAAATCTAAACCGGGCCTAGAATGCAATCGCTGCGAAAAACTAGTTCATCTTAACAACCAATGCACTGGACTTACCAATAAGCAACTGGCTGCACTGAAGGCTTCCGAAAACCTAGAGTGGAATTGTCAAGACTGCCAAGAAAAGACACCCCGACGTAGCTCAATAGTGATCCCTAACGATGACGAAGACGATGAATATTACTCTGAGTCTCCCACTATACAGATCGAAGTTAAAAAACTGCTGGGTGATACATCTAAAGAGGTAGAAAGAGCCATAAAAAAGGAAATGAAAGACCTCACTCAATCACTCCAATTTCAATCAGATAAAATGGACGAACTGCTTAAAAACATAGAAATTATGCAAGATAATATTTCTAATCTCCAAAAGAAAAACACAGAACTTAACAATAATAATAACAACCTAGAAACGCGGGTAGGTGCGCTAGAACAGCGCATTCAAGAAATAGAACAACAAAGCCTACATAAAAACATTGAAATCCACAACATCCCGTACATTGAAAATGAGAACCTACCAGAAATTGTAGGTAAAGTGGCAATAAGGCTTAATCAAAATGCATGCAATGTTAAGCAAATGAAACGACTTACCAGTAAAAATGATCGACCCCGACCGGTCATGATTGAACTGAATAGTGAGCAAACACAATTAGCATGGCTAGCTGCTTCGAAATCGATAAGCCCCAGAATTACAGCTCAAGAAATATGCTCACACAACCACTCTTCAAATGTAAATACAGCAATATTCATATGCGAAGCCCTAACGCAATACAACAAGCAACTACTGTACTATGCCAAACAGGAGCTCAAGAACTCATTTCGGTACATATGGATTAAGAAAGGTGTTCTGCGTGTACGCCGGGCAAGAGAAAGCCAGAAACCAATTATAATACGTTCAGCGGATGATGTCAAAAGAGTTAAGCTAAGTACCTCCTAAATTTGTGTATTGCGCCTGTTTTTTTTTTTCGCTTCTCTGTTTACTATATAATATCGTTTCTTCGAACACTACTATGGATACCACACCTGAAGATGTATATCAACTTACAGACTGTGTAGACATAAACACATTTTTAGATAAAATCCCTTATAACATAGAACTCCTCTGCATACATATGAACATAAGATCTGTCATAAAAAACTTTGATTCACTTGAGCAATGTATTATGTCTTCTTATATAGTTATTGATGTAATTATTTTGACGGAAGTTAATATTTCTGACTCACTCAGTAACATATACCAAATAAAAGGCTATGTGATGCACACAGGACTGCGAAAAGGCCAAAAGGGCGGTGGCGTAATTATCTACATAAATAATAAACACAAATTTAAAATTAAACATTACAAAATACAACACTGCGAAAGCTTATTAGGAACAATATACACGCCTACACGCTATTCCGCTGTCCTGTGTTGCATCTATCGTCCACCCAGTAGCAGTAAGCACCTGTTTGTTAAGGAACTTGACACATTATTATGTAAAGTTCCAACACTAGAATACCTGTATATCTTAGGTGATATCAACATAGATCTACGCTCAAGTAGGCCCATTAAAGAAATTTATAACACTACTATGAATCAACGAGTACACACGCATTGAGTTAACAAAAAATGGACTTAGTAAATCTTGCATAGACCACATATACGCACGATCCCGCTCACTAGACGTGTCCACGGCGGCACTGAGAACTGCTCTGGCCGATCACCGCGCTGTTGCGCTTGCAGTTACCGCTATAATGAATCGATTCACACGGAAGGATTCTAAGTATATCATACGCTACGAAAATAAAAAACTAATAAAAAGTCTAAACGAAATAGACTGGAAGCCTGCCAAGCAAACTATATGTCCATACAAAATATATGAACTTATAATTAATAACATACACAAATGTTACGAAAACTCGACTGTTAAAATAAAAACATCAACTAATAAAAATCGTCATAATAACAAATGGATAAATAATAAGATCTTAAAAGCTTGTGAATACCGGGATAAAATATTTAAAAACTCGATAGCCGACCGAAATCGAAATATACCAATTCGCTGATGACACGTGTCTTGTAGCCGCAGACAGGGATATTAATCTTGCTCTTAAAAACTACAAAGCGACTTTACGCAATTGACAAAATGGTCGCACGATGCAGGCCTTGTTCTTAATGCGGACAAAACGAAACTCATGTACGTAAGCTCAAGTCAAAATAGAAAACCCTATAGCCTCAAACTAATCGCGCATAACCATAACTGTCTTCATAGCGATTTGACTAACTGTTCTTGTGCTCCTGTGGAGATTGTCAACAAACAAAAGTACCTAGGGTTAGTAATCGATAGTCGTCTTAAATGGACAGAACATATAAACCATGTTTGTGATAAAGTACGTGCAATGCTGGCTAAATTCAGACTTATTAAGAATAAAATTCCCTTTCCCACGCTCTTACTTCTATACAAGGCCTTGGTGGAGACCACTATACATTATGGTCTTAGTAGTTATGGCAGAACTAACAAATCACATCTTGATCAAATATATAATCTCCAAGTCAGACTTTTAAAAACCATCGTACCTACGAATATAAAAAACAAATATAAAAATAATTACCACCAACTTTTTTATCACTGCAACACCATACCTATATACGACAAAGTGAAATATATACTGCTCTGCGATCATTTCTTTACTGACAGTTTTAAAACATTTACCTACCGCAGCAGTAAAACAAGAAGTGCCTCTAATGCAATTCTTAATTTACCGAGCTATAGAAATTTATACGGAAAAGCAATGTTACAATACCTAATACCAAAATTGATAAACGAGTTACCTACAACAGTTAAAGGCCAAATTACTAAAGTGAACATCAAAAATAAACTTAAACAGCACTACTTATCTTTAGCATTACTAGCGTAAAATATAAAAAAAATTGTACAAACAATGTCACCCGTGTGAATCTACAAACCCAAACGAGTTACTCTGGCTTTTGGAGTTAGAGGTGCATAATATGTGTTATGCGTGTTGATTGGTCAAATAGCGTGCGCAGTAATCACATTGCGCAATTAATGTGTAAGTAGGTAGTTAAGAATGAACATTACTTAGTTCAGTTCGAGCGACAGATGTCGAATCGCAGTGTGCGGTAAAACCAATGCTGGTTTATGTCACACTGTCACTAAATGTATTTAGATTAAGTTATGTGTAAATTAATTAAATAAATAAATAAATAAAATGTATGGCATTTAATTTTCCTTGTGGAACATTCTTTTGATTGAAGCATAAAGCCTCCTAGTACACGATTTGTTAGACATTTGTCTTCTGTTGTCAATTTTATTCACGGTACTGCTATATTACATGTGTAATTATGAATAAATTCTTACGTTTGTCTATTCACACTTTCTAAAGTATTTGCTTATATTATGATATCTTTTAATGTCATGTTGTCACCTCCTTTTAAATTTTTTTACGAAACTCTCCCGAGTAACACTTTTCCGTAATTACATCGATAATACTTTCGTCTTTATTTGTCTAATGTCAACCTCTTTTCTTTATATTATTAAAATTTTCTAAAATTTTTCTCACGATGAATCAAGGTCATTAGCCGAAATAATTGTTTCTTGTATACTTTGCTATGTTTTGGATCAAAGTAATCGTTTACCTTTTCGTTTGATCATCTGTACTGCTTACATGTGCTGCTGGTATATTATAGTATATTTCTTGATATACTAAATGTGTCATAATATAACTATTTTTAGTGGATAGTTCAATATTTGCAGCTTCTAGACAAATGTGTAATCCTCACTTCTACTTATCCCATTTTGCGCCAACACCGTGAAAATTCCACAACAATCAATTGATTTAGAAGAGGGTTAGTTATGACATTTCTTTTTAATTTGTAAGAAAGAAAATATACAAGCAGATAATTACTAATATTTTATTACCTTTTCTGGTAAAACGGGGAACATTTCGAATTCACGCAGCATGACAGCTTAAACAGTGACTAATATATCTTTTAGTTACGTGTGTCTGTTAATAGACCTTCACGCATTTACATTCTCACGGCATTTCAGCCTTTGCTAAATGAAACCATTTTCTGAGACCTAAAGCATGTCCATAACTGGACCTTCACTTTAGTAAAAGTTGGACTATCATCAATAAGCGTCCATGCTCCTGGACCATCTCATAGAGGTGTCTATTTGATATTAACAAAGATAAATCACTGCATAAAATATCAAAAACGTTATTGCTAAATTTTCCCATCTTTAGGATCCGCATTTTAACTAATCTTTTAAAAGAGAATACAGTAAATCCTTATATAATACATTTCCAGATTATACAATAACTTTTGTAATTACATACAGTATTTTTCCTCGTCACCAATGTAAAATACGCTGCTTTATTATGCATGATATACAAGGTATCACTTATTTCATAATGTCACTAACACACTACCCAATACACGGTACACTTCCGACGGTTATACTTAATTAACAGAGATTTTGTCCACTCGCCGGTTACAGTTCAACTGCCCGATGTTCCCAAAGCGGATATATTTATACACCTGCCGGGCTAGCATGGGCGGGGGACAATATATCCCCGGGGAGAGGATATAATTTTTATCCCTTGTTTAATTTTATCCACCCCGCGAGCATGGGCAAGAGACAAAAATTATATCCCCCGATTATATCCACTGACAAGAGATAAAATTGTCTTATCTCTATAGTATATCCCCGTTTGACATAACGAGTAGACATATATCTCCCCGTCCGTAGCATGAGGCCAAGGGAAAGAGAAAAAATTATCCCTTTTTGACATTTGAAAGGGACAATTTTATCCTCTTTTGCGGACGTGGGTTTAAGTTTATCTTCAAACCATTTTAATACGAAAAAGATGTCTCGAGGCTATTGCAACTACATTTTCGTGTCAGAAATTGAAAAACAAGAAAGAAAATTACACCAGCGATCGATACGTGATCAGAATACTTAATCTATTGGAATTCTCCGACAACGAATTTCTACGCCGGTTTCGGATGCTCAAAGATTGTTTTGTATTTGTGTAAAGAACTCTATGAGGCTTTAAAGCCTATTAATTCTGTGGATGAACTACCAGTGCATATTGAAGTAAGCATCTATTACAACCACCTTGTCCAAAAACATCGCATATTTGCAATCAATACATGTGGCTTATGTAACTTATCTTAATATTTTTTCTAGGTAACTATTTAACATCTTTCAGTCTCTTGGCAGATGGTAGTTACCTACGAGAGAGGTACGATTCAAGACCATGGCATGGCTGTTGTTCAAACAACAAATAATCAGCAAATACTTGAGCTAAGTTATTGGGGCCATCATTAGAATGTGGGGAGCAATATAATTAGCCTCTTGTGTAGGTAAATACAAGTTTAAAAACTAATATACATAATATTTACAAGTTTAAAAACTAATATACATAATATTAAATACAAGTTTAAAAACTAATATACATAATATTAGAAATACAAATAACACAATACTCATGATTATAAAATTATTTATTCCTTTTTTTGTTTGAAATCATTACATTTTTATTCTTCATGCTTCGTCATTTTCAATTAAAATTAAATATTAGTGACTTAGAGTAGACATCAATGTTGATGTATTTTGTAATTTTCTTATAATGGCAGTAATTGCGGGGATAAGTTTTTTTAATTTCCTCAAGAGGTTACACCAACTTCAAAGGGTCTGTATTGTCCAGTTTCGCAATTGGCTTAATTCTAGACACATATTTTTTTAATAAATGCTATCACAAGCGAAGTAATACCTGCGATTTGATACAAGCAATGTATACTTAACTTAGATATTATACAAAATAAAATAATGAAAGAATTATAATAATAGAAAAAATAAAAACAAGGCAGAAATACGCTTAAAATAAATATAACAAATATTATAAATGACATATTTTTTAACAAAAATCATTAACAGTTTAGCAATATAATAAACAAAAGGTAAAAGAAAATATAAGTTCATGTAAATCTACTTAATCTTAAAAGAAGTTTATAGCTAGTGTAGTTTTTAGCTTTATACTATCGTACAAAGATGTTTTATAAAACATCTTTGCTATCGTATATTATCTATGCGCGGGGATAAGTTTATCTACTGTCGATATTATATCCACCATAGGCCCATGCTTGCAGGGTGGATAAAGCTTTGACATAGGGATAAGACAATTTTATCCCTTGTCAGTGGATATAATCGGTGGATAAAATTTTTATCCCCTGCTCATGCTAGCCCGGCTGTAGCAATAAGTCATTAGACGATTGTCTATACACTACAGTGTGCAATATAGATAATATACATTTTTACATACAGTCGGAAGATTATAAGGTAAAACACCCTCAGGAACATGTGAGCACTATGCCTTCATGAGTTAAATAGAAATTTGATTTGCCAATGTCAAATAATATGGTTCGACGGAAAAGTATGTTTCTATGGTCAGATTTTCAGAGTATGGACAAAGTTAAAGTATAATATGTCACATCGATACCATCAGTTGTAAGGCTTTGCAAATGATACTTCATTTTAATATATTTTATTTAGAACAAATTATTATCCTATTAAATAAGCTAAACACGTACCAAGATGTCTAATGAAACTGGACCACATTTTGTCTCAAGTTATAATTGGGACTTTAGATAAGTAAAATGGCTTTATAAAAACGGTAACATATTGTTTGCAATATTGTATTTTTTTAAATATAGCTTCCCGTAACGTATTCTTTACGGAAATAATAAGATCTAAAACTATCAACAAAGTGCAGTATGCACTCTTTATTGTTTTTAATTATTTTAATATACATTTTGTTGTTTCTAGTTCTCAAAATATACGTTGTAATTCCAGTGAAAAATTCCACGCGAAAGCAAATAGAAAAAGAAAGTCTGTGACAAGTGACAAAAAAAGCGACGCGAATAAATACTACAGGCCAATGTTTACGAGATCGAGAGTGTGGACTCTGTTATCACGTCGCAAGGGTATTTATCACGGACATGAAACGGCTAGCGGACTTGATAGATGGCCTAACCCGAGCTTTGTTAAATAACTTTTATCGGCTATGCCGCTTTTTGAGCGTTGTTAAACAAAATAAAATCAGCCGCCGTAGTTAACTTTTTGATTTATTATGATAACTTGTTCATACATGGATTATATGGTCGAAAAAATTTTGCTTTATTTTTTAAGACTGTACTGTGAGGTATTTGTACACGTAATTTGATGTAACATAGGTAGTATATAAATAAAGTTGAAACGTATGATATTAAATACCTTCAATGTTACATCCTATTAAAGTCCACTGCTGAACATAGCCCCCCTCCATAGATTGCCTCATAGCGGGGATATCTGTTTTAGTTGGCACACATTTGACAATCGTATTGGCAACCACAGATTTTCGTTAACCGCAATTTTTTATAAAATATATATTTATTTTTTAATATTTTAATAACTGTAACGTTATTTAAATCTAATATATAATAGCTTACGGCCGCTGCCTCGTTTCAGATGTATCTGATTTTTAATCGAATTACGAAAGGCTCACTTTTCATGTTTCATGTCTGATACGATTGCATCTAAAGCCGTTTCTTTACTATCAAAAAGGCTGATAAAATATTATTTTCCATGCAAATAGTTTTGAAGGAAAGATTCTTTACGAATAGTGCAGACATTAAGCACCACTAGCGATTGCAGATATTTAAGAAACCGAAATGAATTAGTCGTGATTCGATAGCGCCATATAGTTTCTACTCGTATTTCTATCACATGTGAGCCTTTTAAAGCGATTTTGGTCCAGCTCGTGGCGCAGGCAAATACTAAAATCTGTCTCGGATAAATGTGAAGGCTTACATCTAACAAGTGAATTCGAGCTACCGATCACTAAGCAACTGTTGTTAATATAAGTATCTAATGCTGACGGGGTCGAGCAAATATTTTAAATTCCGTCATATTCAATATAAATACATAAAATCAGATCCCACAAACCCACAAGCCTCCTCCCACTTCCGAAAGGGTTTTAGGGTAATGAAGAGTCCGCCGCGTTGCCCCACAGCGTGTTGGCGAACTGCACAGGTCTTCGAAATATATTTTTTTATTATCACAGACATGCAAGGAAAAAAACATCACGATGTTTTCCCTCACCGCCGAGCGCGTGATAAATTACACTTAAAATTGTAATTAACAATGTCAATAGTGTCGGCGGGTATCAAACCGTGAAGTCTACAGTGAGCGCTAATATACTAGTGGTCGCTAATGAATTATAAAAATAAGTGTAGTAATGGTGTAAGGTGATCTATAGTCTGTATTCCATTTTGTCCTGTGAGTGTCGTATATAGCCGAAAATAAGAAATGAATTTGTTAGAAACCAAATTTAAATATCACAGCAACGGCGGGTTGTCAAGTTTTATAACTAAGCGTAGATAGTGCATAATAGGCGAAAGACATCCAACAAAAAACAATTGTGGGGTGAAAGAGATTTTACAGAATAGTTATTTATTTTTATTTAATACAGATTACAAGAATACTTATAGAAAGTCAATTAATCTTTACCACTAATTCGGAAAACACCTCTGTCCTGGGGAGAACCATCAAAAGATCCAGCGGAACTTTTGCTTAGTAAAAATTATAATATAAACGTAGTAATATAGTTTTTTATATAAACTTTTCACCTTTTTGTTTCTCTTTTGAATTTTTTTTAAAAGGTTTAAATATATACTTTGCCATGACGGAATAACGGACTCTTAAATCGAAAAACTGGCGTAACTAACTTGTGCTTTCTCCTATTATTTACAGAATGAACATTACTATTTAAAAAAAACTGTTTTTGTTTTTGTGTACATTCATTAAATTTTGTAAATATATCGAGAGGCCAAAGCTGATATATTTATTTATTTAATTTTTCTCAAAGGGAGGGGTTCAACCCTAGATAATAAATTGCTCTTATACCTGCCTTTTGTTATATTTATCTACTAAGGAAGAGGACAATTGCTAGTGATAATTAAAAATATAATATAAGGCTGATAATAAGGGATCACCCTTTATTTTTATTTGAATTGCCTTATACTACATTCTAAATAACTGCGTTGCTAAATAATCATATTTCTCTGTAGCCAAAAAATTTCCAAGATTTTTTTGGTATTTTACATAATTTGCATTCCGTAATACTATAAAATAATTATTGCGTAATCCTAAACAAATTAAAAAGAATTAAACACAGTGAATTCAACCTTAGTGCCCTTATTAAATATAAACTATAATTTTTACATAGTTTCATAAATAAAATAATATAATGGCTGGTCCGGCAAACTTTGTCAACCTATTCTGGCTCCGCCGTACCATGATAGTGATGATTTTTTCTTAGCTGATTTCGGCGGCAGCCTTTGGCGGTTGGGAACATCCTCGAAATTAAGCTTTTATTTTGTTATAAAAGTAGTTATAAACACAGAATATTATGTTCACAGGTACCTACATTCATAATCGGCTCAATAAAAAGTATTTATTGCAGATATGTGAACCCCTGAGGGTTGAGCTGGAATGCCTCGTTACCAGTAATGAAGGTCTTAAGTAATCGTTTTTTAATTAATGTAATATATTGTCTCTTAGCCTTTACGTGGTAGAAATGGCTCTACCACCAGAATGGTCGGCAACTATGTTGTTACGACTACTTCTATATAAAGGTTAATTAAAAGCACTGTTGTGACAATTCCTAGTTGCAATTGTATAACCGTAAAGTTGAACTTAGCCTACTCCTCTGTAAGGTATAGTACAATAGCATTGCAGAAAAAGTATCGCTGATAATATTCGTGCGCTTATTCCTTTTATTGTTTTTAGCAAGATGAAGTTTTATAGCCCGTTTCTGACCTTTTTAACGGTATATTAGTGGTAACCTTAACAATCTGATATTACGTAACGTAAAATCTGAATAAAAAAGCGACCGTAGCCTAATGGTTAAAAATACGGATCACAAAACTAAAAAGTCGTGAGTTCGTATCCACCACTCAAATAGTATCGTAAACCACTCTTAATGAAAGCTTTTTATGTTCAAATGAATTGGTAAAAGGGAATATTTGTAGCGTTAATAGCAACGAAAATCTTCGATTTATAGAATTTTTTGCAATTAAATTTAGATTAGAGGTTTCCAATTGGTAGAAATTTGACTGTGTTCTATTAAATTTTAATGTTTGTATATTAAACAACCAGTATTTTACTTGCAACTCTGAGTATATAAAACAAATTAATGTATATAAAAAATTTAAAATAACACTTCACGCACTACTGAAAAAGATACATTTGAATTCACATAAAATTTACAGCTCATCAGTCAGTAAATTTATCAGTAATTATTCATTGACATCATTTATAAAAATTGGTGACAGATTCTACTCCGTGCTACTATTTGACCAAAAATTATTTTTGTATTTGGCATCGTTAGCTCTGTGTGGTTAGTATGAACGAGTTACATACGCCTACCGATACCTTGCAATCAAGCAGAAATTCACCTACAATTTAGCATCGCAAGCTAAGCAAATAACAGCGCGTGACAGGGTGCCATCAGGAAGTCACCTACCGCCTGCTAAGCAAAACCCATCACGTTTCAAAGTAGTATATAAACCTAGGTTTATTTGTTAAGACAGCCCAGTAGTAATCAAGCTAGTTTGTAAATTAACTAGTCTATTAATTCTGTGTACTCACATCGTCACAATGGTTAAGTTAACTTGTAAGTTAGAAAATAAAGTAATGTAGGAAAAATTCTTCATCTCCTTCCATTTCAACCCTACCCAAGCTTCCGCAAACATAACTAACGTATAAACTAACGACGAAATATTATGTGTAAGCATTGTAAACATTGGCGTAATGAATGGATAAAATTGAACGTAAACAATGATTATTTAAATTTTTATCATTGAATGTAATCTTATCGCATAATATTATATATAATTTTTTGTTTTCTACATACTTTCTCCATATAAACTCAGTATGCCAAATCTCACACACTTTCGTGCACAATGCACCTAAAAATGATACAAAATTTACTCTTCACGTATTTATATAAGTGATGCAACGAATACTACTTTTACGAATACGAATACGAATATCAAAAATACTATTCGACGAATACGAATATCTCGCCATGGCAGTAAATTACTAATTAATTTGATGATTTTCTATTGTTTTAATAATTATAATTCACAATAGGCAAGTTTATATTTCGAAAACATAAAATTTCTGGTTTTCCCAGTCTGGATGTTCCCAGCCGTTGAAAAAAGCCTTTCCGAGGCCATTCAGCCTTTGAAAATGGACATCATCTTGCCAAAAGGCCAAAGTATCAGAAGTGGTCGATAAATTTGGGAGCTTTAGACAGCTAAGAGCACAAGTCGTATTTTTTCGTGCCGACGACGCACGTTATCTAAGTCTGCCAGTAATTAAAGTTGTGTAAAAAATATTAGTTTATAAATATTCGTGATTAGTATTCGCCGAATACGAATATTCGGTAAATGTCTACTATTAGGCGAATACGATTATTCGTTGCATCACTAATTAATATATATGTCGCAACTAGCACAATTAGCTTTCAGTTAACAGGCTGTTAAATGAAAGGCAAATTTTTACTATTTACATTTTTACTATTAACTAGCGGCCTGAATGAAATTCAATTAAGCAAATGCGTTTCATCCGATGCGCCATATTATACAACATTTCATGCCTAACTATGCACTATATGCTATGTTATAAAAATATACATGGCTTAAGGGTGTCCCAAGGGTACCGCACCTTAACCTACTGTCGCTGATATTTTGAAATAGCGTCTAATACAACATTGCACCCCCCCCCCTTTAGTGAAAAGGCTAAGCTGTTAACTGAAACTCTATTAGTATTGTATTTAGTATCTACTGAAACTATAGTATTAGTAGTAGTAGAAGCAAAATCTTATTTTTAAACTTCAATTAATAGAAGATACAAATATAAAAGATATTACGAAAAATATAGAGTTCTTTTCAAAATCAAGCGAATGGCTACTCGAAGTTTCTTTTATGTTATTTATTTACAAGAACCTACTAAAGTTCGAAAGTGCTCCGTTCTTTTCTTCTTTTAATTGTATCCAGGAAGTTTCCCGGTTATCATCATAGACAAAATGTTTTCCACTACAAGGTAACGGAGGGCTCGTAGTTTTGCAGAAAATTATTAAAAAAAATACTCAATTAATTCTTTTTAAGTTTAACATGTCTTAGAATTATTTCAAGGGTTTTTCTTACATATTTGAAAACAAAATTTACGTGATAGTTACTGTTATCAATTTTGTTTGTTTTGTTTAATTAAAAATATTAATTACAGATTTAGAATTATGTAATGTAAGAATTGTATTGATTGCCTTAAATACTATAATTTTTTTTGAGAATCTCCACTAAAGCGCTGCATAACAACTCATTTTAGACGATCAAATGGATCGGTTGGCAAGATAGTAGTGACGGCTAAAGTAATCTAAGGATTAAGCCGGAGGTCCTCTATTCGAATCCCAGCTCATGCTAGCATTTTGTGGACAAGAATTAGGTGGTTAGGTAAGGTGGTGTTCACTGTTCGTGTATTTGATAAAGTAATCTGACACCTGAATTTGAAATAGTATTATTCCGCCATAATACAGTTGCAGCGCGGCTATGGTTAGTTCAGTTGTATAGATATATAATAATTATACTATTTTCATCATCATCATCATCATCATTACAGCCCTTCACAAGTCCACTACTGAACATAGGCCTCGCCCAAGTAATGCCCCAAAGCACGGTCCTGAGCCACCTGCATCAATCGACTTCCTGCATGTCTTACCAGGTCGTAACTCCATCTAGTGGGGGGTCGCCCTACATTACGCCTACCGGTACGAGGCTGCCACTCGAGAACCTTTCTTCCCCATCGGTTATCGGTTCTTCGAGCTATATGGCCGGCCCATTGCCACTTCAGCTTACTAATCCGTTGGGCTATGTCGGTCACTCTGGTTACTACTATTATAATTTATTAATTATGGTTATTACATATAAATTAAAATCATTTAATAAATAGTTTAGTAGTGTTTTGTATGAATAAAAAAAATAATTATTAAAGCGTATGAAATATTTGATTGTACTAGTTTTTACAGATTTTATCGCGTTAATTAACTTGTTTTATATTTCCAAAGTTTTAAGTAAATTAAAGTATAAAATACGCAAAAAATAGCTTCATTCGAATGTGTATTATACGCGTAAACAGAAATCAAAATGAATGTATGTTCGTACTTTCGTAGACGGTTACTTAGTTATAAAATGAAGTAGCATCAACAAAGTAACTAACGTAAGTCATATATTTAGGAAGAAAAGAAATAAAATATTAAAATTGCTCTTTATTATTAAAACAAATACTTACCCAGAAAATATATCTGAAGGATAGACTTTATTCATTTGATTTCAAACTGTAACAATGACAAACAGTAATTGTTCTGAACAGGGGGCGCCGACCATTGTCCTTTCGAAAGATAAAGTTTTTGAATAAACAAGCAAAAAATATAGCGGAATGGTCGGCACAAGGCGTGCCTTATTCTTTTACTTGTATTTTTTATCTTTAAACTTTTATGTATTTGCTCGTTGAATATTACTTATTCTTAGAGGTAATTTCAAATTTATATAGAATTGAAAACGTACCACCATAATTATTACTAATGATAAAACCGTAATAATTATTACTAATGTTCTTATTTGTTTGCCTATTCTCATCGTTATGTGGCACAAATAATCCAATATCTCATATAATTCCATATACGTATCAAGAGACGGTAAAGAGATAGAAGATAGGCAGCAAAATCTTCCTGAAATCAACTTAAAAACAATAAAAGGCATCGGTTATCAACCTGGAAGCAGGCAGGAAAGCGTGGAAACTACGGTATATATATAATGGTGGTGTTTCAACCCGTGCCTCGAAAAGCACGTAAAGCCGTTATTCCTGCACCTCTCTCCGGTCTCTCCCCGGTCGTTAGGGTTTAACGTCCCATCCTACACCTATGCGATATGATCTCGAGTCGCGTCCGGACCGCGCTAGCAAGCGGTTACGTCCGGCGGTCGTCGGCTCCCGCCCGGGCGGGAGAAGTACAGCGCGTCGCTTCACAGTGGGTGCACGTGCTGTGGGGCCAACTCGGCTTGCGTCAAGCCTCGAGGACACCCCTGACCCCGTCCCGGATGTTACATACCCAACGCTGCGCATAACATACATGCTGGGAAGCGAACTCCGAAGGCCCGGCGTGCTGCTGGTAGCGCGCCTGTTGGTGACTTCGGCTCCGCGTCGAGATGCGTCTCCGCGGGACCTGGAAGTTGCTGACTCTTCAGCAGATCCCTTCCCAGAGGCGCAAGATACGCCAACGAGCTAGAAAGGAGCACTGGAGGCTCGGAGTGCTGCTATCAGGAGCGCACACCTGTCGGCAGGATTGGCCCTGCGTCGTCTCCCTTGTCCGCGTGACTCCGCGGTGCTTCGAGACTGCTGACCCTCCGGTAGCACCTACCTGGTGGCACGCAATACGCCAAAGAAGATTGCCTACAATATCGTACAATGTACGGCTCCCAAGACCGGCTCATAGAAATGGGCTGTGAGGATTACCCGGGTAATGGGGAACTCCCCGAGGCCCGAACCTGTATGGGATAAATAAGAGTAGTTCCTTGTAGATGACAACACGAAGCTACACCTATGGTTGCGCATACACATGTATACTATAATCCTATCATGCGCCGATGTCTAGTGTCCGCTGAGACTGGCCGTCGACATTCGGTCTGGAAGACATTAATGTCTGAAAGAAAAGTATTTTATGAAGTTTTATATACAGGTTGACTAATAAGAGGTTTTTTTTTATTTTATATATACAACTTTATTTATAAAATTTACTTTAAATAAACAAAAATTACGAGGTATTTTTTCATAAAAACTTTATTTAGGCTAGACAATTACATGTGAATTATAACATCTGCCAAATATACACCTCTAGCAGCATGACTAATAACAGCTCTTTTCATCGCGTTTCTCATCACATTTTCGTACATTGCCGGTGTTATGAAATGAACTGCGTCTCGGATATTCTGTTTTAAGTATTGAAGTTACATCCGTTTGTTAGTATAAATACGTCCCTTTAGATATTATCACAAAAAAAAGTCAGGAGCTGTGAAATCCGGTTATATTAATGGTTAATCAATGTCACCATTCCTTGAAATGAATTGACCTAAAACATTCTTATCAATGATCTGGTTCTGTCAAGTGGCGTAAGTCTTGTTGGCATATGTTTTTAAGCTCAACTGATTCATTTGGTGATCCAAAAAGTTGTTCAACATTTTACGGTAACGATTTCCATTCAATTTTATAGCAGCAACTGTAGCATCTTCAAAGAAGTCAGACCCAATCACTCCTCCTAACTAAATTTTAGACCAAACTGTTACTCGACGTAGGTGTAATTATTCATGGATCAAAGAAGGCTGTTCTCACCAATAGTATAAATTTCGTTTATTGACATATCCACTGAGGTTGAAATGGACTTCATAAGTCTCAATGATTTTTGATCAAAATATGGGTCAAAACGTTTTGATAATTAAAACACGTTTTTCAATACACTACACAAAATAATTGTTACCGAACAAGTAACACAAGCATTTAGTGTACCTGTCCTGGGTTGCCGCTCAAAACCGCAAAGCTAGCCGGATATCAGCTTCAAGAAGAGAACTTTTAACCAGGCCGCCAATTCCTACAAAAAAGCATTACGGAAAGCTTGTCTCGATCACCATTAAACAATTTGGCGCAGAACTCTCTGCCAGACCATCCGGCACAAGAGATTTTTGGTCTCTTGCCAAAGCGATCGAGGCAAACTTCTGTCGGCCCTCACTGCCTCCGCTGGTAAAACCTGATGGAACACTGGCGCATACGGCTAAAGAGAAAGCTGACTTGTTCGCATCTCTATTTGCTTATAATTCACGTCTGGACAGTGGCAACGACATCCCACCTAAATTATATCACAAATAAGGAGGTTCTCAAAACCTTGCGGTTTCTAGACGTGAATAAAGCTAGTGGACCAGATGGTATACCAGCTATCGTACTAAATGTTTGTGCCCCTGAGTTGTCTCCTGTGTTGACACGTTTGTTTCGCCTCTCAATTAGGACTGGAATAGTGCCAAAATCCTGGAAGCTGGCCAACGTGCAGCCTATTCCAAAAAAGGCAGCCGTGCCGACCTAGCCAATTATCGGCCAAACTTAATTACCTCCATACTCTGCAAGATTATGGAGCGTATATCGAACGCCCGCTTAATGGCATACCTAGAATAGAATGATCTCCTTAGTGACCGGCAATACGGGTTTTGCCAAAATCGGACAGCTGGGGACCTTCTAGCGTATACCACACACGAGGAACGAGAAAAGTGGGGAAGCACTTGCCGTTTCTCTTCATATCTCAAAGGCCTTTGACAGAGTATGCCACGCTAGCCTTCTGGATAAGCTTCCAGCGTATGGCTTATCCCTTGATCTGATTGACAGGATAAAGGACTTTTTGAGTAAACAGTCTCTCCGGGTCGTCGTCGATGGCTGCTCATCCGATCCAGTGACGACTAACGCCAGTGCGTTCCTCAGGGGTCCGTTCTCTCCGGAACTCTCCTCCTGCTGCATATATATGATTTGTTTATGCCCGATATCTATGGATACGCTCGGGCCAGTTGGGATAAAATACAGTCCGACAAAAAAGCTATGGTAGAGCGTATGAATCTCATACTACAGGCAGTCTCCGAATGGGGCGATGCTAATCTTGTGAAATACAATGCCTCCAAAACACAAGCGCGTCTCTTCACTGCAAAAGGGAGCCAACTCACCTTGGCTCCTTCTTTTTGAAATGTATCACTAGAATACACCGACCGCCTCCAGTTGCTGAGGGTTGAGATATCCTAAAATCTGAACTTCGGACAGTCCGTTGAGTCCAAGGCCAAAACTTCACTCTGGGACAGATGATTACTTTATATGTATAAAGCCCAAGTCCGATCGTGCATGGAGTATTGCTGCCATATATGGGCTGGTGCTGCAAAACGCTACCTAGTGGCCTTAGCCCTCTTGGTTTGGAGTTGCGGTAAGCGGATATATCAATGTTAATTGATCAAGCCTGTGTTAGAAGAAAATACAAAATTACTATTTTATTATTTTTTTCTAATAATGTTAATTTTTTTAAAGCAATACAGTTTCTAACCATAAACTATTCATCGAAGAGGAACTTGCTTGAGATGCTTTCATTCTAAAACAGACCAATTTATTTTAATCAATGTTGATTTTTTTATCTCACTTTGCTATAATTGTGCGATTATACTTATCTCCGTAAGTAAATAGTATGATTATTTGGAATACATATAACTATTTATGTTAATTGAAAAGAAAATTCATTCATTCATAGGCCATAAACACTACACAAATATTTGTCATAGTTGCCACGCTTGATAGGCAGGTGGGCAACGACAGTTTTTTAGGACACTCAACATATTAAGGACAAAAAAACTGATGCCTCCAATGTATGTATAAAATATAATAATATTTGACTGTTTACAAGAATATTTCACATATTTACAATAGTCAAAACGTTTGCAAATTGTGTCTACCGGTATCTTAAAAGACTTGAACTGCGCTACTTCTCAAAGATAATGTCTAGAAGTTAACGTTATACCGCCCCAACTTTGTCTATTTCGAAAATATCCATAAAATAGTTTTATAGCTACTCAGTTGCGCGGAAGCTGGCCTGCAAGGTACACTCCTCCAAATATATTGCGAGCAGTGACGCTCGGTTGGTCCAATATAAAACTGTCAACGAGTATACATTTCCTAGAAGGGACATAAATTAGAATAATTTTAAAAGAAATTTTTCATTAAAAATATTGATTTACTAATCGAAAAGTTTGTAAGCAGAAATTAACAGCGCAGTTATTTTTACATGCATTACATGCAAAGAAAAAAGGTTCTTGAGTGGCAGCCTCGTACCGGTAGGCGTAGTGTAGGGCAAAGTGACGACCTGGTAAGACATTCAGGAACTCAATGGATGCAGGTGGCTCAGGACTGTGCTTTGAGGCATTCTTCGGGAAGACCTATGTTCAGCAGTGGACTTGTGAAGGGCTGTAATGATGATGACGATGAAGAAAAACGAAAATATGTTGGTGGATGTCGTGAAATTTCATTAGATTACATCTAAATAATAATCATTAAAACATACTACCCACTACCCAGGGTAAAGTTACTTATTATCCATCACGTATTTATCTATGTATGTATCACTTTTCTTCCTTTAAAAAAATTATTTGATTACCTAAAATAGGATCTACAATTAAAACAGTTTCACCCATATACCACAATACATGACGGCCATCTATTAAATATTGAATTCAACAAACGTGAATTGTTTTTGAATGTAACAGATAATGACGCCATTTCATGTGAGTTAGAGTGAGACAGGTAGAGATTCTCTTTGAAGTGATTGGCTGAAACGGATTATGAAACTTTGGCGGTTGTTTTTCTTTTAATGGTTAGTACACTACACTCATTTATTCTCGCATCTTTTGTATTTATGTTGCTCTCGTTTCCGTACTAACGATTTTGGCTTTGTGAAATTGGATTTGAATCTTGTTTGTTTACTGACCCGGCTTTTTTTGGAAATTTGATTGTAACAACTGAATATTGTGTTTTAAAAACTCTGCAGCCGTCAAAAACGAGTGAATTTTGTTTTATTCGCTAGTTCGGGCAATCCGAAAACGTTAATTTTAACTATGCTACCTTACTTTTTTGCTTGATTTGTGACTGCGATTAATACGTTTATTTAAGATAAAGACCATGTTAGTGAAAAAAATCACTGTAAATTGAGAAACTTGTAGTCACAATTACTAATAATATGATTTAATATAAGGATTTTCCTGATTTTCATGAATTTGTCAGTTATAACTAAGCTGACTGATATGGTTTTTTTTTCCCGGGTCTGGTATGACCCCCTCTCACCCTGTGCCCGCATGATGTTGTCCTTTGGAAAACGTTGTATTATTTTTATGGTAGTACCGACGTTCTTTAAAAAGAAGGAAATGAGCTTTAATCAAAATCTTTTTCGTCAGGGTTACACTAGTAGGTGTCAGTAAAGGACGTTGTCAACGTTGATGAAGGACAACAAAATACCCATTAACGTGCTTGTACTTAGTAAACAAATGTTTCTCTCACATCATCAGTGCCACTGTCACTTATAATATAATTATATAATTCTATCTTTATTTTTAATTTATTTCGGCAAAAAATTTAATTATTTGACAAGCATTTAAAATATTTTACTTTTATGTTTTATGAATGTTAAGGAATTTTATTCATAAAAATTACGTACCACAAGATTAAAAAGTTTATTTATGGCAATATTTTTACTTATACAATTTGCTGTTGCGAGCCGTAGGGTCCACAGGCGGTGAAACACCTAAAGGATGGTTGGATTTTCTAGTGATGGTGATGATGGAGGACTGATTCTTTGCTCGCTTAAAGGCTAGGTATAAGCAGTCAGCGAGGAAACGCGGCCAGCTTTCTTGACAATATATTTCGTGGAGCAGGACTGTATGGTAATTTGAGTTTTTAGTTTTTTTTTTTATTATGGTAATAAATATTGTTTTTTAGAATTTTATGATGTATTTAAATTTTAAATATATTTTATTTATAAATTCTCAGACAATTTTATAGCCTAATTTATTTATTATAAGGGGTTTTTGTATAATAGATATTTAAAAAGATGAAATATGAAAAAAAAAACAAGAATTTATTTTGTAAATATAAAAAAAACAACGATGTCTTTTCCACGATATTTTATCAGCAAAGCTGTTTGCAGAGTACAGTGGCTGCACCGTGTAACGTGGCTCCGGTGATCCCTGCCAACACTTCGCTGTATCGCTTACCGAGTGTTTGTGTTCACCGACTCAATGTACTTTATTATTTTCCAACATTGACCAAAAGTGGTTGCATTTCCTTGTCGCGCTCGATTTATTTTGTTTTCGGATTTTTCGACATTATCCAGTTTTGCAGAGTTTCACATTTTACGATGTTTTAATTAATTTTTTATCACCTATATTGTAAAACGCAAATTAATTTTAAAATAAAATGTGAGAGCCTTTTTGTGATCCCCAATCCGCTTGAATAGTGTCACTGTTACAGAAAAGTTAAAATTTACAATCATTCAGATTCACAGAGATTCACACTGTCACTACGACAGAAATAGTAATATTATTACGATTTCTGTGGTCACTACACTGAACAAAAAATTATATTTTAATATGCTAGTATACCGATATTTTCTAAACGGCTGAACTGGTTTTACTAATTTTTTTTAATAATTACATTATACTTCTGGGGTGGTCGCGCATAAATATAAAGAAAAAGTTCATCTCTAATGGTGAAGTAATAGAGAATGAAGATATTACAGTATTCTAATTAAACGTCATTCTAATCGTTACTTTGAAGTTGTGACATTACTTGAGCCACTTAAAAGGGTAAACTAATTAAAGTTTTTAGTAGGACTGACTTCAAGTAAAATAATCTCGTAATTCTTCGGTACACTATGCAACGAATTCACAAGCTTTTATGTGGAAATTATTTTATATGTTTTTGAATTCTTATTAAATTTTGATTAAGAGTTTATTTATGTGATATTATACTCAGTGGTTTTATACTCTCGTTTCAGGTTTTTATAGTATTTATAGACGAAAAAAACAACGGTATTTGATTGATGCTTCCATTATAGTGAAATCGAAACATTCTATTCACATTTTAAGATCATTAACTACTTTTAACCGATTGCCCCAGAAGTGTAATATTTTACGAGAGTACCTATGTATCTGTCTGTATTTCTTTGGCACTCTCTGTAGCCAAAATAGCGTGATGGATTTCAACATGGGGTGTCTTTAGACTCGTCTTAGTCGTGAAAGTGATATAAGGTATATATATATATATATATATATATATGTATCAATTTTTCTCTTTTCAGTAAGCTTTTTATACCTTTGGGGATTATTTTAAATTACTGATTTAATCTTTTAGTTTCTCATCAGGTGGAACTAATAAAGAGTCCTTCAGATCAAATTTCGATCACCGCGACCAGTCTTCAAGGGAGATTAGTCATCTGCGCGAGACACGATTATAATATAAAAGTGTATGCGCAAGTACAGGTGCACTCTCTTTCAATTCTCTTACTCTCATAGTCCGATGGAATGGTAACACGACACGTATGGAGAGAGATCAGGCGTAGGAACAACGGCTTCACGTGCATTCCTAGGCACGGGGGTAAATAAAACAGCGCCAAATTTCTGACGAGCTGCTACTGAGAATTTCTTGACAGAAAACCTAATAACTGATTTTGACCCAACCTGTGATTAAAACCCGGATCCTCATGATACGCAACCGCGTTTACGACCACTAGACCAACGAGGCCGCCGTTACATTGGTTCATATTATATATGTAGTAGTAAAAAGGGTGTTATCAACCACAAATACACTTCGTGGTTGCATTCGTATTAATGTTCACCCTGAGACCAACCAACAACGTTTGTTTTAACATTATTGTGTACTGCGGTTCCGGATAGACTCGGTCAATATTTACGGCTACTATCTGTTTATTGATCCACTTAATACATTTATCTGTGTTTCAAACGGAATGACTGCAATTTAGTTCGCTGTATCGTTAGCTACTTTGTCTAGACTGGGTTTACAATTGTACTTATTTTATTTAATAGCCTCCAAGTACGCGTTATATAAAAGGAGAGCGTATTTATGTGTAATAAAATTGTAGAGCATTAGACTCATCGTGATTTGGCTTGCAACAATTCTAGTTTCTTACATTCTAACAACGTAAGAAAAAACAATTTTAGGTTTTAAATTCTATGCATTACGCAATAAAGGACAATTTACAGTGACGTGGCTCGTAGTGTGTTTGCATAAGATAATCCATTACACCCTTTCGTCCTATGGCTGTAGTAAAAGACATCATTGTATATTTTTTATATTTACAGCTCTTCACAAGTCCGCTGCTGAACAAAGGCCCCTCCCAAGGAATTGCACAAAGCACAGTACTGAGCTACCTGCATCCGTCAACTCGTTCTTCATCTTGTGGGGCGAAGAGACAACCAAAAGAAATATTTAAAAAAATCTTCGAACTTTCCATTGATATTTATTTATTTTAAACCTTTATTGTCAACTTAATATGCTAACAAATGGCGGATTTAACGCCAATTGGGATTCTTTGGTAGTCAACACAAGATTTGGTGAAAATGTAGTGTGGCAAGTACCAGTTACTTACTTTTAAATTAGCAAAATTGATTGAAAGAGTAAGCGAAAAAACTTCAAACGTTTTTACATACACTAAAGCTTTTGCCTGTAAATGCATTTGGTGTTTTAAAGCATATCCCACGTGTCTCGATTATTTGTTTGTAGTTAACTTAGTTAACTTTGCAGGGAGAGCACTCAGAAATTTACATAGTGAATTATATTAAACTTGGCGTGCTCAGCAGAGCCGGACAGTATTTCAAGCGCCGGCATGCCACTTTACAAGGCGCAGGTTTGGCCTCACATGGAATACTGTTCCGATCTTTGGACTGGGACCTTCCAGTGCCACCTTCTTCCATTAGATCGTCGGCGACCGAGCTATTTATTATCGACTTGACTCAAGGGCACTGTGGAGAGTTGTTGCATCTCTTTGCTTATTTTATCGCATTTACCACGGGTAGTGCTCCGAGGCTCGGACTAATTCCAGACTCTCAAATTAACATCACAACAATCGCACATCGCGACAGAGCGACAGGCGAAGAGCCGTGGTAGCTCGGATGGTTAGCGCTCGCTGTAAAGTCACATTACGCGAGTCACCCGGGTTCGATCCCCGCCGGCACCAATGAAATTGTTAATTGAAATTTTAAGTGCTGATTTACCACGTGCTGAGCGGTGAAGGAAGAAATCGTGAGGAAATCTGAATATCAGAGATATAAAAAAATATTTCGAAGACATATGAAGTTCGCCAACACGCATTGGGGCAGCGTGGCGGACGCTTCCTTGCCCTAAAACCCTCCCATAAATGAGAGGAGTCCTGTGTCCAGCAGTAGGACGTATATAGGCTGTAAATTTTACTTTTTTAACATCGTGAAAAAACTCGCGATACCATCCATATCATCTGGATGATTGTCATTCCACCACTGTGTGATTTAGAAGGAGTTTCCTTCTTCGCACAAATTCCTTCTTGAATCGACTACCTCCAGCGATTTTTCCTGACCGACACAACTTAGGGACCTTCAAGAAAAGAGCCTACACTTTTTTTAAAGACTGGCAACCCAACTGCAATTCCCTGGTGTTGCAATTGTTCATGGGTGGCGGTAGTCACTTACCATTAGGTAAGCCATATGCTCGTTAACCCCCCTTCCCAATTAAAAAAAACATTATATATAATGATAGACATTATATCTAGTTCAGTTTCACACTCCACCTGATAGTGTGTAGATGATGCTGTAGCTCAAAGACACCTACATGTACCTTCGCTAAATAATTAAAATGTAGAATGAAGACCCCTGATAACTAAGATGGAACGCCTCGATATCATTGAAATAAATTACGGTTCTCGTCACTTACCATACGTACAGCATAAGTAACGGCAGCGCTATGCTGCTATTTCAGGCGAGTATTTCCCCGATCAAGCAGGTCCATTCGTTCTGCTACCATAATACGCAGTATTGTTGCTCTACTATAAGCAATCCAAATAACAAATTTATATTAATACTCTAATTAAACTGCTAATTAAAACTGCTATAATTAAGTAATCAAACCCAGTAAAATCGCATTTCTAGGGCCGTCCCCTAAGGCGCTGCGAGCGGTGCGACCACACCGGGCACCGTCATCGGAGGGGGGGGAGAAATCAACCGAAACGCACCACCAGGCACTGGTCAACACTTCACTCACTCTTATCACTTACATTCGATTTTGTTGACGCTAATTAGGATGTCAATGCACGAGTGTTTTGTTGCTTACAAGCCAGTAAGTGACACTTCGAAAAAGGACTTACTGGCCTCTTTCTTGATGCAATTGCACAAGTGTTTGACTTAGACATGAATGATTGTCAAGGTCAAGGGTACAATACTGGAGCGAACATGGCAGGATTTCAAACCAGAATTTGACTCCATATTCTCGAGCAATTTCAATCCATGTTGTTGAAGTTATTAGAACCTAATTTGCTCATAGTCGCGTAATAAAATAAAATGATGTGTCCTATCCAGCCTAAAGAGCACCTCCCAACCTTTTTGGCCGTAACATTTCACCAAAAACTGACGTGAAACTCTCACCTTAGCAACGTATGTCATACGGCTAAAATTGTTTTAGGTATGTACGTGGTATGGTTGGGAACAACTGAGACTTGCATCCCTGTTTGATACGATGGCCTACAGCAACATAGTGAGGCCAATTATCACCTACGCCTCTATTGTTTAGTGTAATAAAGCTAACCAAAAAGACGACTGCGGACAGACTAAATAGTCTACAAAGGACTGCCTACTCGATGGCAACTGGAGCGATGAGATCATCGCCTGGAGCAGCTCTTAATACACTTCTGTGCTTAACGCTCTTTGATCTTTATTTAGACCATAAGGCGAGGGATAGTTCGTTCAGGATAAATGCCTAGGGTGGTCTGCGCTTGCTTTCCTAACAGTTGAGATCCATTCTCGACTCAATTAGGGAAACACGGGTCTTATGGATGATCTCCAATATCATGCGTCCACTATACACCTTTAATAAAGAGTAATAGTGGAACTGTCCTCCAGAGAAGACTGGCTAGAAAAATAGGTTATCTGTCAGGTCTGTGAGGTGTATTTATATGGTACAATGATTGATCAAATATGGCTCTCGACGTAGGTTTTGAAATTTATGGGGCATGCCCCAAATTCAAACATAGTATTAATAAGGATAGATTCACTTCTATCTCCCGTACGTCATTATTCGTCCGTGCCACGCGGTTATTGTAGGCAATAAACTTGCCGATTAGCTTGCACGAGAGAGTATAAATAGCACACAATTTGGAATCGAGCCATTTTGTGAAATCTCAAAAAGCCTAGCCCGATTGACCCTTGAAATTCTTTATCACAATAAATCACTTAAGATCTGGTCTGATACACCAATCTTAAAACATTTTAAAACCTTTGTTCGAGCTTTTAATCGTAAATTCGCTTCGGAAGCCCTGGGATTAGGTAAAAATAAACTGCGTATTCTGGTAAGAGCCTTGACTGAACACTGTTGTCTTAAAAAGCACATGACCATCCTGGAACTAAGTAACTCAAGGATGTGTTGCTTATGTTACTTAACGGAAGAAACGCCTCTGCCCATCCAGACTGATTGTGGACCCTTCATGCGCTAACGTAACGTATATGGGAAACTAACTACTTGGGCCAGAAGAAGTGAAATTGCCCACAGCTTAGCAACTCTTATTCATGGAAGACATAAAGCTTAGCAGTAAACTATAGCAACAGCAGAGTTCACAATAGATCTTTTAAGTCGCAGTTACACTGGTCTTTCTAAACCTGCATAGCTGCTCGCACAAAAAAAACTGTGCAGTCAGAATTTGTGAATTTACCAAAGGTGTAGAATTGTTTTATAATTTTGTCAGAATTTTGAAACAGAACTGAGCTTTTTCATTTGCTCTTAAAGATAAACCCAATTTTTTAAACCAACCCGATGCCGAAGAAAGAAAATATTATTTATATACGAAGCCGTAGTTAAGACACCAACTGATTCTAAGAAATTGTTAAAAGTGGACGTTTTTCACCCTTTGGTTGATAAATTAAAAGTGCATTGCATACATTACTTGACTTAAACTATCAAAATTTTATGATACAAGTTCATTTTATACAAAATGAAAATAATTACTGAAAGGTCAAAAAGTCTGTGTTGATTTGCAAATCAGTTGAGCAGATGGGCATAATGTGATTTGTAAGCTGTAAATTAATTCAGGAACTAAAGACCTTGAACCCATTGTTTAAAGATCTTCAACCAGCAGAGCCACATTAATTTCTCAGACTTATTAAAAATAATGATTGGCAGGATATTTTTCCCAAATGTGTAGACAGCACTTCGTACCTTGCTGACTATACCTGTTCTATAACTGTCGCTAAACGGAAACGAAGTTTTAGTACATTAAAACATTTGAAAATTTACCTACATTTCTACGATGTGTCAGGAAAGACTATCATATTTTGGAATACTCTCCATAGAAAACTCCATTACCCAGAAGTTAATTTCAATTAAAATTATTCTGAATAAATAAAAAAATGCAAGCGGAAAGCTGGCTATCTGAGCTCTTCATTAAGTTTATTGTTGGTATTATTTTATATTTTTTAACACTGTCTGCAGTTTAAATAAAAGTGGTCAAACAAGATTAATAACTCTTATTATAAGAAATAATCTGTACAACTAACTACCGAAGCAAGGCAAAGCATAGTGGCGTTGTCGAGCGCAACAGAGTAATAATGCGAGCGGATTGGACAACATCTCTTTAACGGGAATAAACAGAACAACTTCAATGGCAAGAGCGACAGACATAACTGTGCTTGCCCCGCATATATACCTGGAGATATTTGATAGGTTTACACTACTTATTACTATTTAAAATCACGATGAAGCAACTGCATGGTATAGGGACACTAGTTTTTGTATTTAGAGCGGTGCTACTATGATATCTCACATCATCTTAAAAAAGGGCCGCTACTGATTAAACTAAGTAACTAAAAGATAATTAATATATTTTTGAGCAAAATACGCCTAAACTACTATAAATTCGAAACTATCTATTAAATTGTATTAGTACTGTATTGCAACGTCGTGCATTGGCAGCGAAAGATAATTAACTAACTTATATCGTCCCGTGGGTGCCGTAAGAGGAAAATTAAAACACACTGAACATCTTGCACTGATACTGTAGCAACATATTTCTGATAATAGTTCAAAATAACAAAATACTAACGTTACCAGACCATAACCAGTGGCACCTATGGCAAATATTACTCCTATGAGGAAATTCGTGCAGGAGGCCTATGTCGTTAATAGGCTGTTATAGCGATAATGGTGATATATAATAACGTAATCGAACATTTTCGCAAATTCTCAAAATGTAGATATATATACGATTTTAGACAACAACACGCCCGACATATTTCAATTCCTGTCATCGTCTGGCTCACAAATAGTAGCTCACGAATACTTTCGGCTACGATAAATCTAATCTAATGGACATTTAAATGTAGTAGGCTCTGACTATCGGGTCTTTTGTTAGTGACTTTATTATTTGGATCTACAAATATTTTCAGCTTATTTTTTTTTTGTTAAAAAACCGCTTGGCACATAATAATTACTTAACCGTGTAGTGTCGGTGTAAGAATAACCACTACACCATATCGTACCGTGGGTATCGTCAGAGGCGACATAGGAACACAAACCAGGAGTGTCTTGGTGATAACGACTAAAATAATTAATTGCGTTTGCCAACCCGCTTGCCAAGCGTGGCAACTATGGCTTAGATCCCCCTATGAGGATCCCTAATCTATAGAGGAGGGCTATGACAGCAGTGAACTTTAATAGGATGTAACGGTACGACAACGGTAACATTATACTTATTCCTCATGTCAATTATCCCGTAAAAGTATATAGCTGGACATAGGCCTCTCCCGTTGTAGGAAGGATTTACCTTTATCGTCACGCTTGGCTGGCGTAATTATGATCACATTGCCGGATGGCTTTAGACAGCAGCGTCAAAACGTTTGTCATAAAGGAGAGCCGCGGTAGCTCAGATGGTTAACGCTCGCTGTAAATACAACCTAACCCGAGTAACCCGGGTTCGATCTCCGCCGGCACCAATGAAATTGTTAGTTGCAATTTTAAGTTCTGATATACCACATGCTCGGCGGGGAAGGAAAACATCGTGAGGAAACCTGCATGTCTGAGGAATAAGAAAAAAATATTTCGAAGACATGTGAAGTTCGCCAACACGTGTTGGGGCAGCGCGGCGGACATCTCAGGACTCTCAGAAATGAGGGGAGGCCTGTGCCCAGGAGTGGGACGTATATAGGCTGTAACTTTAATTTTTTTTTACTTTTAAAGGGGGTGATATACCGTCATCTTTTGAAAGTTTTAAGAGTTTCCCAGAGTTGCCTGCATGGAATGTCTCGTATCCAGTAAAAAGGGTCTCCGGCTTTCTACACTCACCATACGAAACACAGCAGCATTAAGCTGCTATTTTACGTTGCTATTCACATTACAGTTTGGCACATAATATAAAAAATCGGTATTATATTTTTAATACAAGATTATAAAATAATAAATTTGAAGTCAATTTGGATAGTAGGTGGACCTAATGATAGGATTGCTAAATATGAGAATAAGACTCGTGTATCTAAAGCAAAGGTTAATGTCATCGGTATGTATAAAAGTCATAAAATAATATGTTTATTTATTTTTATAATAAATTATTTACACTTTATTGCACTTTAATAAAAAAGATTTAGGTATTATCTCTCAGTCAACCCGGAACGTATGGAAAATAATGTGATAGATGACAAAATAAAATGAACAATAGAGTAAATCAGGGAAAAAACTACTAATTACCTTAAAAATAAACTAATGTTATATATACATATATATAAATACAATAAACTTATATACTATAAAATTTAATACAGACACTCAATATATATTTACATACAAATACATAGATGCATATATACATGTTTTAAATACAAATAGGTATATAACATAAAGCTATAAATGAAATAAAAGCAAAGGTAACCAAATTGACGATATTGGCTATCATCTAATATCTTCACAAAGTGCTTATGTACCAACCTTTTAAAGTCAGTCTTATTAGATATTTTTCTAACGTCATCGGCAAGGAGTTCTAGAGTAGTGTAGCCTGAATGGTTATGGTTAACAAGATTAACATATCAATATATATATATATATATATATATATATATATATATATATATATATATATATATATATATCACAGAGTTTTATCATGCGTTAAGGAAATGTACTGAATTTTCTCCTTGAGATAAGGAGTGGATGGATCACTTAAGATAGAGAAGAGAACAAGCAAAATTCTAGAGCCAGGCCTCTGTTTAATATCGAGCCATTTAAGGCAATAGTGAGAGATATGATCATATTTACGGAGATTGAAAATGTATATGATGCAATTTTTGAGAAGGCGCTCTAGCTTGTTAAGAAGACTTTGGTTTAAATTCGGGCAACACACGTCTGCACAATCAATGATCGGTAGTTTAAGGCGACACCGCGAAAAAATGCACCTCTTTTCATCGAATAGTATAGGACTATGACACCGCTAACGAAAGTGGAATTTTGATATAGGTAAATTTATGTATTTATCTTTAAGTTGCTTGTTCAAAAACACGATTATATAATTTTGACTCGATCATAATTATTTGCGAAAACACCTCTGAAAATCACTATAGTTGAAATTACAACGAAATTCCTTTATTTTCCTTTATTAATCTATAAGCTTGGTAATCACTCATATATATTCATAACATCAATATTCATATATTACTTGCTCATTATTTTGATTACTTAAATCAATAATTTTTTTTAAATATTTTAAGAATCTGACAATTCTAAGCTGTTTTGATCGTCGCGGGCGCTACGCAATTTTAGACCTTATGACGGAGTTTTGTAAGTTTTTATAGAAATTATGTATTCACTCGGATCAGTATGGTGATAGCCCGGAGGCACTTTTTCGATGTGTCGTCTTAAGTAACTGTACAAGCATAGTTTATATAATTTATCAAGCTAATCAATACTTTAGTATAATTGACGTGATATATTTTCTAATAGAGCCAAATATTAACTTAGAAAGTTTATCTAACTTACGTATCCGGGTGTCTTTGACATAAGATACGGAAAGGAAAGAACGAACTGAACGATCAGTAAGGTGTGCACAGAAATTACATGATTGAATGCCTCCCTCGCTTTTCCAACTTCGGACAACCAGACGTTCGGCAGGTCTTTACCTTTTTTTAGTATTTTGTTTTATTTCGTAATGCGTTGTTTTAGCTATATTTTAATGTAGATGGCTTTAAGCCAAAGAGTAAGTATTGATAATTTGCTTTTGTTGCTTAGTCAGAGCGGTTAAAAGGATTTTAGTCAACTGACTTATATAGAACAAAAAAATTAGCGAGTACTTAATATATTTCTAGTAGTTATCTATTCATCTAAAGGAATACGAAGGCAGAATAAGAGTCCTATCTCATTTTAACTTAAAGTGTTAAATTCAATTCAATTTTGATTTGAATGATCTTATTAGATATTTACGAGATCTATATACTAAATTATTATTTTTGTTAAAATTTTACGAAATAAATTATTAAAGACCTTTATGAATATTATTTTATATAAACGTTACGTATAAGTCTATATGTGATATTTCCGCTAATTGTTAATCGATATAAATGATTTTTTTAATTATATTTGATATGTCAAGTGGATCTATAAATTTAAAAAACGTATAGTCTTCGATCCGATCGTCCAATTTAAATAGTCATAAAATCAATTTTTTATAAAAAATTTTATATGTTGCATAGCCATGCTGCAGCTATAATACGGTTGCAGCATGAATTTGTCGGGTCGATCGGGGAAGAACCACGCTCTTACAGAATACCACCGTAAAATAGCAGCTTAATGCTGCTATGTTTCGTTTGGAGAGTGTAGACAATCGGAGACTCTTTTTACTGGAAACGAGACATTCCATCTTAATCTTCAAGGGTTACAACGCATCCCAGTTTGATTCTTAATCGAGAATAGATGTAGAGAGCGCTCGTTTGTTACCCCTTTTCAATAAAAAAAGTGAAAATTGACGTCAAAGAATAAATTAAAATACTTTTTACACAATAGCTTTTGAAGTTAGGGCATTAATATTTTGTTTTTTTATCGACTTCAGAAGCTTATTAGGACTTATTAAAAATTTTTGATGTCGGGATTTTCTTTTTCTCAAAGTAATAATATAACTATACACTAAAGTTGCTAAAAATCAGTTTAGAATTATTATTTTTATAAATTATGGACACAGTCCACTCGATGGCAAGTGAATACAACGCCCCATAGATATTTACATATATCATCGATTACTCATCAGAATGCAGATGCTTTGTTACCCCTGAAGACTAATGTAACGCTTCCCACCCTCTCATAATAATTATATATATTTGTGACCAAGATTAATAAAATATGTTTTGGTCTTTCTAAATGATCTTTCTAAAGGTTTAATAATAGGCCGTTTATAATATTTCGGGCGTGATCGTCTTAGTTAGGACCCATATTTACGTTGTGTTTGTTTAGTAACTTAGTTCTTTTAGGTGTCTTTTGGAAGAATGAATATTCGCTAGAGCAATTGAAAGCTGTTGGTAGTGCCTTATAAGTTAAGTGAACCCCGTTCACGAAGACAGGGCTCGAGAAAGGTTAAGAACGTAAAACGTCTTTATTCCACTTGTATCAGGTTGACATTATTAATTTATTATTATTTATCCCTTCCCGCTTGGAAAAGGCTCACAATATATTTATACAAAAATACCCGATACAAGGGCTTCGCTCTCCTACATTTATTTAAAAAAATGTAGGGGAGGTACACGGCCCCACACACGCCGTGCACGGTGAGTGCCAACCATTTTGATGCACTCCCCCCGAAGGGAACGCTAATTCGGGAACTGGACCATAGTCCACAGCAAAATAACTGGCGAACCAGTAAAAGAGGCTTGGCCCCTTGTTAGTGCGTAAGCACAAACATCGACCGAAGTCGCGCATGTCAATGCGTGTAAACGCCATACAGAATACGAACGAATCCAGCCACAGTGAATGTACGTCACACGGTTTAGGCAAATAGGCACACTGGCCGTAAACCCTCCGTGAGCGCCACCACCTGCCAGACCGCCGCTCCTGCAGACGTGATGTAAGTGTATGGCATCACCACCAATTGCATGATCAGCACGGCTTCTAGCCGCAGAGCGTGTCATGAGTCTACCGCTCACCTCAAGGGAATGGGGTCCCACGTTGTGCGGCTTTCGGCCGCAGCCTTGAGAGTCTCCTCAGATCCTCCCGCCAGCTACCACCCGCATGAGGTCGACACATATGCTCCACCAACCAATACAACGGCAGATATAGCCAAAAGGCAGTTATAAGATAAGAGTAATAATTCGCCATCAGAAAGGTTTTGTGTCACTGACGTTGAGTAAATGCATTTTCGATCATGTTTGTCTCACCCACCAACAAGTTGCCTTCAATCATTCAAAGGTGGGAAAGTTACAGAGATATAATATTACGTTGTTATATAAAACATCGTGGAGGGCAGACAGTCTGCAGCCCCGCAATGAAGGGACCCGACTTGGGCAAAGCTACTTAGGTGTGAGTCAAACCAAGACGCAGAGAGCTCCATTGAAAATAGCGTCCCACCAAACAACTATCGCAGAGACGCAATGCTGCAGAACGCAACAAGCATCAATACGACTATCGTCGGGCTTACACCATCCCAAGGTCCCCCATACATCCCAGCAGACATCACCACCCGCATACCTCCATCGACCAGAACCACAAGAGAGCGTCGAATCAGGCGCAGCACACCTGCAGATCCATCACAAGACGCAATACCGCAAGTAGCAGTAAGCATCAATGCAACTATCATACGGATGGCGGCCCCTCACAACACACCCACATGATCCCTATCGACTTTGGTAACAAAGTTGGCATTGTTGTTATATAAAAAATATCACCAACGTATCATAGTAGCACGCCACTAAGACGCCAATGAACAAAACTCCACGTATCATAGCGCTAATGCACTAAGACATGAAGTTGAGTATGCATGTTACACTTAAAAGTGCTACCAAACACACTCATCATCCCAATCCGATAGATAGACGACACATCGCTATGCGCAACGACGTCGTCCACAAACAGTATGGGTGTGCGATGTCCACGAGAAAGCCGTATTGCTACAACAAACCCGCTTACCACCGGCACTAAGATGTTAATTGTATACCTTCATCGACCAGAACCACAAGAATGCGTCGAATCAGGCGCAGCACACCCGCAGATCCATCACAAGACGCAATACCGCAAGTAGCAGTAAGCATCAGCGCAACTATCATACGGGTGGCGCCCCCTCACAACACACCCACATGATCCCTATCGACTTTGGTAACAAAGTTTGTATTGTTGTTATATAAAAAATATCACCAACGTATCATAGTAGCACGCTACTAAGACGCCAATGAACAAAACTCCACGTATCATAGCACTAATGCACTAAGACATGAAGTTGAGTATGCCTGTTACACTTAAAAGTGCTACCAAACACACTCATCATCCCAATCCGAAAGATAGACGACACATCGCTATGCGCAACGACGTCGCCCACAAACGGTATGGGTGTGCGATGTCCACGGGAAAGCCGTATTGCTACAACAAACCCGCTTACCACCAGCACTAAGATGTTAATTGTATACCTCCATCGACCAGAACCACAAGAATGCGTCGAATCAGGCGCAGCAAACCCGCAGATCCATCACAAGACGCAATACCGCAAGTAGCAGTAAGCATCAATGCAACTATCATACGGGTGGCGCCCCCTCACAACACACCCACATGATCCCTATCGACTTTGGTAACAAAGTTTGTATTGTTGTTATATAAAAAATATCACCAACGTATCATAGTAGCACGCTACTAAGACGCCAATGAACAAAACTCCACGTATCATAGCACTAATGCACTAAGACATGAAGTTGAGTATGCCTGTTACACTTAAAAGTGCTACCAAACACACTCATCATCCCAATCCGAAAGATAGACGACACATCGCTATGCGCAACGACGTCGCCCACAAACGGTATGGGTGTGCGATGTCCACGGGAAAGCCGTATTGCTACAACAAACCCGCTTACCACCAGCAATAAGATGTTAATTGTATACCTCCATCGACCAGAACCACAAGAATGCGTCGAATCAGGCGCAGCACACCCGCAGATCTATCACAAGACGCAATACCGCAAGTAGCAGTGGAGACGCCAGTAACTTAAGGTATCTTCGATAAAGATTTAGTGGACTGTAATTTTGGTGCATACGGCAAAGGGGGGAAATAAATAGGTGGGATAGCACGCACTGACCTGATGAGGGCTGCCTCGCCTTCCTCCTGGAGTGCCTGCTATACAGCGAGCTCGCCACGTGGTTCGGCGCACACGCACTCTCGGAACAGTTTCGTGAAGTCCCACACTCTCGACCTTTGCCCTTACGGGGGCGTCTCACACTTTTATGAGTTACAAAGACACAATGTCTGATGCGGTGAGTATTAAAGATAAACAGGAGAACTTAATGTTCGTCCTGCGCGGTTTGCGGTTAATATATATAAGACGCGACGGCTGGCCGTGCGTTGCGGATGGCGTAATGTCACTTAATATAATGACGCGCGCCGAGATCCTTTCCTTCACCTCGGCGGCAGCGCGTGCGGTAGGAAAGGGAAGGAAGGAAGGAAACAAAAATATGCACTAGTCATGTTGATAAAGTAGTAGAAACTTAGGACGAACTCAATGCGATGAGTAATGTAATGTTGATAAAGTAGATTGTTAACTGGCGTTACCATTTCCTCCCGCCCTTAAAGGGTCACCTTTAAAAGACAACCGTAATATAAAAAGAAAAGGAAAACAAATAAATAAGCGGTATATAAAGTGAGAGGATGCGCTCAATGCGCGTGTGTCATCTACTAACCCTACTTGGTAAGCGAGAAAATGTATACATAAATATAATATTGCGGTTTAATACTTTTTAATATATAAATATAAACTTAATTCCTATATCAAATAATCGTGATTTATTGTCTTGGGAGAGGGCAGATACGAGCAACAGGACGGAGATATGTTCCCTTAGTAGTTCTCACGGTCACTACTCGAACTACGCCATCCTTCGAAGGATGAACAGACTCGACAATCGCTAATGGCCAAGCAAGGGGCGGTTCATTATCATTTATCACAATTACAACCATGCCTGGTACGATAGCCGTAGACGGGGTGTTCCACTTCTGACGAACTTGTAATCCGTGAAGGTATTCCGTCCTCCACCGATCCCAAAACGACTGAACTAATTTATCCAGTAAAGAATGCCTGTGTAACAGACTGGTAGAGTCAGATTTGACTTCGGGTGCGGGTAATGACAATAAAGGTGCGGTATTCAAAAAATGACTCGGAGTAATAGCTGAAGGCTCTGCGGGATCAGAACTTAATACTGTCAAGGGCCGCGAGTTTAGCAAGCACTCAATTTGCGCAAGAACAGTATTAAGCTCTTCGTATGAAAGTAACTGATGTCCGATAACTCGGAACAGATGCGTTTTTACGACTTTGACCATACTCTCCCAGGCGCCTCCAAAATGAGGAGAGTTGGGACAGATGAACTTCCATGTTATACGATTCTCAGCACACTCTTGCTCAAGCTTTGGGCGGTATTCAACGTTTAGAAATTTATAGAGATCGCGAAGGTACGAAGCGGCACCTTTAAAATTCGTTCCATTATCCGAATATAAAAACTGAATCGGCCCTCGTCTAGAGAGGAAACGTTTAAGCGCAGCGAGGAAACTAGAACTACTAAGATCTGTAGCGATTTCTATATGCACAGCTCGAGTCGTGAGGCATGTGAAAACACATAAGTACGCCTTCTCGCTGCGTACACCACGACGACGTACAGGAGTGTATGCGATAGGACCGGCATAATCGCAGCCCGTGTGTGTAAATGCCTTAATAGCTTGTCTTACACGACTATGGGGAAGATCAGCCATCAAAGGGTAAGTTGGACGGGGTCTAAGCCGGAAACATATATTACACTTGTGGACTCTGCTTCTCACAGTGCGGCGTGCGGAGAGTATCCAAAATTTTTGACGGAGTAATTACAATAACAATTCAGGCCCAGCGTGTAAATTTTTAATATGATAATAGTCAATGATCATGTTCACTACATGATCACTGCGCGGGAGTACAATTGGATGTTTTTGCGTGTAATCTAATGCGGAGTTCGAAAGACGACCACCAATGCGGATTAAACCATTCTCAATAAAAGGCCTTAAACGATTGAAAGCGGGCGAGCAAGGTTTGTTACCTTCAATATTTAAATATTCCACTGCAAAATGCTGTTTTTGCAGGGCGCGGAGCATTATAACCTCAGAGAAACTGAGATCATCAGCAGTCACTACAGTAGTGCTGCGGCGGGGCAATAATTTAGCAAAGTTACACACGTACGCAATTATACGTAGAAGTTTACTCCAAGAAGAGATGCGGAGTGCGAGCTCATAAATCGCAGAATTACAGACGGATGTGCACACAGTGTGCGACAAAATCTTCTTCTCAGGCATATTTGCAATAACCTCATTGTCTAAAGTACGAAGAGGCCATTGATATGGATCTAATGAGGTCCACTGAGGCCCATGGAGCCACAGGGGGGTTTGGTCCTGAATGCACGATATCATTTAATGCTCGCCCAGTGCTAGTCTTACTGCTAGCATCCAGGACGATGCGCAGACGTGTTGACTTCTTATCTTCGCGTAAGACTCCATGATGCGGTATGACATATATTGGAGCGGGTTCATGAGAGTCATACGGCGGTGCGGGGGATATATAATTTTTAGCTAAGTATTCCTTTATGACGTCATCATATGCTAACCTTAATGTAGGCGAGGCTTGAAGTTTCCTCTCCAAGCACATGAATCGTCGTCGAGAGGTTTCATAAGAATCTCTGAGAGAGTAAACGTCATCTTTAAATGGCAGGCCGACAATATATCTACCAGTAAAAGAATTGCGGGATGTCATAGATTTATAAAACTCTTCACTTTCAATGTCTGAAGGACACTGAATGGGCGGTGCGGAGGGTGGCTGTTCAAGCTCCCAAAATCGTTGCACTAATTTGTCAACGGTAGGAGACTCTAGAACTGAGCAGCACGTTAAAGAATGATTTACCTGAAGTGTCGGCACTGAGCCCATAATAACGTAACCAAATACCGTATTCAAAGCTGAGGGCCCGGACAAGTCGTTAGACGAATAAATTACGTCTGGACACAGTAAGTGCGGGAAAAGGGATGCGCCTATCAACACATCAATTTTATTAGGCATGCTATAACATTCATCAGCGAGCCTTATGCCATGGAAGTGTGATAAGACAGATGTGTCTACCACAGCGGTGGGCAAAAGGTCGGTGATTTGATCAACAACTAGCGTTGAAATATTGAAGTTAATATTCGAGTCGAATCGTGAGAAAATTTTAATGTCAATCGATTTCGATTTTACAATTTTTTCAACTCCACCGAATCCCTTTACTACAGTACATTCGGTATCGTGTTGTTGAACGCCTAAACGATGACAGCACTCTTTAGTAATAAAATGGCTTTGAGCCGCGGAGTCTAATAATATACGAATAATTTGTTTCTCTCCCTTAGCATCGTATGCAAAGACTTGAGCGGTTGATAGTAAAACAGTTCTCTGCGAACGACTTACGCGCGCGGGAGGCGGTGAACGTTGAGAAACATTCTTGAACGAAGTACACAGCGCGACGTCTGAACGCGCACCTGCGGTGAGGGGTGGCGAGTGTGCGGGCGCGGGGGCTGTAGACTTCAGTGTAACTGGCTGAGGCGGTGGAGAATGCGCCAGCGCAGGGGAAGCATTATCGCTTCTGCGGTGGAAGTGCAACAATGTGTGATGTTTAAATTTACAAACTCGACAACTATAATTTGAAGAGCAACTAGACACTCGATGACTTAAACTGAGACAATTCACACATGCATTGTTACTCTTTACGCATTTAAATCGTTCCTGCGGCGTCATTTTATTAAAGTCTGCACACTTAAATAGGTGTTGATGCACAATATTATCGCACAGACACTTTGAGCAACTAGTCGTCGTGCTTACGTACGCCTGATACTTCGGCGATGAAGTATTATTACAGCGACGATTATTATCGTTACCTCGTCGATTGTTTGGCGCGCTATTAGAATTTATACTAGAATCGGTGCGCTGCAAAACTTTGGAGCGGGTCTTAATAAAATTTACTAAATCATCAAAGGTAGGTACTATCGAGTTATGACTGTATTCGAAGGAGCGAATGGTATCCGGGTCCAGCTTCTTAAGCCCGATATGAAGAACAATTAAGTCCGCGAGATTATCTAACTTTAAGTTTTGTAAAGCGCGCACTGCACTTATAAAGTTATCAGTAAATAAATCAAAATTATTTGCGGTGGCCGATTGCAATGGCTTAAATTCGAACATCTGATTAATATATGTAGATGCTAGCATACGCCGGTCTTCGTATTTGTCAACGAGTGCTTGCAATAAAATCTTATAATTTTCAGCGCAAGGAGTTATACCTGAGCATACAGATAGGGCTTTGCCCGTTAGTTTACCTAGCAAATAGTATAACTTTTCAGCGTCGGTGAGCGATGGGTTGTCATGGACGGTTGATTTAAAGCTAGCATAAAATAAAGGCCATGAGCGAATGTCACCCGAAAATGGCATAAGTTCGATAGGCGGAAGTGTGAATCTGGCTTTAGATGGTGTACTAGTACTTTGTGAATTAGATTGCGAATATTGTAAATAAAGCCTATTTATTCTACCGCAAAAGAGACTCAAACGCAATGAGGCTGTTATAATCAGGTTTAGCAATAGGGTTTATTTTTAATAAATGTGAATTATAATTATCTAAGACCTGTTTAAACTCAATACGTAAAGCATTAATATTAGAACTTCCATCAAGAAAACGCTCCATCGTGGAAGTGTTCGTGTGGATGTCCGAGGACATATCATATATTTTTTGCACTATTTCAAATAAAGCATCTCGTTTAGCTAACAATAAAACCAACTCAGCATCAGGTGTGCCCTCATTATCCGAGGAATCGCTATTATTCGATGCTATTTGTTTTTTAGGCGGCATTACGGCTAAAGTTATACGGCAAAAAATATAATTATAAGCGGGTAGTCTGTAAGCGACCTCGCTACGCGGTTGAATTATTAAATATTAGTTTTGTTAACGATGAACTTTAATTGTTAACTTTTATAATAATTATGAAGTTATTTATAACGAATATAATGCTTAAATATATATGCAAATAATAAATGTAATTTAACTGTATAGTCTATAGATGCAGTTAAAAGTTGATGACGTGATGTGAACATACAACAAAATAATTTATATAGATAATTATATGCTTATTCATTCTATGAATATAGTTTTAAAATTACTATGGATGTCACCTATTAGGACCTATTTTAGTGTTCTAATAAGGGCGGGGTCAATCCGAAGTCGGATTGAAATATAAATAATTAATTATATAAACGCTTATTACGATAACGATCTAATAAGGGCGGAAAGTCAAGGTCAATCCAGCGAGAAGTGACCATTAAAATGGAGACGCCAGTAACTTAAGGTATCTTCGATAAAGATTTAGTGGACTGTAATTTTGGTGCATACGGCAAAGGGGGGGAAATAAATAGGTGGGATAGCACGCACTGACCTGATGAGGGCTGCCTCGCCTTCCTCCTGGAGTGCCTGCTATACAGCGAGCTCGCCACGTGGTTCGGCGCACACGCACTCTCGGAACAGTTTCGTGAAGTCCCACACTCTCGACCTTTGCCCGCACGGGGGCGTCTCACACTTTTATGAGTTACAAAGACACAATGTCTGATGCGGTGAGTATTAAAGATAAACAGGAGAACTTAATGTTCGTCCTGCGCGGTTTGCGGTTAATATATATAAGACGCGACGGCTGGCCGTGCGTTGCGGATGGCGTAATGTCACTTAATATAATGACGCGCGCCGAGATCCTTTCCTTCACCTCGGCGGCAGCGCGTGCGGTAGGAAAGGGAAGGAAGGAAGGAAACAAAAATATGCACTAGTCATGTTGATAAAGTAGTAGAAACTTAGGACGAACTCAATGCGATGAGTAATGTAATGTTGATAAAGTAGATTGTTAACTGGCGTTACCATTTCCTCCCGCCCTTAAAGGGTCACCTTTAAAAGACAACCGTAATATAAAAAGAAAAGGAAAACAAATAAATAAGCGGTATATAAAGTGAGAGGATGCGCTCAATGCGCGTGTGTCATCTACTAACCCTACTTGGTAAGCGAGAAAATGTATACATAAATATAATATTGCGGTTTAATACTTTTTAATATATAAATATAAACTTAATTCCTATATCAAATAATCGTGATTTATTGTCTTGGGAGAGGGCAGATACGAGCAACAGGACGGAGATATGTTCCCTTAGTAGTTCTCACGGTCACTACTCGAACTACGCCATCCTTCGAAGGATGAACAGACTCGACAATCGCTAATGGCCAAGCAAGGGGCGGTTCATTATCATTTATCACAATTACAACCATGCCTGGTACGATAGCCGTAGACGGGGTGTTCCACTTCTGACGAACTTGTAATCCGTGAAGGTATTCCGTCCTCCACCGATCCCAAAACGACTGAACTAATTTATCCAGTAAAGAATGCCTGTGTAACAGACTGGTAGAGTCAGATTTGACTTCGGGTGCGGGTAATGACAATAAAGGTGCGGTATTCAAAAAATGACTCGGAGTAATAGCTGAAGGCTCTGCGGGATCAGAACTTAATACTGTCAAGGGCCGCGAGTTTAGCAAGCACTCAATTTGCGCAAGAACAGTATTAAGCTCTTCGTATGAAAGTAACTGATGTCCGATAACTCGGAACAGATGCGTTTTTACGACTTTGACCATACTCTCCCAGGCGCCTCCAAAATGAGGAGAGTTGGGACAGATGAACTTCCATGTTATACGATTCTCAGCACACTCTTGCTCAAGCTTTGGGCGGTATTCAACGTTTAGAAATTTATAGAGATCGCGAAGGTACGAAGCGGCACCTTTAAAATTCGTTCCATTATCCGAATATAAAAACTGAATCGGCCCTCGTCTAGAGAGGAAACGTTTAAGCGCAGCGAGGAAACTAGAACTACTAAGATCTGTAGCGATTTCTATATGCACAGCTCGAGTCGTGAGGCATGTGAAAACACATAAGTACGCCTTCTCGCTGCGTACACCACGACGACGTACAGGAGTGTATGCGATAGGACCGGCATAATCGCAGCCCGTGTGTGTAAATGCCTTAATAGCTTGTCTTACACGACTATGGGGAAGATCAGCCATCAAAGGGTAAGTTGGACGGGGTCTAAGCCGGAAACATATATTACACTTGTGGACTCTGCTTCTCACAGTGCGGCGTGCGGAGAGTATCCAAAATTTTTGACGGAGTAATTACAATAACAATTCAGGCCCAGCGTGTAAATTTTTAATATGATAATAGTCAATGATCATGTTCACTACATGATCACTGCGCGGGAGTACAATTGGATGTTTTTGCGTGTAATCTAATGCGGAGTTCGAAAGACGACCACCAATGCGGATTAAACCATTCTCAATAAAAGGCCTTAAACGATTGAAAGCGGGCGAGCAAGGTTTGTTACCTTCAATATTTAAATATTCCACTGCAAAATGCTGTTTTTGCAGGGCGCGGAGCATTATAACCTCAGAGAAACTGAGATCATCAGCAGTCACTACAGTAGTGCTGCGGCGGGGCAATAATTTAGCAAAGTTACACACGTACGCAATTATACGTAGAAGTTTACTCCAAGAAGAGATGCGGAGTGCGAGCTCATAAATCGCAGAATTACAGACGGATGTGCACACAGTGTGCGACAAAATCTTCTTCTCAGGCATATTTGCAATAACCTCATTGTCTAAAGTACGAAGAGGCCATTGATATGGATCTAATGAGGTCCACTGAGGCCCATGGAGCCACAGGGGGTTTGGTCCTGAATGCACGATATCATTTAATGCTCGCCCAGTGCTAGTCTTACTGCTAGCATCCAGGACGATGCGCAGACGTGTTGACTTCTTATCTTCGCGTAAGACTCCATGATGCGGTATGACATATATTGGAGCGGGTTCATGAGAGTCATACGGCGGTGCGGGGGATATATAATTTTTAGCTAAGTATTCCTTTATGACGTCATCATATGCTAACCTTAATGTAGGCGAGGCTTGAAGTTTCCTCTCCAAGCACATGAATCGTCGTCGAGAGGTTTCATAAGAATCTCTGAGAGAGTAAACGTCATCTTTAAATGGCAGGCCGACAATATATCTACCAGTAAAAGAATTGCGGGATGTCATAGATTTATAAAACTCTTCACTTTCAATGTCTGAAGGACACTGAATGGGCGGTGCGGAGGGTGGCTGTTCAAGCTCCCAAAATCGTTGCACTAATTTGTCAACGGTAGGAGACTCTAGAACTGAGCAGCACGTTAAAGAATGATTTACCTGAAGTGTCGGCACTGAGCCCATAATAACGTAACCAAATACCGTATTCAAAGCTGAGGGCCCGGACAAGTCGTTAGACGAATAAATTACGTCTGGACACAGTAAGTGCGGGAAAAGGGATGCGCCTATCAACACATCAATTTTATTAGGCATGCTATAACATTCATCAGCGAGCCTTATGCCATGGAAGTGTGATAAGACAGATGTGTCTACCACAGCGGTGGGCAAAAGGTCGGTGATTTGATCAACAACTAGCGTTGAAATATTGAAGTTAATATTCGAGTCGAATCGTGAGAAAATTTTAATGTCAATCGATTTCGATTTTACAATTTTTTCAACTCCACCGAATCCCTTTACTACAGTACATTCGGTATCGTGTTGTTGAACGCCTAAACGATGACAGCACTCTTTAGTAATAAAATGGCTTTGAGCCGCGGAGTCTAATAATATACGAATAATTTGTTTCTCTCCCTTAGCATCGTATGCAAAGACTTGAGCGGTTGATAGTAAAACAGTTCTCTGCGAACGACTTACGCGCGCGGGAGGCGGTGAACGTTGAGAAACATTCTTGAACGAAGTACACAGCGCGACGTCTGAACGCGCACCTGCGGTGAGGGGTGGCGAGTGTGCGGGCGCGGGGGCTGTAGACTTCAGTGTAACTGGCTGAGGCGGTGGAGAATGCGCCAGCGCAGGGGAAGCATTATCGCTTCTGCGGTGGAAGTGCAACAATGTGTGATGTTTAAATTTACAAACTCGACAACTATAATTTGAAGAGCAACTAGACACTCGATGACTTAAACTGAGACAATTCACACATGCATTGTTACTCTTTACGCATTTAAATCGTTCCTGCGGCGTCATTTTATTAAAGTCTGCACACTTAAATAGGTGTTGATGCACAATATTATCGCACAGACACTTTGAGCAACTAGTCGTCGTGCTTACGTACGCCTGATACTTCGGCGATGAAGTATTATTACAGCGACGATTATTATCGTTACCTCGTCGATTGTTTGGCGCGCTATTAGAATTTATACTAGAATCGGTGCGCTGCAAAACTTTGGAGCGGGTCTTAATAAAATTTACTAAATCATCAAAGGTAGGTACTATCGAGTTATGACTGTATTCGAAGGAGCGAATGGTATCCGGGTCCAGCTTCTTAAGCCCGATATGAAGAACAATTAAGTCCGCGAGATTATCTAACTTTAAGTTTTGTAAAGCGCGCACTGCACTTATAAAGTTATCAGTAAATAAATCAAAATTATTTGCGGTGGCCGATTGCAATGGCTTAAATTCGAACATCTGATTAATATATGTAGATGCTAGCATACGCCGGTCTTCGTATTTGTCAACGAGTGCTTGCAATAAAATCTTATAATTTTCAGCGCAAGGAGTTATACCTGAGCATACAGATAGGGCTTTGCCCGTTAGTTTACCTAGCAAATAGTATAACTTTTCAGCGTCGGTGAGCGATGGGTTGTCATGGACGGTTGATTTAAAGCTAGCATAAAATAAAGGCCATGAGCGAATGTCACCCGAAAATGGCATAAGTTCGATAGGCGGAAGTGTGAATCTGGCTTTAGATGGTGTACTAGTACTTTGTGAATTAGATTGCGAATATTGTAAATAAAGCCTATTTATTCTACCGCAAAGAGACTCAAACGCAATGAGGCTGTTATAATCAGGTTTAGCAATAGGGTTTATTTTTAATAAATGTGAATTATAATTATCTAAGACCTGTTTAAACTCAATACGTAAAGCATTAATATTAGAACTTCCATCAAGAAAACGCTCCATCGTGGAAGTGTTCGTGTGGATGTCCGAGGACATATCATATATTTTTTGCACTATTTCAAATAAAGCATCTCGTTTAGCTAACAATAAAACCAACTCAGCATCAGGTGTGCCCTCATTATCCGAGGAATCGCTATTATTCGATGCTATTTGTTTTTTAGGCGGCATTACGGCTAAAGTTATACGGCAAAAATATAATTATAAGCGGGTAGTCTGTAAGCGACCTCGCTACGCGGTTGAATTATTAAATATTAGTTTTGTTAACGATGAACTTTAATTGTTAACTTTTATAATAATTATGAAGTTATTTATAACGAATATAATGCTTAAATATATATGCAAATAATAAATGTAATTTAACTGTATAGTCTATAGATGCAGTTAAAAGTTGATGACGTGATGTGAACATACAACAAAATAATTTATATAGATAATTATATGCTTATTCATTCTATGAATATAGTTTTAAAATTACTATGGATGTCACCTATTAGGACCTATTTTAGTGTTCTAATAAGGGCGGGGTCAATCCGAAGTCGGATTGAAATATAAATAATTAATTATATAAACGCTTATTACGATAACGATCTAATAAGGGCGGAAAGTCAAGGTCAATCCAGCGAGAAGTGACCATTAAAATGGAGACGCCAGTAACTTAAGGTATCTTCGATAAAGATTTAGTGGACTGTAATTTTGGTGCATACGGCAAAGGGGGGAAATAAATAGGTGGGATAGCACGCACTGACCTGATGAGGGCTGCCTCGCCTTCCTCCTGGAGTGCCTGCTATACAGCGAGCTCGCCACGTGGTTCGGCGCACACGCACTCTCGGAACAGTTTCGTGAAGTCCCACACTCTCGACCTTTGCCCTTACGGGGGCGTCTCACACTTTTATGAGTTACAAAGACACAATGTCTGATGCGGTGAGTATTAAAGATAAACAGGAGAACTTAATGTTCGTCCTGCGCGGTTTGCGGTTAATATATATAAGACGCGACGGCTGGCCGTGCGTTGCGGATGGCGTAATGTCACTTAATATAATGACGCGCGCCGAGATCCTTTCCTTCACCTCGGCGGCAGCGCGTGCGGTAGGAAAGGGAAGGAAGGAAGGAAACAAAAATATGCACTAGTCATGTTGATAAAGTAGTAGAAACTTAGGACGAACTCAATGCGATGAGTAATGTAATGTTGATAAAGTAGATTGTTAACTGGCGTTACCAAGCAGTAAGCATCAACGCAACTATCATTCGGGTGGCGCCCCCTCACAACACACCCACATGACTCCTATTGATTTTGGTAACAAAGTTTGTATTGTTGTTATATAAAAAATATCACCAACGTATCATAGTAGCACGCTACTAAGACGCCAATGGATAAAACTCCACGTATCATAGCGTTAATGCACTAAGACATGAAGTTGAGTATGACTGTTACACTTAAAAGTTCTACCAAACACACTCATCATCCCAATACGAAAGATAGACGACACATCGCTATGCGCAACGACGTCGCCCACAAACGGTATGGATGTGCGATGTCCACGGGAAAGCCGTATTGCTACAACAAACCCGTTTACCACCAGCACTAAGATGTTAATTGTATACCTCCATCGACCAGAACCACAAGAATGCGTCGAATCAGGCGCAGCACACCCGCAGATCCATCACAAGACGCAATACCGCAAGTAGCAGTAAGCATCAACGCAACTATCATTCGGGTGGCGCCCCCTCACAACACACCCACATGACTCCTATCGATTTTGGTAACAAAGTTTTTATTGTTGTTATATAAAAAATATCACCAACGTATCATAGTAGCACACTACTAAGACGCCAGTGGCCAAAACTCCACGTATCATAGCGCTAATGCACTAAGACATGAAGTTGAGTATGCCTGTTACACTTAAAAGTGCTACCATACACACTCATCATCCCCATCCGAAAGATAGACGACACATCGCTATGTGCAACGACATCGCCCACAAACGGTATGGGTGTGCGATGTCCACGGGAAAGCCGTATTGCTACAACAAACCCGCTTACCACCGGCACTAAGATGATATGTCTAGGACACATCGGTTAGCGAGTCCAAGTTTACCTCGGACCAATTGCTCGTGAAGCAGCACACACGCCACCATAATATTCCTTTTCAAGTCCCTAATAAGGACTAGTCATTTTGCTACAGTACTAGGAGCAGTCAGTCACCCGACCACCCCATACAATGCTTATGCATCAAGGAGACCTCCTATAATATTGCTTTTGTATCATAGACCTTACTTTCATAAGTCATGTATATATAGGATTCGAACCCACGACCCTACTATTGTAATGCATATTAATCATAGAGACCTTCTATAGTATTGCTTTTGTATCATAGACCTTACTTTCATAAGTCATTCATATATAGGATTCGAACCCACGACCCTACTATTGTAATGCATATTATTCATAGAGACCTTCTATAGTATTGCTTTTGGATCATAGACCTTACTTTCATAAGTCATTAATATATAGGGTTCGAACCCACGACCCTACTATTGTAATGCAAATTCATCATGGAGACCTTCTTTAGTATTGCTTTTGTATCATTGAGTTTAATATCATAAATCCCTAATATAGGACTAGTCATTGTGCTACAGTACTTCAGGCAGTCGGGCTCCCGACCACCCCATATATATGTACAACTGCAGGTATGTACCTCCGACAGCTTCCTCCATACAAGACATCTATACGTGAACACCTTCCATAACTTAGGAAAATTTTCTTTAATACATGAACTCCTTCAACAACTTAAGAAATTTCATCTATACGTGAACTCCTTCCACAACTTAGAAAAATTTTCTTTTATACACGAACACCTCCCATGACTTAAACAATTTTTAACAAATTTTCTAATTATCTTATAAACGTTATTTAACTTAATTTTATAATATTTTTTGACTTGTATTTCTATTATTTATCTTATTTTAAATATTTTTTCAAGTTTTTAAATAAATTTATTTATTACGAAAAACAATAATTTTGCCTTTAATTTACTATGTACTTTTAAGACTATTTTTGACGCCCCTTTATATTGAATTTAATTATTAATAATAATATTGGGCCGTCACACTAACATGGAATATCATGTTACTACTAAAAAGGGTCTCCGGTTCATAAAACTCACTATACGAAACCCAGGATCATTATCTTTCCTGCTTCTCTGATCTGTGAAGGGGTGGTTCTACCCTGGTCGAGCTGTACTACTCGTGCTACAGCTATATGTAGCAGCAGGTTGGTACTAAAAAGTACAATATACAATTCTTTATAGGGTACAAATATATATATATATATATATATATATATATATATATATATATATATATATATATATATATATATATATATATATATATAATTTTATTCTTTAAATATATTTGAAAAAAGTTACTGGTTGCCGAACAAATCTTATAAATTCTTATGCGTTGAATTGAGATGGCAAGGCAAGGCAAAACATAATTTGTCTCCAAGCTTCGTCGCAAACCCATTTTACACAGGAGCTTATGTAATATAGCTGCACAATAAAGTGATAGCCCGCTTTTGTGTTGAAGTCATTTTGTATTTTCAGCGTTTTGCCGAGATTGTTTGTCGGATTCTCAGAAGAGACCAGCGTTTAACTACAAGTACGTTTCTTTATATGACAATTCACCTCTGCGTGACTCTTATATGTGATATGGATAAAGGACTATTCATAACAAGAAAGTATATAGTAAAAATATAATATTTTATATTGAATTGAAGTGACGAACTTACAGTACGTCTAATGTTAAGTAAACTGTTGTTACTGGCCTTGAGCAAATGCAAACAATTTCAACAAGGAGGGTTTCAGACACGTTGCTATTTCTGAGAACTAAGGTAATATAATAATATAAAAGTTTAAACTAGAACCCAACCTCTCAATATACACGCGGTCGGATCCGGCCACGGCGATATTCCGTCAAATTCCAAGTGGTCAGATCCAACCACACCCACATACAGCACTTTAAACCATAAAAATTTATATTTAGAGACTACTTATCTAAAAAAGTTTGGCATTATAGGCTTAATGTGAAATTTACTATCCTCTAATGCAATAAAACTTCTATCTATGGTGTTTTATTTATAATCTACGTTCATTTCGTACGCCTATTTCGTGTGGCGAGTTATTGTGTTTATATTTGCATTTTTCTAATATTTTATAAGCGTTTAATATAGTGTTTTACTACGAAATTGTAATAAAAGTTTTTGTGTAAATACAATTTATCTTTTTATGTAAATAATTTCGTGTTATATATAGAAATAATTGTGAAAATCACGCTACAGTCCTGCACTGGGTAGGTACGTTTTTACTATAAAAATACAATTAAAATATATTTGTAATGAAGTAAAAGCACTAAAACTAGTAATATAACATAATAAATAAATATAAATAAGTATTATATTGAAATTTGTAACAAATTTTATAGCAAAAAAAATGTCCGACAAATTCAAGGTTAGGTTATTTTTAGAGACGCCGCGTCACGCGAAGTGAGATAGCCATGTTAATCATTTTAGCTCGGGACTGAGGGGTTAAATAACACCTATAGATCATGATCTATGATGTAGTTAGAATACAAGAGTATATTCATAAAATATATTGGTATTGGTTCGTAATACATCTGCGAAATGATGTTCGGAAGTTGATGACAACTGATTTATAAGATTCAATTACTTCTATTGAATAAATAAAAAATCATCGAAATTTCGGTAGATACGATGGTTCTGTGCTACTTTCTACCTTAGATCCCATTCTAATAATTATATAATTAAAGTAAAGCCATACCAATGCAAATCCTGGCTAATTATGATAATTTTGCGTCAAAAAACTTAGACTCTGCATAACATGGGTGCAGTAAAACACCCAAAAAATCGTGCCTATAAAAGCCCACTGCTTAACATAAGCCTCCCAATATAGATTGCCTCATAATCCTCAATCTCCCTTATTTTGCCATAGTTGATACGTTTGGCGAGCGGCATGTCAACCGCAGCTTTTTATTAATTTGAGTTGTTAGCGGGAAGACGCTGCTGTCCGCCACCTCTACCATTTTTCTTCTATCATCTCCTTCGACACCCACGGGACGATGTAGGATAGTGGATATTCTTACACCGCCACTACGCGGCAAATTTAAAATTAAAGTGAAAGTTAAAATTAAACACAAGTTAAAGTGAAAACTGAACACGATAAAATCCGACAAATTATTTATTAAATGGCTTGTTAGGTTTTAGAAAATTTTCAAAATACATGCTAATTGCATTTTTATATCTTGAATGCAACAAATCATTGATTTACTTATAAAAGGTAAATATTTATTTAAAAAAAAAAACATGCGTGTATTTGTAAAAGAAAAACAAATGGTGGAATAATTAAAAATTTTGTTTGATATCACTGCGCCTGCTGTTTTCAGGTGACAATATGTTGAGATTGTGTTATTATTACTATATGTAACAGAAGTTCTGTCGGTTACAGATTTTTTATTGAATATAGCACAACATACGAGTAGGCATGGTAAATAAATGCTGTGGCCCATATATAAATAATACCTCAATAATACAAGTACTATAATGCAAATACATCGTCAATCTCGAAGACTTAAATGAAATGCTTTGTTACTGGTAATAAGTATATATATTAACAAAAAAAAAAACTTTCAACAAAAAAACTATACCACCTAAAAAACTGAAAAGCGAAAATAATAAACCTTTTTCTTTACCCAAATAACTAAGTTCTTAAACTAATGTAAGTGTACCTAAGTATGTATTTTTGTAATTCTTTTGAGTTTTTAATCAATACGTCGTCGTGACAGGTCATGTAAAGAGCGTATTTTCTGAAATGTTAATGTTAATCTCTGAGGATTTCACGTTGCATTATTAATTTGATTTGGTTTTTTTTTAATTTAAGGTAATTTTGTGATCTTTGTTCATTGATTGCTTGGCGCCGACTGACAATTACTTAGGTATACTTACATTATTTTAAGAACTTAGTTGTCAAGGTAATTAAAAACTTTAAACGCCGACTGACAATTACTTAGGTATACTTACATTAGTTTAAGAACTTAGTTGTGAAGGTTAATTAAAAACTTTAAATATATACAAAAAATATATACTAAGGTACACTTCCATTAGTTTAAGAACTTAGTTATTAAGGTTGCTTTATCTTATCGAGAGCCAAATAAGGTATTACACAAACCTCACGATGAACGAGCTTTAGCAGAAATGCTGATACTGAGGGGTCTACTCACAAGAGACTGACAGAACTGAAGCTCATTCATCGTGAGGTTTTTTTTGTAAAGTAAGGTAATTATTATGTAATGTTGTAATACACAACGCAGCATTAAAATCCATGAGTAAACAATAAATTACCTCTATTTTCCCACCCCTAGCGTAAAATTTATTTTCCAAATTTGTATGGGACCAATTTCGGGGTCCAATTAAAATAATTATTAAAATCGGACCACTCAATAAAAAGTTATGCGTGGTCATACAAAAAAAATACGCGTCGACTTAAGAACATTCTCCGTTTTTTATCGTCGATTGAAAAGTAAAACCAACTTTAAATTGCTGAAACAGATGTTTTTTTTATTTGCTACCCTTAAGGGTGGAATTTTTTCTTCAAATTTATATGGGACCTGCCTTGAAGTTGAAGTACAGCCTATTCAATAAAATATCATCAAAATTAATACAATTTGAAAGCTTAAAGAAAATTTAACTACCGACAGATAAAAATAACTTGGACTCATTTTCGTTAAATTAGGAAAATACCAGTGGTTAAGTATCCCCCGTGAACTTAATAAATGGCAACAGGAAACTCGCTTTAAAACTAAAATTTATTTGTTAACTCCGAAAATCAGCCTTCAAGGATTTTCTGAGTCATATTGTCCAATTTCAAGCGGATTATGTGTGATGATCAAAAATCTTCTACATATCAATCCTAGGAAAGGCAATAAAACTATATTCCAAAAGCGAATTGAGCCGAAGGAAGCCTGTTTTCCTATCATTTCTGCCATTATTCATTACAGTTTCTTGAGGTCTGGCACATTATTGCGGAGGTATACAGCCCAGATTTACAAACTATAACTGATGTAATCATTTTCAGACACCAGAGACTTCCATATTTTTATGAATTACGTAAATAACATTTTTACAAGTGTACATTTTCTGCTCCGAAGAAGTAACAAAAAACCTCTTCAAGAAATTAGTTGGCTTCTTTTCTAGGGGTTCTTATATCAACCGTATCAAGAGGTTTCAATAAAAATGGCAAAGAATTGAACGTTTGTAAACGAAACGACAATTTCAAATGTAGATCTAAGACCATAAAGTACATATAATTATCTTATAATAATAATAGCTCCATGCACTGCGCCACGGAGTTTAATAACTTCTTAATAGTTATAATTAGTTAGTAGTTATAGTTTAAAAACCGTTTGAATCCTGCACGGAAAAAGTATTATATATGTATGGTCTATATGTATGGTCTACAAATAATTGTTCCAAGTCTTTATGTTGATGTTAATAAGATACTGGAGAAAATCCTAGTTTGCAGGTCACGTTGTTTTATAAGAGAAAGAAAAAAGAGAGACAAAACGTAACGATCATGAACTATGATGACTCTAGTGCGTTATGCCTACAATATGATTATAAAAATTTCGTTTTGTCATTATTTCTTAATACGTCTGTAAATTTTCAGAATATTCACACGTACTTATCCATGTAAAAACAAGTTAAATTAATAAAAGCGTGATAAAACATACTTTAACATAACATAAAATGCTTTTTAGTGATAAACTTATACATTATTGACTCTATTTGCTATCTTTATGTAGCAAACTAAGATTTGCAGTAACGCAATAAAATACAAAATATGTATACACGTATCGGAGAGCACAAATAATAAACTGGGATACCAAATCGAGTGCCTTGAGTTATGTGAAAACTTAGCCGATACTGTACGAGCGAGCATTTGGGGCACACGGCTATAAAATGCGCGGAGAAGTCACGGTTATAAATCAAGAAACAAATACGTTACGCTATTACTTAGTACATTTTAGGCTATTAAGAACACAATGTATATACTTATACTCTTAAGTCTTTAAATCAAATTGAACATAAGAAGACGGAGACAGAAATAAAGTAACTATTTCACTGAGGCATTTTATTCAAATGATTTTCAGTGGTATTACATAAAAAAACCTTTTCAAAAATCCATTTACAGTTTAATTAACTAATGAAAAAAAATTTGAAATGTCACAAATTATCAGATTAATGTCTGTTACCGATATTTTTAATTAAAAACATCTTTTCGTAGTAGTTGTACTTTAAATAGTATTTTGCAATATCTTTATCAGACGATTCGTTGTGACAAATTACACATTATTTTTATAAAGTATTGCGTTTAAATTCGTGGAATAATGTTTTTGTCGTATACTATTTATACTCTATATAATTACGTCAAATGTTCAATAAAATAGGTAAAATTAAAATTCAAAACTCAATTCACATCTAGGACTGTTTTGCATTCAATCCACACAAGCGGTACATTCACCGCCATAAATAATAAGCAAGCGACCGGAGGCGCCCCGAATCCGTACAAAAAGTAACAAACAGATCTCTTAAATAAAGAAAACACCGGCGTATGTTAACATCTGTCGGTCGAAGGCGCGGGTCGGTACAGTCGCGCTTAGACGCACTATTGGACAAATAATCTGAATAGATTATACTTCAGCATTTACTAATGATATCTCGTCATATATTATTTTAAGATTTGTTAAAACAATTTAGTGACAGATATTTGTTGTGGCCAATGGCTTTGAAGTGTTAAAAAAAAGTCGACAAGGCATGTTGTCAAAAATTTTGCTATAAAACAGAATATTTAAAAAAAAGTTTTAACAAAAGCGCTACCGTGCTAATATTTTTATATTTCTTTTTGGCGATTTAATAATAATAAAAATGACTAAGGAAAAAAACAACATGTGTAGTAACCATTAGATTTTCCTCATAACTGTAAATTCAAGTATGTTAAGTAGTTGCTAGCTAATTGTAGCTTTCTCCAAGTCTGCGTTTTTAGTTCGCGTATTTGCAGTATTTTCTTTATACTCTGTTCCTTTGTAATAGAGCACAAAACCGTGTAGTTACTTTATTAGTTAAATGTTTATGTGGAAAACAAATCAAATGGCAATAAAGTTGGGTTTTATACCTTCTATTTGGGACTTGTTTCCTTTAATAAATGCTTTGGCGCTCGTTAAAATACGTATGTATATATTTCCATAGAACTCAGAAACCCTTTCCGAAGTATATTTTTAGGTTAATGTTGTAAGACACCGTGGTGAAATGGTTTCAAATTTAATATCCACTGTCAGTCGTACATTTGAAAGAGATATTGTGGTGTTAAAGAAGTGTTCGATTTAAAAAATGTATATTGCGTTGTTTAATTTTGGCTGTAATTATTTATTTTAAATATACACAATAATTATAAATATTTGAATTTATTATTTATTTTAAGGCATAGCAAGTAAACAAAAAATCAAAATATGTACAAAAGTAACACATGGCTATTTTTAACAAATTTAGCTCAGAGATGTATCGCTAGACTAAGTTTATATTACTACCTACGTGACAATAGTTTCCTGGTGCCATTGCTAATGAAATTGTTGACTGCAAATAACTTCGCTGACTTACCCCGTGGTAATTGGTGAAGAAAGCTGCATGAGTGTGAGATTGAAAAAATTTCGAGGGCATTGTGTAAAGTTCAATAACCAATTAGGCGACTCCATTTCCGCCAAGCAGTCCATCTGGATAGGTACAAGTACGATCCTTTTACCTATTTCTGCAGCCAAATTGAAGTTCTTGCACTGCTGTGGTCCCAACTAAAGGATTTAGAGGGTTAATATAATTTTACAGTCTTTAAGGCATTCCATTTTGATTTTCAGAGGCTACAACGCGTCAGTAGCTCTCATTGTTTTAAGTTGGTTACATTATGTGTTCATAGGCTGCAGTAGCCACTTAAAAACATCGTATTTTCGTTAAATGTGGACTGAAAGTTCGTTTCTTACTTCAATTTTTAAAAAGTACACATATTCGCTTTGGAGTAGATCGGTGGAATTTCGTTCTTTACAATCAACTTATTACTAAGAAATAACGAATGCATATGGGCTGGTTGCACATAAACTATTCTCGATCTTCATCAATATCCCGTAAAATCTCATTTTGTAAAGAAGACCTGTTTCACGCTTAAGCTTAAAGTCCGTTTCACTTTACTTACAAAAAATTTTATAGCCTATTTTAATATCCTTCGAGATGGAATATTTTCTAAAAAATTATATAGAATCAACCCTGAAGTGTAGCCTATTTAATCAATAAAGAATTAACAAAATTGGTTAATTATTGACAAAAACATCTAATATATAATATAAAATAACGTAATATATATACATACAAAAAAACGTACCGTCGAATGTCGAACATTTCAGATAAAAACAGTTTAAGTATGTTCTTTTACTAAGACAGAGATAAATAAGACTCAAGATAATTGGACGTGTGACAAATTAGATCTTACACGCAAAGCAGTATCTTTGAAAAAAGTATAAAAACCATTCTGCAGTGGAGCGTCGGGTCGGGTGAAATTATGGGGGTTCAAAGAGGATTACACGGAACTTTATAAGGGGTAAGGCAGTAAACTATGAGAAGGTTTATAAACACTAAGGCACTGGCAATAAACTTACGAAGTGAAAATAAGAAGACACTCCTTTTTAGAAAGCGTCCCTGTCAATTTTACTACCCGGCATATATAAACGTTAAAAAGTATTCTACAGAGAACTTTAAACAAAAAATCCATAACAAAAAATGAAAAAGAATAAATATTTTCCACATTACAGTTTTTGAAGTCATGGTTTTTAATTTTCGGGTAAACTTTATTTTATGGGCACAAGTTTAATTCTATAAACCTTCTGAGAGGACTAATCAATATCGTAACCTGAAAGTAAGAATTAAAATATAATCTCACTTAGATTACATTAAAAATTTCATACCCTTAAATTTTACCATTAGAGGTGGATTATTTCTTTAAATTTAAATCGGATCATCATCGTGGTATAGCCCAACTAATAAAAAAATATTAATGTTGATTTACACTTGAAAAATGTTTCGCGTAACTTATTATAAAAAATCTGTTGAATCATTTATTTCCTCCTTCCTTGAAGTTTTTAACCCACTTATCAAATTCAATGTTGCTTAAGACCTAGTTAAATGTAATGACTTTTTGATGAAATTGGTTTCACTGTAGTAACCTAAAGAATAAAGGATTGTTTGTTAAAATCCATTAAAATTCAAAACATAGTCGTAAATATTACTGTTGTATTGTGAATGTGACCATCTTGTTAGGCAACAATGAAACATTTTCACTGGGGATACAGAAGCGAGTCTTCTGGTCATTCCTTCAACCATAACAGCCTACAAAATTCCACTGTTGAACATAAGTCTTGAAATATTGTTTTATTGGTAGAATTTTGCAATAGTTGCCACCTCTGGTAAGCGAGTTGGCAACCCATCTTGTTTTATTATTTTGAGTTTTTATGAGAAGGATGCTGCTGTTTATATTCTGTTTCAGTGTCTCTCATTCACTTACTTAATCTTACACCGCCACTACGTGGTTAAATCTCGTAACAATAGATAATTATTAAAAAGTTCAGTAAAGATTTTTAAGCTTTGCCTCCGCCTTTTTTTAATATCTACAGAAATAAAATAGAATAGTTAATATGTATTCAATGAAAGAGTTAAGAGAAATTTTTAAGCTGAATCAGTGCACATTATAATATTCGGCAATGTTACTACTTACCATAAGGCGCGATAGTAACAATGTATTATAAATAACAAACTACACAAAGGAGCAAATCGTTTCTATACAATAAAAAGTAGACAGTGAGATCGAGATGTCGATTCGGTCGATTTACGAGTACTTAGGTTTTACGCTGTAATTCTTGAAAACGTGATACTTCCCGGTCGGCCGACCTATTCGTGCTACAGCCATAATAGATTGCAACGTAGCTTTACAATTCTGGTACACATCAGCCTCACTTGTAAAAACAGTTAACACAGTCTGAGTTCTAAAAGATATTCAGTGATTAGGTAATATTTTAGTTCAGTAGCGCACAAGTATGGATTTGTCATGTTGTGGAGGCGTAAGAGACCCCAATGCTCTAATTCGACCATTGGGTGTCGTAAGAGGTGTATATAAGAAACACCATAAACATTTTTACGTGTTAGAGCCATGCTGCAGCTATATTATAGTTGTAGCACGAATGGGTCGGCTCGATCGGGGCAGGACCACGCTCTCACAGAATACCAGCGTCAAATAGCAGCGAAATGCTACTATTTTTTATTTTTCGTATGATGAGTGTAGAGAACCGGAGACCCTTTTTACTGGAAACGACGTATTCCATCTTAGTCCTCAGGGGTAACAACGCATTTGCATTTAGATCCTTGGTTGAAGATAAATGTCGATCTTCGTGAGCCACAACATCCACTTACCGTTAGGTGGACTGACTAACAAGTGGATGTCTATGGGCCACATTTATCGTCAATCAAGGATCAAAATGCAAATGTGTTATCACCTGTGAGGACTCAGATGGAATGCTTCGTTTCCAGTAAAAAGGGTCTCCGGTTCTCTACACTCACCATACGAAACACAGCAACATTAAGCTACTACTTTACGCTGGTATTCTGTGAGAGCGTGGTCTTTCCCCGGTCGAGATGACCCATGCGTGCTACAACTACACTACGTATATCATCTGAGCTCTAATCTGATATATATAAAGAAAAATTGAAAATCATTTGCACGTATGTTTCCGTACTAAATCATACTTTACTTTCCTTTATAACACACGCATATCCTGAATCAATAAATCGATTTCAATCGTGACGTAAACGCATATTTTAAAAATAAACTACTCTTCCATTTACAGCGAAGACAAATTTCGTCTTAAGCTGGACTTCAAACAAGGGAACTAAAATAAACATTTAGAATCCGACACGACGTCGCATTGAAATGAAGACGTTTTTAAAAGTTCCCCTCGCGTCCTGCCAGTCGAATTTGGTTAGGTTGGATGTTTCGCATTTATCAAGATTTATGGATCATTTATCTATTTTAAATGAATTGCAAACATTAAAATGTTTGTCCCCCTTATCAAAGACAAACTATTATTTATTTTAAAGCGAAAATGTAAGAAAGTATCCGCGAATTGTTTTTGGTCAAACTTATAAAAAATATAAGCAGTACCTAATTAATATTCCTAATAACTGACCGTTACCGTTACGGTCTATTGTAAAACTCCCACTATTTATTATTTCCCTATAGATATCCTCATAGGAAAATTTTTGCCATTGTTGCCACGCTTAGCAGGTGGTTTCTTGCCAACCTAACAAGCAAAGATTTAGTAAATATACACCCAGCATTACCTACATAACAAAAATATTGCAAAGCATAAAATTCGAATCTAATAATCTCTGTAGTAGTATGTGTGTAAATTACGTGCTTGTACGCATTTGCTTTGTCATTAAGATATGATAATGCGATTAGATACATTACATAACATACATTACATACAATAAATAAGCAATGTAATATTTTGATGAATATTAAAGCTACGACAATAATGTCGTTTATAATATTAAAATTTTGAAATAACAAGAATAGATTTTTGATAATAAGATACAAGTATACATAATTAAATAAACGGTTGGAGAAACAAAGCAAATGGAATGAAATAAATTTTAAATTAGACAGCCTTTGTTGTTAGCATTAAATTAATTTTTAATTGTCGTAGTAAAACATTAACAGTGAAAACATCAAATCAAATTCATAAAACCAACAAATTCTCATTAAAACTCCATCCCGCAAAGCTAATAACCGCTACGACTATTAAGAAATTTTATCTTTCAAAAGGCATCCGAAAGCGACAGTTAATTTCTCGTGACATAAATAAAAACAGAACGAGAGAGGAGGGTCTCCCCTCGCAGGAAAAAAAATAACAAACATATCTCTCAAAGTAAGAAAACAAACAACGTATGTTAACATCTGTCGCGGAGGCACGAGCGTGTACAGTCTATTGGTAAAGTTCCACGACATTTTTATTTGAGCAATTTTTTAAATATAAGTATTAAACGTATGTATTCGTTTCAATTTTCCTTCTGAGAAATTTTGTTTGATGATGTTTATATTAATGCTTAATTTAATTGGGCCAATTAAATGAAACAAGTTTTTACGGATTTTAGAAAAAAGGAAAGAAGATGCGTTTATTTAGTAACACATTTTAGCAATTTGCTTACAAAACGACATAATACAAATTTAAGAAATGATTACTAAAAAGGTACCTAACTTAACATATTGTTGGGACTACAAAGTACATCGGCACCGATCTTCCGTGGGCGCCAATAACACTTGAACGAAAACTAATTAAAAAGAACGAATGAACAGAACAGAAAAGTATTTAAGACACAGTATATAACTTTCAATAAGTTGACTTTTGAATATTTATTCAGAATTTTTTTGTAACGTAAACGAACAGATTAAACCCAGATTCATTATCGATTTTATTTTATCTTTGACGGCTCCTTGGCGCAGTGATTATTTACAGCGCATTTTAGGGCCGCGTGTTCGAATCCTGCACGGATCAAGAAATTTATGGCCTACAAATAATAGTTCCCGACTCCACGATATAAGAGAAAATCTTAGTGTGGGTAACGTTTTATAGGAATAAGAAAAAAATTATAATCCCGACATTTCAAGTACTTTACAGCACCCGGGGCGCTGAGGTGTTCGACGTTCTAAAATCATTTTACTTAAAAAAAAAAAAACTAATTTTATTCAAATTTTAGTATTTGCATAAATGTATGAAATCATGACTAACTAATAATTACAAATCCGCCTATAAAAATCCACTGCTAAATATAGGCCTCCGTAAATTGCCTCATAAGAGGGATTTTGCCATAACTGCCACGCTCGATAGGCAGGCAACCGCAGCTTTTTATTAATTGTGAGTTTCTCTCTGTTGCATCTTACTCATACTCATCTTACTGTATGAGATAGTGGATATATTTACATCACCACTAGAAAGAAAAAATAATGTTTTTTTTAAATACAATAAACATTTTAGTTTCGAATTTCCTACATCACATTATTTGCAAGTTATAAAACTTGGGATTAAAGAAAAAAGTTTTCGCGAGACTCGGTAAAGCGTGCTATTTACTTTTCCTTCGTTATTATAAAGATATAAGTTTTTCGTCGCTTTGATAGGTCGTTCGGAAATAATATCGGAAAGCAAACAACTACTTTACTACAAAAGTTGTACGAAAAAAGACATAAAAATTGTTTTCTGTTAAATTTTACCTGCACACAAAAAAAAGAACGACAGTCAAGTCATGGTAAAGTGTAGAGACTGACTAAGAAGTTCTGGGTTTGTGTCCGGTATCCCTTTACTGCTCATTTGTGCACTAGTCATTATGACCTAAATGTTTAATTCATTCATACATTATAGCTTATTAAAATTCCATTACTAAACAAAGACCACAGTTTGCCTCACATGGCTAATGTTTGTCATAGTTGCTGTGCTTGACATGAGACTTTAGACCTACAGTTTTTATTACCAGGATTATGATGCTGCATATTTTCAGTTTCACATCCCTCTGTCACCTCTCAAGTGCTATTAAACTTCCAGATACATATCTTTGTAGTTTATTATACCTACGTTTCTACGCGACCGTTTGATATGGGAATAAGTGATGATATATTTTACTATATCAATTTATACACAGGTACAGTTACTAATTGGTGGCTGGGTTTTTCGCCGTCTTTTTAATTATGTTTTTGCCTTTAGATCACAATCGGATCTACAAATACTCACAGACACCCACAGTATGATATGAGTTAGTTGGATTTACATACACCGCCACAACACGAGGTGTTGGCTTCAACTAGGCAAACCCAAGACTCAGTTATGACTGACATAATATAAACACGTATCTACGCGACGGTACAAGTTTGAAATTCTATACGTCAGTGTTGATCGCAGTTAATTATAAATTCGTAGCCCTCTTATTGTCTACGTTATTTTTAGTTTCAACTTACATACATAGAATTAAAGTGTATTATGAATACTTTTACTTCAATAATGCATTCTTGCATGTTCATAAATGTATTATAGTTTTATAATATACGCCATTCTTCTAATGAAAAGAATTAATCCTCAAAGACCTTTGGGTTATTACTTCCGCCAATATATCTCTTTCGCCAATATTGAAAACGCTTTGATTAATTAAAAAATCGTGTAAATTATTTACTGGCTAATTAAATATTCAAAATAAGAAAAGCCTATCTTACTTAATTTAACATTTTTGAACACTTGACTTGCCTTGAATAAAACTATTATTTACGGATTTTATCGCGTTTAATTACTTTAATTTATTTTTATTATTATCCCGACGTTTCGGGTGCTTTACAGCGCCCATGGTCACGGGGGGGACTGAGATGTTTGACGTCCCAATGTCATAGTTAGTCCGGCTACCTTCAGTTTTTTAATATTAATTTTTGGTCCGATTTACGCAAAACGAGCTTATAGTATCATGAAGTCTTGCAGTGGTATGCTTGGGTTTGGGTTTAATTTTGTTGATTATAGGATCCCAAGCAGATGGTAGCACCCAACCATCTTCTCTATTGAAATTTGGATGTTTTTTTAATTTCAATAGCCTCGCGTATCATCCTTGGTAGGAATCGGTGTTCTTTTGCGAGAATTTGTGGTTTATCAAATCTAATGTAATGGTGGGGACGATCTTGAACATGTTCGCAGACTGCAGACTTCCCGGAGCGTCGGTGCTTCACATCAGCCATATGTTCCTTCACGCGGGTTTTTATAGATCTCTTTGTTTGACCTATGTAAGAGAGACCACATTCACAATCTAGCTTGTACACACCTGCATCTTGTAGAGGAATATTACATTTGATGGATGGTAAAAATTGACTAATCTTCTTCAGCGGCTTGTAGTATGTCTTAATGGACGCTCGCTTCAAGATGTAGCCAATCTTGTCCGTGACTCCTCCAACATATGGTAGTAGAGCAGGTGCGCGCTCAACTGTTGCCGGCTTCACTCGTTCACTGTGACGTAGGCGCGGGACCCGAAGCTTGTTGTCTTGCAATACTTGCTTGACGTGCTGAAGCTCCGCGGCCAGATGTTTTCTGTCACAGATCCCTCGTGCTCTCTGAAACAAAGATTTACCCACGGTAGCTAACTGTGAAGGATGATGGTGAGATTCACCATTTAGATATCGGTTGGTATGGGTCTTTTTCCTATACACAGTGTGACCAATAGTGTTATCAGGATTTCGGATGACTAAAACATCTAGGAAAGCTAAAGAATTATTTGCCTCTAACTCCATTGTGAATTGTATTTTAGAGTTTATGGAGTTAAGGTGGTCTAAAAATGCAGTTACTTTGTCAGATGGTAAAATTGTGAAAGTGTCGTCTACGTACCGCTTGTAGAACCTTGGATTTACAGGAGCAGTAAGAAGGGCTTTCTCCTCAAAGTCCTCCATGAATATGTCGGCGACTATGGGAGACACAGGTGAGCCCATCGCCACACCATCTACTTGCTTGTAGAACTCCTCCTTCCACAATAGATAGCCAGATGTGAGGCAATGTTCAAGTAGTATTGCATATTCTTGAGGCATGTTATTTTTTTCTAGCTTCCTAGTTACAATTGAGATGCAGTCCACAATAGGTAGGCATGTAAATAGTGACTGAACATCAAAACTGACCATAGTTTCATTGTTAGCGAGATGTAGGTCTTTTGTCTCACTCACAAAATGGTATGAATCCTTTGTGTGTGCTCTGGTATGTCCTCTTAGTGGTGATAGTATTCTTGCTAAGTATTGTGCCAGCTTATAAGTTGGTGAATCGATCTGGCTCACTATGGGACGTAGTGGAGCGTTTGGTTTGTGTATCTTCTTATATAGTCTTATATAGTCTCTCATAGGTCAAACAAAGAGATCTATAAAAACCCGCGTGAAGGAACATATGGCTGATGTGAAGCACCGACGCTCCGGGAAGTCTCAGTCTGCGAACATGTTCAAGATCGTCCCCACCATTACATTAGATTTGATAAACCACAAATTCTCGCAAAAGAACACCGATTCCTACCAAGGATGATACGCGAGGCTACTGAAATTAAAAAACATCCAAATTTCAATAGAGAAGATGGTTGGGTGCTACCATCTGCTTGGGATCCTATAATCAACAAAATTAAACTCAAACCCAAGCATACCACTGCAAGACTTCATGATACTATAAGCTCGTTTTGCGTAAATCGGACCAAAAATTAATATTAAAAAACTGAAGGTAGCCGGACTAACTATGACATTGGGACGTCAAACATCTCAGTCCCCCCCGTGACCATGGGCTCTGTAAAGCACCCGAAACGTCGGGATAATAATAAAAATAAATTAAAGTAATTAAACGCGATAAAATCCGTAAATAATAGTTTTATTCAATGTGTAGTGTTCGCGTAAATTTAAGAAATCATTATGTGAACCAGTACGGACTGGTAATAGCAAATAAAATTCGCCGATTAGAAGATCTTAAAACCAAGCGCGCAAGATATATAACATCTTTAAATTTCTTGAAGAGATGCAGAGACCATAATCTCATTCCTACGTGTGTCAAAATATCAACAAAGAAGGACATTCGAGGAAGCGCTAAGATCTTAAATCAGGCAAGTAAAAAGTTGTTACGGACGGTGATTCAGCAGAAACGGTTCGATTTACATTTCATAAACAACACCATAGACAATTTGTCCAGTGAACTAAAGACAATTTTAACGACATTTGATTTTAATAATTGCATCGAAACTTTAAACAAACGAGAAACATCAAAATACAATGAATGCAAAAATAAACAAATAGAAAAATACCAAAAATTAACGATCAAATCAAATGCCAAACATCCAAGTCAACGCCAGAACAATAAACAACCGTTGACCATAGACACAAACTATAAACAACGCACTGTCTGTAATTTGTCAAAACATACACTGGACGAACCGACAATGAAAGTATTAGCGAAGGGAATGAACTTCGCATTAACTCCGCGAAAAATCCCGTACGAAGAAATTATCTGCAGTGTTGAGGATTGTCTGTTTAAGAATAATATCGGTAAGGAAGATTTGGAGGCCATACGTCAAGATATTTCGTCCTTGTTACGTCGCAGTTCAGTGCCGAAACCAAACCTTCCCAAAGACGAATTTACAGCGCTAAATAACTTACGGAACAGACCAGAACTCACGATTCTCCGCGCGGATAAAGGAAATGCTACGGTAGTAATGGACACGTCGGAATATAATTTTAAAATACAACAACTTTTATCGGACGAAAGTACATATAAAAAGGTCAAAACAGACCCTACAACTAACACGCTTAAAACAACTAGCGATTTAATAAAGAAATACTCCGAAAAATTAAATCTCGACGTGAATTCGCTAATACCATCATGTGCCAAACCACCGAGGTTGTATGGGTTACCGAAGATACACAAACCAAACGCTCCACTACGTCCCATAGTGAGCCAGATCGATTCACCAACTTATAAGCTGGCACAATACTTAGCAAAAATACTATCACCACTGAGAGGATATACCAGAGTACACACAAAGGATTCATACCATTTTGTGAGTGAGACAAAAGACCTACATCTCGCTAACAATGAAACTATGGTCAGTTTTGATGTTCAGTCACTATTTACATGCCTACCTATTGTGGACTGCATCTCAATTGTAACTAGGAAGCTAGAAGAAAATAACATGCCTCAAGAATATGCAATACTACTTGAACATTGCCTCACATCTGGCTATCTATTGTGGAAGGAGGAGTTCTACAAGCAAGTAGATGGTGTGGCGATGGGCTCACCTGTGTCTCCCATAGTCGCCGACATATTCATGGAGGACTTTGAGGAGAAAGCCCTTCTTACTGCTCCTGTAAATCCAAGGTTCTACAAGCGGTACGTAGACGACACTTTCACAATTTTACCATCTGACAAAGTAACTGCATTTTTAGACCACCTTAACTCCATAAACTCTAAAATACAATTCACAATGGAGTTAGAGGCAAATAATTCTTTAGCTTTCCTAGATGTTTTAGTCATCCGAAATCCTGATAACACTATTGGTCACACTGTGTATAGGAAAAAGACCCATACCAACCGATATCTAAATGGTGAATCTCACCATCATCCTTCACAGTTAGCTACCGTGGGTAAATCTTTGTTTCAGAGAGCACGAGGGATCTGTGACAGAAAACATCTGGCCGCGGAGCTTCAGCACGTCAAGCAAGTATTGCAAGACAACAAGCTTCGGGTCCCGCGCCTACGTCACAGTGAACGAGTGAAGCCGGCAACAGTTGAGCGCGCACCTGCTCTACTACCATATGTTGGAGGAGTCACGGACAAGATTGGCTACATCTTGAAGCGAGCGTCCATTAAGACATACTACAAGCCGCTGAAGAAGATTAGTCAATTTTTACCATCCATCAAATGTAATATTCCTCTACAAGATGCAGGTGTGTACAAGCTAGATTGTGAATGTGGTCTCTCTTACATAGGTCAAACAAAGAGATCTATAAAAACCCGCGTGAAGGAACATATGGCTGATGTGAAGCACCGACGCTCCGGGAAGTCTGCAGTCTGCGAACATGTTCAAGATCGTCCCCACCATTACATTAGATTTGATAAACCACAAATTCTCGCAAAAGAACACCGATTCCTACCAAGGATGATACGCGAGGCTATTGAAATTAAAAAACATCCAAATTTCAATAGAGAAGATGGTTGGGGTGCTACCATTTGCTTGGGATCCTATAATCAACAAAATTAAACCCAAACCCAAGCATACCACTGCAAGACTTCATGATACTATAAGCTCGTTTTGCGTAAATCGGACCAAAAATTAATATTAAAAAACTGAAGGTAGCCGGACTAACTATGACATTGGGACGTCAAACATCTCAGTCCCCCCCGTGACCATGGGCGCTGTAAAGCACCCGAAACGTCGGGATAATAATAAAAATAAATTAAAGTAATTAAACGCGATAAAATCCGTAAATAATAGTTTTATTCAATGTGTAGTGTTCGCGTAAATTTAAGAAATCATTACTTGACTTGCCGTTCATTTACCTTATATACATAGGTGTTCACTCATTGACTGTGTAATGACGGCCTTAGAATATCCATTATAAGAATATCGATATGGGCAAATTTTTCAGTGGATGTCGTAAGAGGCTGCAGAGGGAGAAAACCGGTTACTAGGCAGTAGTGTCTTCCTTATAACGACTAAAAATATATAACTGTAACAAATATGATTGCCAAAGTTGCACTACAGACTTTTGATAGGCAGTAACAGTAACGGTAATGGTACACTCTAGTGTAATTCATGTGTGTAATGTGATACCCATAAAATTCAAGACACATCATGATAGGTCATTAGTAAATTCATATTGCGGAATGTATTTTATAATAGACTAACGATCAATCCCCGCTTCGTCTGGGTAGCGTCTATTGACGTGGCGTTATTTAGATTTAAAACAATTTATCAAACATACATACATACATAAACACTCACGCCTGTCACCCAGAGGGGTAGGCAGAGACTACAGACTTCCATTTGGCACGATCCTGACACACCTCTCTCGCCTCCTTAACATCCATATACCTGCGTTTACATTCTCGTCGGTTAAGGGTACTCCTAATTTGGCCCGTTTTTAATAAATCGCTAATTTGGTCGATAAATTTTCGCCTAGGGCATCCCTTTCCGACTCTGCCATTCACTTATGCAACATAAATTTTCTTTGTCACTTTTTCCTCATTCATTCTTTCCACATGACTAAACCACCGAAGCATTCCTTTCTTAATACTGGTCACGACATCATCTTGCAAACCGATTCTCAAAAAATCAAAGTGCTTTGGACAAAATTAGGATAAAATTTATTGTATTGCTCTCTATATGTTCGTTAAGCTTCATTATAATCGGTTAAGCCATTCCGAAGATTGGCCCAGACAGAGAAATGGTTATCCAAGTCTGGAACGCAAACAACCCCTTCAGCTGACAGAATACAGTTATTTTAATATTACAGGTAGGTATTTTATTTCATTCATGTGTATAGATGTTTAAAAATTCCACTTTTTAACAATTAAAATATGATTTGCGGATAAAATATTTACTTGTTTACAAAGCAATAGCCAATCTCCAACAGACACGCTGTTTCTACGACCACTACATACTTTGTAAAAGCAAGCAATACGGGCAATCTATAACTTGGTCCATCGCGAGTTGCTACGTGACCTAATATATTTCGTTGTTTGATTTTAAGAACCTCATGTACGTACAGAAAAATGTAAACTTATTTAATAAAATACGGAATGTCTCCAGTAAAACGAGTTGAGGAAATGCGCTAGAAGTTTCTAAATTTTGATTAGCTAAAATATTAAAGTGCTTATTAAGGAAATTTATTAAAAAAAAAACATTTTACTGACATCGAGGCATTCCTTCTTAGTCCTCAGGGGTGACAACGCATCAGTTTTTTGATTCTTATTCGAGTCTATGGTCCAATTACCAACAAGTGGACTGTGTGCTCGATTACCCCTTATCCTATATAAAAAAGAATTAAAACTTGTCAGCACTCGCAAGTTCCCTAACTGCTGATACATTGTGAAAATGACAACAAACCAGAAATTAAAATATTACTGCGCTGTAGCACTTAAGCAATTACGAATATTTTTAAAAAGGCGTTTTAAACAATGTGTAGACGTTTGACGTAGTATTTTGATTATAATGTTGTAATAAATGGTATCGTATCACGGTATTTAATAAAACAACCTGGACAAAAGCTATAATCATTATAACATTTTGCCACAGAGTTTCTTGCCGGTTCTTCTCTGAAGTTTTATTTTTGTGTACTGGTACAGATTATGAGGTTCATTAAAGTTTTAATCAAGCGTAAATTAAATAAAAAGTTGTGACTTTGTCAACTGAAATTGTGAAATACATTGAAAACCGCAATAGAGTTTCGCTTCATAATGAGGTGCTATCTAGCGTTAACACTCAGCAACGATTCGATGCTAAATAACCAAATATTATTATAATATACTTTCTTGCATGGTGGATACAGATTAACTGCTAAAATTATTTTTAGCCGGTAATAATCTTTTTTTGTTGTAAAAACGCAGTTTGATTTTGTCTCGTTTCGTGATGTTATTTTATATACTAGTACATAACAATACAAATACCAGCAATCGAATTCGGAACAATTATTTGTAGGGCACGATACGGGCAAGTTTTGAATGCGTAGCCCTGACTATAGCAGCGATACGCCACTACACAACCACAACTATCAATAAACTGGTAAAAATAAATACACTAGTAAAATTACTTATATCTATGTCATTGAATTAAGGGTAAGAAAACAAAGCGATGCTTATTTATGCTTTCACAAGCTTTGTTTTGCATTTCAATGCCATTTTGTCAGAAACATTCGCGCTCGCTGGCACAAAATCTCACCAAAGTTTCATCGTATTCGGATGAATGGTACATAAACTCATATAAAACAAACAAAAAAATATACTTTTTTTTTCAGAAACCCTCGTGGGCGGGCACATCATAACTCACTAAAGTTTAATCGTATTCGGATGAATGGAAAAGGTATAATAAACAAAGATTATTTTTATGCAATATTTAGTGTTATATTTGTCTCATATAATAGATATATACTCGTATAGAATTCAAAATACATCCGTCATCATTCCAAGGCATCAGAATTTAATTTTTTCTAAGATACATCATGTAGATGTTTATAGGCCACAGCCTTCAGGTGAACTACGCCCTCGCTTATCAACTTTTTCTTTATAAAAAAGGAGAAAACCTTATAGTATTAGGTATGTATGTTTACGATTGGAGATGATCTGGTGACATATGGTACAGATTTTACCTGGTTGAGGCACCGGTTTTTCACCTATCATCATTTATTATCTGTTGCTGTCTATACTGTAGTGACTATTTTTACCATCTGGAAAATAATATAGTGTTTTGTGTAGGTGCATAGAAGCTATTCTCGAAGGTATTTGTAAAATACAACAAAATATAACTATATACGCAAAATTTCCGAATAACCAAAAAAATACATAGAAATAATTCATCCTACAGCTGAGATGGAATACTTTACAGACTGTAATTATATAGTGGACCTTTGGTAATCCGTCCATTTTGTAATTTTGCAGGGCAGTGTCGAACTATCGAAATTATCGAATTATAGAGTACCCCTATAGCCCTCATGAGCCGACAGTTTATAATGGACTCCATTGTTTTGGAGGCCTGTAGTTGGACGGGTCTGACCAGTCGCTTTTTTTAGGGATGGGGTGGACCCAAGCTGTCTTCCATTAATTCGGGACTACGCCTTGGGAGTAGGAGTACGAGTAGGAAAACATGTTCCAACTCCGATACACGTCTTCAGGCCCAATCGACTAGCTGCCGTCCATGAAGAGGAGTGCTCTGCGAAACGAGCGCTGTGTAAATCGCACACATTTTTTTAAGCGACAGTAGCCTAATGGCAGGGCGCGGACTGCGAACTCAAAAAGGTCGTGGGTTCGAATCCGCCATTCGACTACTGGCGTGAACCACTCGTAACACAAGTGATTTAAGCTTACCACGAGTGGTAAAGGGGAATATTAGTAATGTTTATAACATTGTTAATATACTTTTTAAAAAAAAATTATCATCAGGTTGACTGTGTTCCCGTTTGTCACTCCTATTTCTATAAAAATTACTACTTAGTTACATAAATATAATAAATCTGACTACGAAATTATTATTCGGTTATCAAACGTATGATGTCGCACGAATTTTCTAGAGAGCTTTTAATATCTCTAAAAAAGCAAATATCTTACCTCACTCTTACAATAGGCACAGAAGCAATTGTTATGATAGATAATAAAATTTGATTACTGTCAAAAATTAAAATTGCAGTTAGTAATACTTAAAAATAAAGGGTATTAATCTAAAATATCTGTATAGACAAACCGCTATTAGGATCGAGCCTGCGGCTAAATAGTCAGGAATTCTAACCATTTAAACACGGCTGACATCGGTTAAAATATAACTAAAGTAGATTGTGGTACAAATCTACATAAAAATGTCGCGAAAATTCATTTGTAAAAAATATTTTACATATCTAATTCCATGATCTCATCGTCGTTGGTAAAAATAATTTTCAACCAGTTTTTCTTTCGGTATTGACTAGTTGCCACTATTGAAATCTTTGAAAAGTTGATGTAGGTCAAAATAAGAAAATCTTAAAATAAAAATACTGATATAGGAATACTTTAAAGAAATTTGAAGCTTGTTTTAGGTTATTTGATTATAAGAAAATGAGGTTTAATTAGGTTTGAAAGAAATAAGTTTCTTTTTAATTTGAAAAAAATAATAATAATACAAAAACAGAGAGGTTTGAAGTCTGCCAACACGCATCGCAGCGGACACTTCCTTGCCATAAAAAAATCCTTGAATGTGTGAGAAGAGGCTTCAGTCCAGTGGTTTATAAAAGTAAGTTAGTATTAACTTTAAATTTATAATATAAAAACCAAAGAAGTTTTTACATGGATTTGACATCCATTTGTTTTTTTTAACCGTTAAATAAATAAGAGGTTCTTAATTTAATTAATTAAATTTGAAAGATATATTTTTTATGTATGACAACTAATATTTATATACCACGTTGTCTAATTTCAATGATCTTTTTGTCAATGAATTTTTGTGAGAAGAGGAACCCGGGGTGGTCTTAAAATTTGGTTAGGATCTTATGATGGGGTCCATGAGAAATTTTCAAAAACACTGGCACTATATTTTATGGGTGAATAAACTCCTTAACGTTTCAACCGATTTCCTTGAAAAGGTATTCTTTTCCGTTAATTAAAGTCAGTTTATACTTTTTTTAAAGTTTAATTATATCCTAGATACACTTTAAAAACCTTATATAATTTTATGAAAATTTACTTTACAGCATATATTATATACTTATTATACGATGCTCGCTAAAATTTTGTTTATAGAGTGCAAAAGATAATTTAATTAAAAAAAATGATATAATTAAGTGATGTTCGTGAAAAATATTCCATAAAAAATCTTTCTGGTTAAATGAGTATACGTTTTAAATTACTTATAAGATATATTGTGTTATCGATCCAATATCGTAGTTTGATTGTATAACTGTTACACAATATATTTGTTTAATATTATATTTTTTACCTTCCATCTCATTAACAGCCTCTTTAAAATACTTATGGGTATAGGTTTTTTCAAGAATGCGTGAGCTTTTTGCAAACTTTACTTGAAAGATTTCCCCCATTTTCAATATAGCAGGTGGGTTGAAAGTAGAGCCAGTACTAATAAAATAATGCAAGCTACTATTTCTACGCTGTTAACCTTTTTTGGATGGATTGATGGATTTGTTAAATAAACGAGTGGTAAACACACACGCACGCGCACGCACATACGCACACAGTCGGCCGGACGTCCAGCCGGGAATAGTCAGAACGGCTTCCTAGAACCTCAAAACGTGGAGATCTCATGTAAATTTTCATTCTCAAAATCAAAGCGGGAAGTTAAAAATACACTCGAATTGAGAAACTCTTCTTTTTTTGAAAACGGTTGAAAGCCTGGTATGGTAAGCGTTTAAAAAAAAGTAATTTTTTCTAGCTGAAGAGGGTAATGTAAAAGAAGAAGGAAGTCATATTTCCACTTATAATTTTTTTGGACTTTAGAGTAATTTTTTTTTCTTGCATTTTAACTTTCTGAAATTCTGGATTTTTTTAAATAAAAGGTACGTTGCATAAATATTTATAAACAGCCTTTGTATGATGTTAATAGAGGTTGTAACAAAGCCTATATCAATATAATTAAAAATGACCCTTTCGCAGTCTTCGTTAAAATATTTACGTTTAATTATAATAGGATCAAACGTAGTATTAATTTAGTTTATGTAAAGTACAAAGCCTTATAGAAATTTCGGCAGAATATACTGATATTTTAAACACTTGTATATATGCCAGGATAATCTTATTCAAAAGAGATTTATAATTTGAGATTTTGTGAAGAAATTTTTGCTTTTTTCATTTATTGGAATAGGAGTTATAACAACTCTTAAAATTTATTATTTAATTTTTTTTTTCAAAGAGGCCAGTTCAACATAACATCAGTTTCGTATGTCAACACCTCTTTTATAGATAAGGGTGACAAGTGAGCACACAGTCTGTCAGATGGTAAGTGAATGCTGGCCTATATACATATATGTACATTATATGGCCTATAATAGTATATATAGTGGCCTATATACATATATGTACATTATACATCTATCCTCGATCAACAATAAAAATGCAGATGCATTGTCATCCCCGCGGATCACTTTCGGTAGTATTATGTGAGAGCGTGGACCTACCTATATCGAGCAGATCCATTCGTGTTGCAGCCATGAATCAATCACCTATAGCGTGGCCACGTATTAAAATCGTTAGAAAATTCAACTCTACAGCAGGGCAATTTTTTATTGTATTCTTCTTCTACTCCCTTGATAAAATTTTTGGAAGTATTTGTAAACCGCTGGTTAGAGATCTCATGCGAAACCGTTGCAGTGTTACAACTACTGCCTATCACAAGTAATTGGCATTTTCAGCACCGTTAACGTTAGTTTGAGAGCATATCTAAAGTCTACTGCAGAATAAATGTCTCCTCCATATATTGCCTCATATTTGAAATAATTGCCAATCTTATCAGGCGGGCTTGCAACCGTTTAAATTTTTAGGAACATGCTGCTGTCACATCTTTTAGTTTAATTTTCTCTGTCGCCTTTCACAACACTTACTAGGCGATAGGGAAAAGTGAAATTTTTACCGACACGTAAAATGCACCATTTAATGATTTTTTTACGTGGTAGAGCCATGCTGCAGTTATATTAGTACTATAGTTGTAGTACGAATGGGTCGGCTCGACCGGGGAAAAACCACGCTCTCGCAGAATACCAGCGTAAAATAGTAGCTTAATGCTGCTGTGCTTCATATGGCAAGTGTAGAGAACCGGAGACCCTTTTACTGGAAATGAGGCGTTCCATCTTGGTCTTAGATTGATAATATAACATCGACGTTCTTAGGTCGCTTCTAATTACAAAATCTCGGCATAATTCTTCCGGGTCTTAATCTCTCGGAGAAGCAAAAATAACCGTCTAAAGAAATGTCCGAGCATCTTGTAATAAATTGATAAATCATTCTATCTTTTAAATATTTATTTCTGAGGACAACTGGTATTTTAAAATTTAATTAGACAAATGTAATACTTAAAGATTCAAAAACACATAATATAAAAATTAAAATACAGTTAAGAAAATAATTAATTGCAAGAGTTAAAGATTGTTAATAATTGCTTGTAATTTTCAATCTATGAAAATGAATAATTTTGTGAACTTTGTATTTAGAATTTATGAAAGTTTCAAGAGTTAAGCTGAATTGTCAATTATAATTTTCGATTTCTGAAATTCAGATTTTTTTGAATTTACTAGTAGAAAATGACCCAATAAAATCAGGTGTCTCTGATCGAAGAAGACACGGAAAAATAAATGCTGGATTTCAATAACTCATATTTATTTAATAAAAAGAAAATAAGTTTATTTAGTAACACGGTATAACAATTTGCTTACGATAATAAAATATTATAAACCATAATAGTAAAGTAAAGTAAAGTTACAGCCTATATACGTCCCACTGCTGGACACAGGCCTCCCCTCATTTCTGAGGGGGTTTTAGGGCAAGGAAGTGTCCGCCGCGCTGCCCTAATGCGTGTTGGCGAACTTTACATGTCTTCGAAATATTTTTTTCTTATTCCTCAGACATGCAGGTTTCCTCACGATGTTTTCCTTCACCGCCGAGCACGTGGTAAATCAGCACTTAAAATTGCAATTAACAATTTCATTGGTGCCGGCGGGGCTCGAACCCGGGTTACTCGCGTTCTGCTATATTTACAGCGAGCGTTAACCATCTGAGCTACCACGGCTCTAAAAAAACATAATAATGAACCATAATATTATAATACCATTTGGTAAATGGTTACTTCTTGATACTGATAAAGTAATTCGACGCTGACCTTGTGTGGGTACAAATAATTTTTTTACAAAAATTAAATAAAAGGAATTATCATAAAATTTTACGTAAAATGGTTAAAAATATTGGAACCATTACGTCTGCTATCAACTATCAAATATACATATTTATAACAAAAAATATAATAAAAGTAGCAATTACTTAAATAAAATTAAAAAGAAAAGAAAAAAGAGAATAGAAAAGTATGTAAGTCATAGTTATAATTTTCAATAACTTGATTTTAAATATAAAGTAAATACATATTTTTTGTAACAATAATATATAGTATTTTGAAATAAATGATTTTATTCTTTGCATGCTCTATTACTGATTTTATTTGTATTTTAATTGCTTTCACAGAAAATTGTAGTGGTGGTTTGCAAACCGCCATTGGATGCAAAAATCTTTTCCATCTCACTCCCATCGGTAACGGCAACCCTTGCGATTTCTATCCTGCTTCTCTCTCTAACAGACACTTAGTTGGCACGGGACAAATCCCTTATGTAAGGCAGTGCTTTTCGTCTGAGCGGCCTGAATAGACGCGCGCGGCAGTACTAAAACAACAACGATATGTGCCGAACCGTGATTTTCCTCGAATGGTGTTGATATTTTACAACTCAGATGGAAATTCGCTAATCTTATTTTAAAAACAAGTGACATTCAACTATGTGAATTTTATCGTGAATGAACGAAAATAAAGTTCTTAAACTTAATTTTTCATAAAGTTGGTGTTAAGATTAAAAGTATTTATCTAAGTAAAATTAAATAGTTTTAATAATTAATTTACGGATAGCTGTTTTCTATTAAGTGCTGTAACTTCTTGTCACTAAAATTGACTCCTCTATAGACCGTTTTACTTATCCCTTAACAAAATAAAAATAGCCTAGCGAGCGGCATCCAGCAGGATCTTTTAATATATGACGCGACATTAATTTTAAAAGCCGAAAGTGTCATTCGGTTATTTGTCAACGGGTTAATTACAAACGAAAATAAACGTTGACAGATTTAGTGAAGAAAGCTAAGCTTATTAAAACAGATAAGTTTTGACATGATGAGTTCAGAACATTTAGTGGTTGTATATCAACGAGATGTTTCAATGTAAAAATTAAACCGTAAATTAATTTAAAAAAAAAACTTTAGATTTAAAAATGTAAACAACAGTAGTGAATTATTACTAAATATCCATCTATTCGAGTGTATATTGTTAAAGACATAGGAAACCAGTAAAAATGACAGAAAATTCGAAAAGGAAATTAAGGCATTCGCACGTATTGAATGCAATAATTCTCTTCATCTCCATGATATACGGTAAGTGATTAGTGATTAAGTTTATATAAACATTATATTCATTGTTCAATATTTTACAACCCAATAGTTTCAAAGAATTTTTATTTTGCGTTCATTAATTGCAGCTTATCGAAGTCTACTGCTAAACATAGGCCTCCACGTAGATTGCCTCATAATGGGCATATTTGTCATAATTGCCACGCCTGGCAGGTGGGTTGCCAACCACAGTTTTTTTTAAATTGCTGCCTATTGGAAAGAAGCTGTAGCCCATCTTCTGGTTTATTTCCCTTTGCTGTCTCTTACGACACCCGCGGGACGCTACGAGGACCCTACTTACGCCGCCTCTACATTATTACAAATTACAGAAGATTTTTATTAGAAAAATAATTTCATAACCATTAAAATAATGAAACTTTAAGTTGAATTACGTAAAATAAACTCAGATTAACAGCAGTTAATTTGTTTTTCAATTACTGAAAATATTGAAATTTCTTATTTTGAGTCACCTATACATATAAATAAAATTTAAGTGTCTGTCCGTAATTTCAAAATAACTGTCTTTGATTAAGCTCTGGTGGTTATTTACATATACTTAGACATGATGACCGTTTTTAAAATTTTTGTCTGTCTGATTGCCCGAGCTGATCTTTGGAATGTCACAAGCAGAGAAATACTCAAAGTAATATAAACTATTTTGAACCGAAAAGCTTAGATGTTCAAGAAAATATAAAATTATAATTTGTAAATATCTTATCCTACCCAATCTTAGCTAGCGCGAGAAATAAAGTAAAAACAGTGAAGAAATGTTATTTTTAATTTTTATTTATAGTACAAAAAATAATCAACACACTTTTTAAAGAAAACGGCATCAGAATGTTTATTTAAATATTTCCAATTTATTTATATAAATAAATACAACCGACAAATTTGATGCCCTATAAGCGAACGAACTTAACGAGTTTTCGTAAAACTTCGTCTAATTTATTTCCAAAATTCCTAATCCGAGTGATTTGAAATTTTCCAAGAGTTAGACATTCTCTTCGAAAGTAAAGGAAGATAGACAAAGGAGGTTATTAAAATTAGAAATCGATGTAGGTACGAAATGTAATTACATGCCGTAAACTTTGTCTTCGATCCTTCGAAAATTAAGTCTTCTTATCATTATACTTCGAAGAAAATAATTAAATCGAAATTAAAAACTTGAAGCTTTTTATTCTTTTATTACGTGATCGAGACATGTTGCAGCTACATTATGGTAGGAGTACGAATAGCTCGACTAACCGGGGAAGGCACCTTAATGCTATCGGGTTTTTAAGGTGAGTGAAAAGAACCGGGAGATTCTTGTTACTGGAAACGAGGCATTCCATCTTTGTCTTCAGGGGTAACAGTGCATCTGTATTTTGTTTCTTAATTAAAGATAAATGTAAGTGTGTATGAGTTAAAACATCGACTTAACATCGGTAACTCTTTGCTGGCTTGTCATCGTTATTCTACAAAAATATTATGTGGACATAATTTTGTCTTAGACTCCATAATGGCAGGAACTCTGTAATCGCAAACTTTATGCTTTATCAGAATTCTTGAGAAGATTAAAGGACTTCCTCTAGACTACCACTAAATTTAATCGTAAATTCTCTTCTTCTTCTGATTCTCGGCGATGCCGGTTCTATTGCGATCTAACAGAAATCCACTAAAAATAAGCTTATTCGACTATCAAAAGTTTTTTTATAGATAAATTTGTATAAAATAAATATGATCGTGTATCAGGTAAATTGAATTCGCCTTTAACGGAATATTTGTGCTAACTATTTAAAATTAAAAAACATGACTGGCAAGTCATTTATAGTTCTAGTTGTTCGTTTATGCGCCTCAGTATGGCAAACACTTAACATAAGGTGGTCACCCTAATTCTATTTAAAAAAGTTGAACAACAGTATAATAGATAAAAAACGAAGTTGAATAGATTGAAATATTAATCCCTATATTCAAAAAATAGTAAACGTATGAAACTAGGTTAGTTGCATTAAAATTTTGAATTGTAAATTATACTTGAACGTCAAAACTTTCACGGTCTATATACACGTTTTATTTATATTTGGAGTATTACTTGCAGATACATGATAAGCCCTCCTTGCTTATGTACTTACATGTTATAATTTAATTTCAGCCCATTATAAACTTCCGTACTGAATAATTTTGCTTCCCTGTCAATTAAGAAAGTTTTAAATGGAAGCAGAAATTTTCAGGATCTCATAATCAAGTGCCGTGAGCTCTTGCGAAGAGAAAATTCTGTAAATGCACTTAGCGGAGTGCCTTGACGGTCCAATGAATGGTTACTTTGAGAGTAGAAAGTTTTAATTTTCATTGTACAGGCAATTATTATGTTGGAACGAGTGAAATGAAATGATTTTTGTTTTATTGCGTTTTGTAGTATGGTGTTATTCACTGGTCAAATTAGTAGTTTTATTGCGTTTTGTAGTATGATGTTATTCACTGGTCAAATTAGTATATTTATCGAATTAAGTTTTTTTTTTGTTTTTGAAAAGGATATAGAATATATAAGAATAGAAACCAAGTACGTGGTGACGGTTTAAGATTATCCACTACCCGTATCATTCAGTGAGTGTTGTAAAAAGCGGTTGAGGGACATCAAACCAGTAGATGGGCAGCGGCATCTTCCCGATACCAGAACAATAAACTTCGGTTGCTAACCAGCTTGCCAACTATAGAAAATTTCCCCATTATGAGGCACTAAAGGGAGGCTTCGGATCAGTGGTTGACTTTTGATAGGTTGTAATGGTAGCGCTAAATTAAAAATATAAGATAACATATTAAAATTATATACGCAGTATAAAAATGTTGTAGTAAACAAGCGGCTGTATCGACAACAGAAAACCAATGATAACGAAAAATAGCATCTTAAGTAATGTTATGATAGGTAATTGATAATGAATGTTATTAAAGGTAATTGATAATGAAAGTCATGATGACTCCGTGGCGCAGTAGCTTAGCAATTAGTTACAGCTCTAAGGGCCTCGCGTTCAAATTCCGCACGGAACAAGTATTCGTATGATCTACAAGTAATTCTTCCGGGTCCTTATGTTTGTCCTTGTAAAATGTATATTTGTAAACGTGGGGGCCCACGACACAGGAGAAAATCTTAGTTAGCACATGTTTTTTTAAAACGCTACGCTTAACTTAATATGCTACGCGTAGCGTTTTAAAAAAACATGTGCTGATTTAAGCATAGTAATTTATTAAAAAATATTGAAAATAATTATTTGTGAAACAACCTGATGACATATGGTGATGAAGTCGAAAATTGTAAATATTTCATAAAATTATATTCTTCACCTACTTATTCATCATCCCGTAATAGTCTGCAACTGGACTACATGGGCCTCATCCGTTACATAAAGTATTTGTCGTAAACATCACGCTTGGCAGGTGTACCACATTTGTATAAGAATCGCACCTTTGATCCTGCTGCCCGTCGCTGGTCTGGGTATTTTACGTCTGGTGTAGATATGATCTTTGGATACCACCATCGATCGAAAGCCATAAGATGTTAGTCACTTTTAATGACACCACAAAACTAAATAGGGTGATGAATTCTTTTACATCACCAACACATCGCGATATCTTAATACAATTTCTAGAGATTTGACCAAAAATAATAAAATGTTATAAATTGCGATGTAGTTCTCAAATTAAAGAAACTGAAATTATTAAAAACATATACAGATCTAAGGTAGTACTCCTATAATATGTAAACACCATCAGCCTTTGGCAATCCTTTGATGGACATATTACTTCTCCCAAAGCACCACTTAGCCCGAAACTTCTTCGCTTCGCTTCGCTGCGGCTTAACTCATCCAGTTGCCGCCGTCGCACTGCGCAGAGCTTTCATCTAAGCGCGATCTTTACTCTATGACGCGTTTACTTTACTCCATTTTCTATATGTAAAAAGTTATAAATAGCGTATTATTAGAATAATCCTTTGAATAATTTTTAATTTCCATAAACCATTTTAAATAATAACTATGTTTTAATGACGTAACATAAAGCATTTCTAATTATTATTCAGTGGGTTGAGGGCTGCGAGTTCCAATTACAATGAAAATATTTATTGCATAAACTGCAGTAAATTTTCCCATAAATGGACCCAAACCATGTGTAGTTTTTGTATGTTAAACGGCTCCAACTAAAATAATATTTTCTGAAATCAATATCATCATCAATATCATAATAGACAATCACAAGTACCCTCCTGAAAATAGGTACCAAGTAATGCCACAAAGAACGGTCTAGAGCCACGTGAAAACATCAATTTTCTATATCCCTTATTAGATTGTCACTGAAATATCTAGTATTAAATTAGCTAACCATATGTTCAACAATATACTCGCCTTCCTTAAATTTATATATATATTCATAAAATAAAGTACTATATGATTGAAAATCAAAAGTCTCCTCAATAAAATCTGAAGATAAATTTTGTCACGTATATTTGAGACACGCCCTAGGAAGCACGCGTCGTAAAAGACACGCCTTGAAATTAAAATAATAATATGTTCATTATTTTCCCTTGCTTTTTTTTAATTTGTATAAGAAAGGACGAATTCAATAAAGAAAGAATAAAAAAAATCTTTTGCCACTGGGTTTAGAGTCACACTGTATTCCAAATGAATTTGAGACTGGGTACATTAGTAAGCAGAAAAAGTATGCAATTTCATCATCATACCAGCAATCATATAACCACATCTGTATTTTTGGTGGTAGGACTCCTTTTATTCCTAAAAGTCCTCCTGTATGGGTTTCATCTTCTTACCTATTTCTACCGACAAATAGTTGTGCGTGCACTGCTGTGCTCCAGCCTTAAGGGTAGAGAGGGCCAGACTACTAACAGACTATGAAGCATTTATTCTTAATCCTGGTGACAACGCATCTTTAGAATTTAAAGCTGGCTGCATATCTAATAAGCTTGTGTCTGTTGACCGCGGTAAACTCTTACCGTCAGGTGGACTATAAGTACGTCTGTCACTTTATATTTATAAAAAAAATAGAACATAACACTTCTTCACTCACTATTTGTACCGGAAGTCATCACCATCATCATCTTGTAATCACTACATTTACTGATGGCTATGAGTCTATCCTACTACAGGAGGATTTGCCTTAATCGTCATGATTAGCAGACGGATTGTAATTTGTGACTTGAACTACGAAGAAAATATTAGTTATTCACTATATGCTGCCATCTCGAACAAATACATTTCTTACCGAATCCATTCCGAAATTCCCTGTAATCAAATTTTTTACATCATCATCATCATTACAGTCCATCACGTGTAAATTTCTGAATAAAGTCCTCCCTAAAATTGTTTCTCGTTGTGGTATTTTCCCATATTTGCAAAAACTTTAAACAGCCTATGTGCGTCTATTAGCTCAAATGTTCGCCAACTCTAACGAGAGGCAATACCTGAATGGGTTTTACTGTGATGAAGTGTCTGCCGCGCTTCTTTCTTTTCTTTCTTTGGACTTTACTATGTATATTTGTTTTTTTTTCATACATGCAGGTTTCCTCACGATATTTTCATACAGTGCTGAAGAGGTAGGTGTTGCAAGAGCTATGTATATAACATTATAACAGGCCAGTGAACGTCTAAACGTGGGATTCCCTCATAGATTTCCACAAAGCAAGGTCATCTAGTGGGACGCCCAACAATAAGTTTTCCAGTACTAGGCTGCCACTCAAAAACCTTTTTTTCCCTATTGGTTGTCGGTTCTCCGAGCTATTCATTTTGTTGATTTTATCACACAGATAAATTTCAATAAAAACACTTTCCGTAGCTCGTTGAGTGAATTTTAGCTTCCTAATACGGCCTGAAGTGAATAAAGAACCTCGTTAGAGTTTTATAAACAAAACGAATAAATCAACTGAACTTAATGCAACCTCTGTACTAAAACATACAAAAGAAAGCGAAACAAGCCTGATTCCGTTGTACTAAATTGATCCATTAATCCTTACGATTTACGTTTCATCATACATTACGAATCGAGGTCAATTAATTTAATGTTTTGTTTTGTTTACTACAGTCAACAAGGTTGCGTTAGATCTTAATGTTGAGTGAGATTTTCTTCTGAATCTAACCGGGTCATTCGTTAGTTACGAGTTTACTGAGGGAAAATAAAAAAATGTGCGCGTCAGGTTATTTCTTTCCGATTTTCTAACAAATGATATTGAATTGCTAGCACAAAACGAAAAGAAAGGTCACGTACAGTAATCTAAAGAATATATACTATGAATTTACATTTATAAAAAATTATAATTATATAAATCGTTAAAGAAAACGTTTTCTATCGCCTTCGAAGTAGTATACTTATGAATATTCATTTTGTTTTAGTTCTTATCCCGATAAAAACTAAATGTAAGGTAAGAGACATTAGAAATGTTTTCTTTTATCTTACTTATTATAAGAAGTTTTTATTTAAATATAAAAGTAGATTTGAAAAATTCGATATATTTTTAAACTAAAGTGACGAAATTCAAGTTTACCTGATGATACGAGACCCGTGTAGCCCATAGCCAAATGCAACCAATATCAAACAAAGGAGGAAATAATGATTTCTTATATTTACGCGAACACTAAACATTGATTAAAACTGCTTTTACGGATTTTATCGCGTTTAATTTAAAATTATTTTTAATTTCCGACGTTTCGGATGCTTTTCAGTACCTATGGTCACAGGAGACTGAGGGTCCCGATGTCGATGTAAACCCGGAGTACCTTCAGCTTTTTAATTATTGTTTATGGTCCGGTCTATGCAAAATGAACTTACTCTGTCTTGAAGTCTTGCAATGGTATGCTTGGGTTTAGTTTTAACTTTATTAATTACAGGGTCCCAAGCAGGTGGTAGTACCCAGCCTCCTTCTCTATTTAAATTAGGATATTTATTAATTTCAATAGCCTTACGTATCATCCTTAGTAGAAATCGATGTTCTTTCGCGAAGATTTATCGTCTATTTACGTCTAAGAGCAATTTGTGATCATATATAATTTAAAAAGATGAAGGTACTCCGGGCTAACACTGACATCGGGACGTCAGTCACCTCAGTCACCCGTGACCATGGGTGCTGGAAAGTATCCGAAACATCAGGAATTAAAAATCATTTAAAATTAAACGCGATCAAATCCGTAAACGTAGTTTCAATAAAAGTAGGAGATGTAAAGTCACCTCTGAACACTAAGTTGGAATACTGCTATATTATGGTTTTAGCACGAAAGGGTCGGCTCGACCAGGATACGACCATGCTCTTAAAGAATACCAGCGTAAAGCCTACCGACTTCTGAAAGGGTTTTAGGGCAAGGAAGTGTCCGCCGCGCTGCCCCACTGCGTGTTGTCATACTTCACATGTTTTCGAACATATATTTTTGATTTCTCAGACATGCAGGTTTCCTCAAGATGGTCCTTACCACACGATAACGGAATACCAGCGTAAAATAGCAGCTTGATGCTACTGTGTTTCGTATGGTGAGTGTAGAAAACCGGAGGCCCGTTTTACCGGAATCGAGGCATTCTATATTAGTTACCGGGGGTAAAACGCGTCTGCATTTTGATTCTTAATCGAGGTTAAATGTCTAAAACTATGGGCCACAGCATCCGTTTACCATCAGGTGGAATGTTTGTCCCTCTATAAAAATAAATAAAAATAACTATTCATGATACATATATAGCTGTTTATTGCATATTAGCGATCCGCCTTGACTTTGTCTGGTATCTTTTTCTTTTAAGATAATCATCAAAGTAAATTAAGCAATTTTTTGTACTCAATAAAACCTTAAGTTTTCTGGATATAATATAACCTAGATCACTCCCGGCATAGCTCTCCATCTGCTTGTTAAGTCTTATAACAGTAGGTTCAGCATTTCCGATGATAAGCCATGCCTGGCATAGACAGACAAACTTTTTTCGATTTCGATATAATAGTCAGACACTTCAATTTTATTTATATGTATAGATTATTTATGTTGTAAAATAATCTACATAATTACCATTACTCATGGCCTCATTACCAGTACAAAGCTTGTCCGTTTCTCGCTATTAATAATTAATAGGGTAACATTATGCTGCTATTTCATGATGGTATTTTGCATAAGAGTTGCCTTTCCCTGGTTGAGCTGACCCATTCTTGCTGCAGTCATACTTAAGCGGCAATGTGGCTCTACTACCTAAATAAGAAATAATCACTAAATAAATGTGTAGCAGATACAGTACATTAATATATATATATTGCGACGAGAACAGTAAGACAATTTCTCTGCCATGAATTTATAATACCTACTAAGATAATTAAAAATGGTCTGGCTTGATTATTAACATACATGAGATATTAACATATTTACGTATTCTATAGTTTTGCTCACGTAAAGTTCATTAAAATAACTTTGAAATTTAAAAAGTCATTTGTAGACGTAAGTATTCACAGGTTACGACTCCATTTTTCGCTTGATACGAGTAACAATAGCAGCAGACATTCTAGCATAGTATGTAATTTAATAATATGATAAGATCAAGTGCAGGTAGGTAAAGCAAGACTAGAATTAAAAAAGATAATTTTTATTCGAACTAGATATTTTGTAACTAATGTGACGTCTGTACAAAGGATTGAATAAATGAGATGTGTGAAGAGATAAAAGCAGTTTGTAATAATGCACAAAGAGTGTACCTCATGCACTTTAGTTCAACTTTATGTCTTACGAAGTTGTATTTCAGCTTAATTTGTAAAGTGTCATAAGGGGAGCAGATTAGCAATGTTCTTTGGTACAATGAAGTTCTCGCTTAGTTAAGCCTCGAGCGCCGAAAGTTCGTAGATGAATTAGATCCCGGTCCGTTAGCGGATACAGTATTGTTCAGCTTCTCTTAATTATTATCACAATCGTCTTTGTGATGGACGTTCTGTAATCTGCTTACATAAGCAGAGTCTTAACGTATTCGTTAATGTGAATTGGGGGAATTGGGTACTTTAACTAGACAATATAAGTCAAGTCTCTCAGTTATTGTACAATATTGTGTATGTAGGTTGTTTATAGTAACATTAATTTAAAGGTATAGGCTTCGGGTGGCAAAAACTCAAGCTACGCGTATGGGTTTTTGCTGCCCTAAGTCATTTAAGCTGAAGGGTACTTTTAAGTAAGCGTATTTTTAAGTCAAATCAATCCGTTCAATTAAGATATATTTTAAATATTTATGCAGTTTTACTGGCATCATTTAAAAAATTAAAGCGGCGTGAAATCTGTGCCCGGGCTTATAGCACTTTAGCTAGCCCCCCGCCCCATTTATGCCTCTTTCTAGGTTTTTAATGGCTAAAGTAACCCTAACATGATGTGAACATAACCTTTGTCAAGCCTGTCCCTTTTGGCTTCTTCAAAAACTTTACTATGTGTTGGGAACCCATGACAGGGATACGCGATGTGTGTGAAAGCGTTCCCGTAGCCTTGCCTATATGCGGCGAAGGTGGAACACCACGGGGTGTTAGACGGCGCAAGTCCGACTTTACCCGTACTTGCCAACGCGAGGCATTTCCTCAGGTAAAGCCACACTCTTGCCTGTGATTGAATGGTATCGCCAGCTAATATAAAATTAGAGTCCGTGAGGCATTCCATCTTTGTGCTTAAAGGTAACAACGCATTTTTAGCATTAGGTTGTTGTTCGGTTCTTCATTTGGTTGCAGGTGTCCTGTAAAAATGTATGTGATATAAAGATATTAGCGGATACCCGGCGAGTGGTGAAATAAAAATACATTTTATTTGTTGGAAAAAAAGGAAAGGACAATGGCGAAATAATAGTTGATGGAATTAAGCGTCTACTTATTTCACCATTACAGATATCAATAAAATAATTTACTTTGTTTTATTTCATCAAGCTTATGGCCTATGGAAGTCTGGAAAAAATACCATCATACACAATTCAAAACTTAATTGACTAGTAGTTATAGTTGTAACGGTACGTCAGTTAAGACAGGCAAAAGTCTTACACCATACAGCTGAGTTTGACGTGTATTTTTTTTCAGAAAACTCTACTATATATACTAATGCGTTCTTCAAGGGTTCCCTCTATGCTAATAATTACCCTATGTAAACATATATGAAAATTATACTGACTAGTTGTCAAACAATTAAAAGTCTGTTTGATAACTAAATTTGTTTCAGAGTTCGCCATTGTCCTTTTGTTTTATATAATTGGGTCACAGACACACACACACACACACACACACACACACACACACACACACACACACACACACACACACACACACACACACACACACATATATATATATATATATATATATATATATATATATATTAGGAAGACATGTGAAGTCCGCCAACACGCAGTGGGGCAGAGCAGCGGACACTTCCTTATCCTAAAACCCTTTCAGAAGTGGGTGGGCTTTACGCTGGTATTCTGTTAGAGCTGCAGCTTAGCTCCGCCACATAAAAATAATAAACTTTTTGATATAGTGCCTAATGCACTGTTTTAGTGGTCTAAAACTATCTTTGCATTATGACCGTTCTAATGAATCCAGTTTAGGGCATATCGGTTGGATGGTTTTAAAGTTTAATTTGTAAATTAATGGACATAGGTAGAAACTTTTTGTGTTTTATTTAGATAGATTAATGTAGCGTTATTCTAAGGCTAAAATGAACCTTGTAAAACTAGGCTGGCTTGAAGAAGCTGAAGGTTACATACGATGTTAGTTCAGAATCTAACTAATCAAAGGATAAAGGAAATCCTTAAACCAAAATGACAAATAAACTTACAATCCACCTGATGGTAAGTGGATGCTGTGACCCACGTATATCTTCATCTATCCTCGACAAGGAATCAAAATGGTGAACGCGATGTCAATCCTGAGGACAAGGTGTAATGACACATTTACAGCAAAACATGTTGTGTAGTTCTCTACATACACATCATACAATGGCACAGCAGAATTAATCTGCTATTGCACGCTGGTATTCTGTGAGAACATGGTTTTTCCCCGGTCGAGCTAATCATTTGTGCTACAATTATAATAGCTGCAGCGTGGCTCTACAACCTATAAAAATCATTAATCCATTTAAAATATTGAAGATCTATTCTCAATGTTAATGTATTGTATGCAATAAATTTATTTTTCATTGTTGTTCAAGGTAACGCATCATAAATCTTAACCTCATAACATAAATTTACATATGATATAGTGCTTGATAAATATTTCATGTTTTATTCAGACTCTTTTGGCTGGTCTTAAATAATGTCTTTGCTTCTTTGTGTTTCTATCTTATTGTGAATATTTTAATCATAAGTCTTTCTTTTCTTTCTGTTAATTCAAATCAATATTTTATATTGATTCGTCATTCTATATTATATCTAAGTACGGATATTCGTGAATTTCAAGAATCAAAAAGATTAGAGTCCGTTATTATTCGACGGAGTTTTACTATTTAACTTGTCTAAATTCTATTTTTATATAGGATAAGAGTAACAAATATGAACACACTGTACCTGATGGTAAGTGGATCCTAAGTGATCCTTGTATGTCAACGATTCTTTAGCATCAATTGAAAATTAAAAAAAAAATATATAAGTACAGTCACATCTTAAATATTTTTATGTATAATGCACATTTAAATTAAGTGAATTCTGTGTAATTCATTTTTTATTTTGCTCGTAGTGGTGCGAATCTTTCATGTATCACCTCAAATGTATCAATGTTTATATCCTTAACCTTCGTTAGACTCTGGGTCGGACGCAGAGGGCCCTTCTGTAGAGCTAACTAATTACTTCAATATAATTCATGTTATTCTGAGAACTATTTGGGTCGCTCTCAGTACGGGAAATTTCTGTGTGCTTTCTTTTAAATATTAAAACATTCCTTTCTTTCGGTACTATTCATATTAAGGTACTGATTCAAATTAAGGACATTTTTCATACTTCTGTTCATAATTTTTTATTTCACTATATTGATGTTGTAAGGTTGGTTTTATGTATTCTTAATAAAGATTGTCATCTATTTAAAATCTGGTTGCCAAACATAGCAATTAAATACAAATATTTGTAATTTTATAAGTAAGATATACAATTGAGTAAAATATATAACAATAATAAATAAGATTGTCTTTTCATAGGCTTATTGGTGATTATATGTTATTTTTGAATCTCACTTATCTGCGGTTGCCAACCCGCCTGCCAAAAGCAACTGTGGCAAAAATTTTTTTCAACAGGCAATCTATGGAAGGCCTATGTTCACCAGTGTAATTTTGCTCACAACAGTCTGTCAAAAGCCTTACTCATTGATTTCATTGTAGAGGGGACATTTGCTGTAGTTACCACGCTGGGCAAGTGGGTCAACAACCGCAGTTTTTTATTATTTTTTGATATTTATCGTGTTTCATTTCCCTCTATTTCCTCTTACGGCATTCACGAGACAAAATGGTGTCATAGATATTATTAAGATCAATTTACATTTCGACAAATAAAGTAGCATGTTAACATAAGAATCTGGCAAATTAAGAAAATCTCGTTTGAACGGCAATTAGTGACTTAAGATGTAAGTTAACAACTAAGTTGAACTGGATAGCTGACTGGTATATTTTTCTGCAAGTTAAGTTTGAAATGTTGATCTCCTGCACGTCTTCCGCCACCCGCAACTAAACTCGCCACTCGCGTGAACGAGTGATTTTTGTTCAGTGCATAGGTTGACAGGAGACAGTGTGTTCGCGTTCGACTATCAAAATATAAAATTATATTTATTTTAACTACACTCGCCAAGAAGACACTTGAACACTACTGTCCACTTAACCGTTAACTGTCAAGTGTCCTGTAACTAAACTCGCTAATGTACTTGTCGAAGTGTACATAAATCGGCTCTTACACCGCCACTAAATAGTGGATGATATGGAGTAACGCACTTTTGATGAAATTTTAAAAGTTACAGAACGCAGGCTCATAGACATAAAACAATGTTAAAATGCTATCTTAGTTAACTTTCAATTTATTAATAATTTTTATGTAATCTTCATTGAATGAGCTTACGGTTTCTTAGAATCTTGAAATAGTTTGCTTTTTTATTTTATTTGTTTATAATTAGAAGATTTTAGGAGATGCCAACTTACATTAAACCGTTTTTAAATAAGGATAGTGAATGGAAAGAAAGATTATTTGATAAATTACATATACCTAACCTGAAGACATAACATTTTACGAGTACCTATACATATTTCTCTACTTTATTTTTTAATATTCTTCTTCTGTTTTTACTCATAGAAAGCATTGATACTGTCAACGAAGCATTCTGTATGACTTTCTTAAAAAAAATTAAAATAAATAAAATAAGCTGTGGTCACCAACCAACCTGCCTGGTGAACGTAACAACTATGACAAAAATGACGCTCTATCAGGATATTTATGGGGGCCAATGTTCGGCAGTTGACTTTACAAAAGCCGTAATGAATGAATGATGAATGAATTTATCGGAACATAAAAAATGTTGCTTAGTTTTCAGTTACGAACAATATACCCAGAGAATTATTTGTATATTATGCAAGAAACGTCTACATTAAGATCCCTTCCTGACTCTATTTCACATGAAGTTAATTGCTCGTTCTTAGTGAAACAACATTACAGCTAGTTTCCGCCCAAGTTCCGTTCTCATTGTCCCATTTACATCATCTATCTCTTTTACACTAGCCGGTTTTGTGTAATTCCTCTCTCGCCGACATTTCTATTTTAAACTCCATATTCATAGTAATTAATTTATTTCCTTGAACGCTTTAAGCAACGGTGAATGTATTTACTTTTAACGAATAATTGGAGCTAGAATTATACTTATTTTGTTATACAGTATTATATGGTGGTATTTTAGTGATGGGGTATTATATCATCAACATAATCACAGCATATCTGAAGTCCACTGCTGGACATATGCCTGCTTATAGACTATCTCATTAGGGGGTTTTTTGCCCTATTTTTCACGCTTGGCATGCAGGTTGGTAACCTTAGTTTTTATCATGGTCGGTTGTTGTTCGAATGTATTCCTACATCTCCAGTTTTAGTTTTTCTTTATTGCCAGTTACGAGATCCACTGGATGATATGAGTTAGTGGATATTCTTACTCCGCCATCTAGCAGCGAAGATTATATAGTGCTTTTAATTCACTAGCGAGATTTGGACACAAATTTTCTGGTTAAAATTTTTACAATCACAGTTTGTCAGGTAGGTCATCTTCAGCTCAAAATTCAGTATAGTAATCTACGTTCGACATAAACGAGATAGTAAAACCGCTGTTTACTTGGTGACCATTAAATATTTCTGGCGTTTTTCGTAGTTGCCTATATTATGTGTGTAATTTTATTGTCTGCAGCTGATAGTTAACCTTTGCCTTTAATAAGAGTTTATAGTTAGTTACTGCGGTACAAGCTGAACCCGAAAGGGGACTGACGGAATGAACAAAAACTCATGGTATTCTTTTTTCCCTTTAGAAAATGCTATACGTGTTGCGGCTTTAATGTTTGACGTATTTGACTTTAACAATAAAAACAGGATGATTCGGTGCGTTGAATTCACGCACCTTTCACCATAACGATTTGATTTTTTTACTGTTTTTATTTGCCTAACAGCAATATGAATTGCTGTGTTGCGATCTGAACGTAATATAGGTGTAAGCACGTATTTGTAGCTCTGTCCGAAGGTGTAACTAGTTAGCATGTGTTTGACCGCTGCAGCCACTTATCGTCATGCGAACTCTAAGTATTTTGTCACTTAAATTCATATCAAAACAAAGCGATAAGGGTTCTTGGTTTCGAAATTAAAAATATAAAAGCTCGGTTCTTAAATATTACAGTAGGTATTTTGAGTACTGAATTGTAGGTACTAGTTTAAATTCTCATATGGATTATTTGTAAAAAAAACACCAGTTTTTTGGTCTACGTGTATTTTGACTGTCAATATTTTTTATTTTTATTTTTTTATTTTGTACTATTTAAAGTTCAACTGCTGAACATAGCGTTGTAGCTCTTATTATTAGATTTGCTTTAATCGTAACGCCTCACCGGTGGATTGACAACTAAACTACAAGACCTATTGCAAATTTGACACTGCTACTGCTACCATCGATTTTGTCACATATATTATTTAGGTATGTTCGAACGAAGGAGTGTCCCCGAAATTGATGCTCCCATGTCCAGTTCATCAGATAACTAGCAAGGAACATCGTTATCATCAAATAAACTAACTTTTGCTACTCCAATAAAAAAACTTAATTAAGACTTTTCGTATTCAAATAAATAGTCTTAATTTAAATAATAAGTCATTGTAAAAGTAAAAGGAAAAATAAATTATTTGGAAAAGAAATGACAACCTTGTAAAGTAAAGAAAATATCCTTAAGGAATTTAAGAAGAACGATAAAACGTCCCAATTTTCTTTTAACACGTGTCAACATTGAAAAGGTGATTTAACAAAAATCACGGCCGCAATTAAGCTTCAGTCCCCTAATTTAATTCAGTCGCTTCTAATTAATGATTTTCCTTGAGTTAAATACTACATCACCCTAGACTTGATCATTTGCTACATTTATTTTAGGAGTGTTCCATTTAAACCTTAAGTAATTAGAAGATTGTACATTAGATTGACATGATTAATAATAATATTAATAATTAATAATCAATAACCGCTATCAATGAGATAATCACTACCATGCTGTTTCAAAATGTTTTCGTACTTAATTGTACAAAATTTATGTTGTAATTTTTTCTAAAGTCCCGCTGGGTTTCTTGGTAATTCCTCCCGGGATAGAGGTTTTTTCTAAACCAGTGGTAAATTTTAAATTCCATTTAGTAAGTATGCTTCTATATTTAATAAAAATTATTCTATTCTAGTCCATTATATTAATAGTCAAATATCACGCGGTATATTTGGAAACCGATGATTTTTCACAAAGATCAAGAATGAGAGCATACACATAACAAAAATTGTTTGCGATCAGTTTGAAAAATCTTATTCTTTTTTTGTTACGGTAGACTATATTAAATTTCTATTCCTTTTAGATTCTATACTGAAAATTATAGAATTTAAATATAAACCAATAAAACAAATTGAATTGTTTTTCCATATAAAAAGAAAAACAATTCACACATAAGCCTATTCAGACATCAGACTTATAGTCTATTTTAACGGATTTACAATATTTTTACGAGGAAAGTTAAGACAAAAAGGCCAAGAGGATTATCATCAGAAGCTTTACGAGCAAGAATTGTAATTTTGAGGGAAGAAAGATATTCCACAAGAATAATAGCACGTAGAGTTGCTGTATCTCAATCCTGTGTCGTGGCCACGTTACATAGGTACCAGGGCATGGATCATTTGGTTGACCGACCTTACGTTGAGGAGGAAAAAATTTGGCAAAACTGTATTTTTATCGTTGACGAATCGCGAATCAGTATTCATCCAGATAAGCAACGTATCTGTATCTGGAGAAGACCTGGAGACTCTGAAAGGCAAAGAATTGCCAATGAAACCATTCAAAATGGCTGAAAATCTGTGTCCTTTTGGGGTAGAATTACGATTGACGGTAGATAGGTACAAAAAAGTCGCTATTTGTCAGACCATTCCGATTAAACCATGGGCACCAATTTGTACTGGTCGATGATAATGTACCTGTGCATCGAGCTCAACGAGTCAATGCTGTTCTTATAGCACACGACATCACAAGATTAGACACCCTGCTGGCTCCCCTAACTTAAACCCAGTAGAGTTTTCTCAAGCGATGCTCTAAAGAGAGCTGTTGGAAATCCGTTCAGCCACCTCCTCAGATAGTGCCAGAGATTTAAAAAAGCCGCGATTCAAGAATGAGACATGGTGACGCAAGAAATGCTGGATAAATTGATCCTCAGAATGCCCAGGAGGATCTCCGCATGTTTTCGAACCAAGTGAAATTCACAGTGAGTGAGCAGCCCATGAGCTACCATGACTCTAAGTAAAAGCGTAAGAGCTAAGTTAAAAAATTACAATCAGTTACTTTCAAAAATATCGCCTACAATATTATCAGAAAACTTGAAACATGATAATATTTTTGCCAATTTTTAACCACAGAACAACCTTTATTAACTTTATTGACAAATGTTTGTTTTATCTTTTATTTAAGTCCTAGTCCCACACGTAGCAACCAAGAACCCTTATCGCCTGCTAGTTGTAGGCCTTTACTCATTTCTGGTCTGCTCTGGTTGTGCTGCTTTAGAGCAATTAGTCCGAGTAACTCCAATGCGTAATATTGCGGCGGTATATGCGTATAGCGGAGTTCTCATGTCCTCAAAATATTTTACTTCCTAGGCTTACAGGTTTACTGCGATGATGTTTTTCTGCGGTTAAGGACGTGCACGTGCAACATGTGGTAATTCAACACTTAAAATTGCAATAATTGACAATTTCACCGTATCCGTCGGAGATCGAACCTTGGATGTCGGGTTGCTCGCATACTGTTTATCATATGATATTTTCAGCGAACACTTACCCCTCTGAGCTATCACGACTCTGTCTATGGAATCATAATGACTCTAATAATTTAGTTTCAACATTTGTAAATTATCTCTTCTCACATTACATTAATCTTTACGTTCAGACAGTGCTCGTACGTGATTCACCTCTATAAATTTCTTCGTTGTCGCAATTTACAATGTAGAACTTGTGTTATTTAAAACTATTCCTAATTTCTATGATCATTTAAACATTGTGAAATTGAGATATAACATTTTATTGGAATATATGTATGTCAGGAACTGAACACACGCCTTTAATTTTTATAGTGCACATGCAACCTAAATTCATTCACCATCGTCACTACTTAAACCCTTAATTGCCTTTTAAAATGTTAAATTACCAAGTGGTGTTACCAATGGTTTTAATTTAGATAATTCACGCTGAAGTAGAACTTCGAATTTTTGCTTGACCTCACCTGGTAATGGGACGAAGATAGAAAAATTTGCTTAATTTTTTTTTCTACTATTCCTAATTCCTATGATCATTTAAACATTGTGAAATTGAGATATAATATTTTATTGGAATATATGTATGTCAGGAACTGAACACACGCCTTTTATTTTTATATTGCACATGCAACCTGAATTCATTCGTCATCGTCACTACTTAAACCCTTAATTGCCTTTTATAATGTTAAATTACCAAGTGGTGTTACCAATGGCTTTAATTTAGATAATTCACGCTGAAGTAGAACTTCGAATTTTTGCTTGACCTCACCTGGTAATGGGACGAAGATAGAAAATTTTGCTTAATTTTTTTTCTTTTTACATTTTATAGATATACGTATCAGAGATGATGTACATTTATGTTATCAAAAAATGTGTATTTGCTTCACTTCTGAGTTAACTGATTCACAATACTTAAACACTTTACTGCTTTGTATGGGGAACTGTCTTCCTATAGTTGTTTCACATCTGTGTTTTTAACCAGAACCATAAGGTTTTTGATAGAATGCATAATCAAATTATTACCTACAAAATAAGCAAAAAGAATATTAATATTTGGTTAATATAAGCAATAAACATCATGTTATATGTTTTATAGAATAAATGAAATAAACACACACATACAAACATGCAATGCACCCAATGGTAAGTGTATACTGTAGTCTATAGACATTTCCACCTATCATTTATCTGTATGTTTGTAAAATGTCAATTTATAAGGTGTTATTTCTTTTTTATGCTAGTAAATGTAGAAATCTCTTAACTCTACTCTTTGATGTTATCAAAGTAAACTCTCTTAATTAATACTACTTTTTACTGATTTTATGGCGTATATTAACTTATTTTATATTCCCGACGTTTCGAGCACTTTAAAGCACTCATGGTTACGGGGGGACTAAGGTTTTCGATATTGAACTCTTCGATCAACAATACCAACATTGAACTAATCTATAAAGTATAAATTAAGTCGAAAATAATCCGTAAATCCTAGTTTTATTTAAACGTTTGCGTAAATGTTAGAAATCATTACACAAACGCTGCTAAAAATTAACTTCTGCTTAAAAGAACAAAAATATTGAGAATTTGTGTTTATAAAACTATAAGGTACTAAAACACACCTTTTAATATTATATATACCTAATTTTGGCAATCATGACTAATAATTTACACTTCAGTCTTTTCTCTACCCCTCTAGATTCTAAGAACTGATAAAGAGAAGGAATTTTAACAATATTTTAGATATTACCAACAGAATATAATACAGTTCCAATATATCCAAAATCCACATCTCACACAATTATTGTGTAGGAAACTAACGTGTGACATAAAAAAAGAATTTTAGTTTGCTTATCCATTCGTGAAGCGTTTTTTGTATGAGTTTAATGTACTATGAAAGGGCTAAAAGCATTCGAAAATGGCAAACGTTAGTGGGTGCCACATTATTATACGGAACACATTCATATCGAGCTCATTTGAATAAAAAAATATCCTGAAATTCTATATACAAATAATAGGTAGTAGAATGTTATTCTTACTAGTACTATATCAAAAAATAAGAGAATACTACATTTATTTTCGTATATTATCATTCCCTGTGATGGAAATGGAATTACTATCTATTAATTGAAATCATTTGAGTATTTTTGTTATTTATATATTTAGATTTTATTGTATAAAACACTTTAGTAATAACAGTACTAAAATAATAAACCAAACGAATTGGTTATGTGCTATGATTGATAATCTTCGAGAGAATACTAGACCTTTGTCACGAATTAATTGTATTTTCATCGGTTATTAATAATTCTGCGAAATTTCTAATTATTTAAATGTGTACAAGTGGGTGAAAACTTAATTATAGTATTCATAACATAGATGTACACATGGGTACATACAGATCAAATTAATATAAAGAGTCTTGGTAGAAATACAAGCGGGATAAGAATGCCATTGTAAGGGTCAAGTCAAAGGTCAGATTTAGGGGAAGTCAGGGAGTGACCGTTGATTGGGGCATGTTATGAATGTGTTCGAAAGTAATCGACTTTGGAGGTTATATTATAACATTAAAGCACTAGAACACCTAAACAAAGGAACACTAATTTATCGTAAGAGTATTGTTGATGTAGAATGCACGGCTGCATCTCTTATATAGTTATATTGTATATTGACGTTTCTGTCGACTGTGCCGCGAGAAATCGTGCGAGTAAACAACATTAATTTTGCAAAATCTCCGCTCGTAATTATCGCGTTTCGTAACTCCATTAGTTTTTATATCTGTAGATTTTTCTGGTTTTTTTGTGTTTCGGTGACTAGTAGAGGTGGAACTTATTGATTAAAAACTACAAATCTTAAAGCCCCCGTGTAATTTTTAATTTATTTTTAACAGGAATTTGACAAACCACAGACGGAAGTAACTTTCTAAATCATGCCTATAAAATTTTATTGACTCTAATTAGATCATTTTCAAAATAAGATCAGATTTCGTTTGTGTTGAAGAAAAACTTCGAATAATCTACTAGTTATCATTAAAACTTATGGATTATTATCCACCTGATCCGTTTTCGACTTAACGCTGGCAATAAGACCGAATTTAGATTTACTTGCAGTCATTCAACAAAAAAATTGTCACGAAACATTCACTTCCTAAAGGAAATAGTTTGCACTACACATTAATATAACTCAGTATAGGAATTCAATTCCGTACTTGCGACTCACAAGACATCATATACTTTGTGATGACTAATGGTCGCCGCACATGGTCTGTTAAAATCATTATATATAGTTGAACTGATATCAGTTCAAACGAATTTTAGTTAAAAAAAGATCCACCCACACGGTCAGTTCAACTGATGAGTCCAACTGATCAGTTCAAATTAAGACTGTTGATAAACATAAAACATAAACACTCACGCCTGTCACCCAGAGGGGTAGGCAGAGACTACAGACTTCCATTTGGCACGATCCTGACACACCTCTCTCGCCTCCTTCACATCCATACATCTACGCATGCATGCTCGTCGGTTAAGGGTACTCCTAATTTGGCCCGTTTTCAATAAATCGCCAATTTGGTCGATAAATTTTCGCCTAGGACGTCCCTTTCCGACTCTGCCATTCACTTCTGCAACATAAATTTTCTTTGTCACTCTTTTTTCAAGACTGTTGATGTTTTTTTTTAAATATCAATAATTCTAAATATATCAATATCGGAGTTTTATAATGTATCAAAAAATCAATATATCGGCTTTATTTAAATAAGTCGTAAGTCATTAAGTTTAGTTCATTTGTTATACTTATTAAGCAACTTAAATTATAAATGTATGAAAATATTAGATTATTGTTATTATTAGTTATTGTTTTATTTAAATAAGACGATTAGGTGTACCAATATTTTTCAGTAAGAGTTTACAAAAATACTCGTTGCTTTGTATGTTCGGCCGTATATGTTAAGAAATTCTACAGATGTAGCTAAAGAAGTAAATATTTAATAGCTATTTCTAGTGGAAGGGAAGTAAACTGTCTACCCAGCGGACATTAGATGACGACAGTAACTCAGGTTCATAGGATGCCTAAGCGATCAAAATAACTTGAGGCTTATATTAACATCGAAACACTTACTTCGTCATTTTCCTCATTAGTTCACATGTGCAGACACTTAATACAAAAAATTGCATCACTTTTACGTATCTAAATACACTTCAAACCGTTATTTAAACGATAAAATAGGAGCAACAATCCGTTGACGGTCATGTTCCTGCCCAAAACACAAGGTAATTAAAGTAGTACTAAGTTTTAGTAATTTTAATACCACAGAGGTATACCATACAAAATAAAATTTTTTAAGATAATAAGCAAATAAATAAAATGGGGAAAATTTAAAGCAATATATAGTGTACATAAATAAAGTACAGTAGATTGGGTAGTAGTACAAAAAAATCAACTATCGATATCTATGTTTTCATCACCCACCGCGCGACCATCGTAAGGTTCCGTGATCGAACGAACGCGCTACGATTGTACAAAAGTTATAAAATAAACAAAATACTAGAATTAATAAAATAATTATTTAATTTGATTGATAATTAAATGTGTTGAGTTTTATAAAATGTGATAAATTTTTCGTATTAAACAACGTAAGTAACATAACACATAAACACTATATTTACTTTAGTTTTATTTATTTTGATTGTTTAGTGGGGCTATGGAAATACATTTTCGTTTTGATTAAAGAAGTATCACAGATAAAATTGCGTGACGCTTATAAATTAAAAATAATGAAAACATAAAAATAATTCATTCACTGAGATCCTATACTCACCTTCGGATTGGACAACTTGGTCTTTATTAGCCTTTTCAAATGAGTCATGAAAGAAACACGATGGTCCTATCTACTGCAATCACTGAGATCCTATAATCACCTTCGGATCGCACCATCAGAAAGGTGAGATCATAACAGTCACCTAGATCTTCATGATCACCTTCAAATGAGTTCAAACACGATCGTCCTATTTAGTGCCGTCACTAAGATCCTATAGTCACCTTCGGATTGCATCATCAGAAAGGTGATATTATAACAGTCACCTAGATTTTTATGAGCCCTTTCAAATGAGTTCAAATACGATAGTCCTATCCAGTGCCGTCACTGAGATCCTAAGCCCACCTTCAGAGTCCACCATCAGCTAGGTGATATCATCACAGTCATCTAGGTCTTCATGAACCTTTTTGAAAATTAGTTAAAAAAAACCACGTTGTATCTAAGTAGCATCAATGAGATCTTTTGCCCGCCTTGTGTAACCATAGGGAAGGTAACATCATCATAGTCACCTTAGTTTCCATCCTCTATCAATCGAAATTCTCTAAATATATAAAATAATAAAAAATATAAACAGTGTAGAAATAATGTAAGTAGCTACTAAGAAAGTAAGTACTTACCAGTAAATAAAAGGAACTGAAGTCAGCGGATTATAGTGCAGCCGAAAAACTCCGTGGGTGCCGTCAGTTAAAAATGTCAACTTAAGATTTCTTATGCACAATCAGTTTTTGGATGTTCGTCAGTTCTACTGACAGCACGCCCAAAAAACTCCGTGGGTGCCGTCAGTTAAAAATGTCAACTTAAGATTCCACACTCACGGTCAGTTTTTGGATGTACGTCAGTTCAACGGATCCGATCCGTAGGCGTTACAGTCGATATAGGTAATACAACTTTCAATTTTAAAAAAATCAACTTACTTTTAAATGAAAGGCCTTTTTCAATTCTTTAATATTGTGGGCAAAAATAACTATGTTATATTGTTTCGGTATCATCAATTTTTACCACTACAAAAGCTATAATGTCCATATATTATTATTATTATTACATATAATATACATTTAATATTTTTGTATCCATTTTTAATAGAATAAAACTTAAAATAGAGCCTACGGTTCACCTGGACTTAAATCAATGCTGGGACCCATAGACACCTTCATCTATCCTCGATTAAGAAAATGTAGATGCGTTGTCATCTCTGGGGTTCACTACCTCGTTACCAGTAAAAATGTATACATAATATGTAATAATATACAATATGTAACGTAATAAACGCACACCCTCAGACACCCCAATTAGCATATTGATGAATGGTGCTTTTCCAACTCTGGCGTAAAGTCTTTATTATTCCCACCCCAAAAGCCACTGAATGCAGCGCTTTATCTAATTTCAGACCAATTTCTATTCTGCCTTTTCTTTCCAAGGTTCTGGAAGCTGTTGCTCATAAACAGATTTCTGCTTTTGCTTTCTCAAATATTATTCTTTCCTCTTATCAGTCTGGTTTCCGCCCGGGTCGTTCTACTACTACTGCTCTTCTCAAGGTTACGGAAGATATTCGTGAGGGGATTGAAAAATCAAAACTGACTGTTCTCATCCTAATTGATTTTTCTAATAAATTTAATTCTGTCGATCATGGTATCTTGTTAGCTCTTCTTTCTCATTTGAATATCTCGTCTTCAGCTCAGGAATGTTCTCAACATATCTTCGAGGGCGCCAACAGGCTGTGCGTACTGGTCATATATTATATGACTGGCGTGATGTGTCAATTGGCGTCCCTCAAGGCGGTATTATCTCTCCAAGAGCTCTTACCATTTGTATGCTGATGATCTGCAGTTATATGCGCAAGTGGAGCCTTCAAATATCCTAAGTGCTATTTCACTGTTAAATGATGATTTGAAATATATCTCAGAATGGTCTACTGTGTATGGCATAAACGTGAACCCGTCTAAATGCCAAACGATAATCTTAGGTAGCTGAAGATTATTATTTAAGCTGGATATTCCTACCCTACCATCAATTATGTTTAATAATTATGTCATACCATTCTCTACTAACGTAAAGAACCTTGGTCTGTACATCGATGGTTGCTTAATATGGAACAAACATATACAGGAGGTAAGTCGCAAAACTAATGGAACTTTGCGATCTCTATATCGATTTAAAAACTTTCTTCCCACCAATACCAAGATTTTACTTGTCCAATCACTTATTGTACCGATGAGCAACACACATCGACCGATTATGTCGATGTGTGTTGCTCAGACCTGTCTCAACTTCATCTTAATACATTGGATCGTCTGCTTAACAACTGCATCAGAAACATTTATGGTCTTCGTAAATACGACCATGTATCTTCCTTTCGTACAGAGTTAAACTAGCTGCCTATCCGTCTGCGCAGATATGTTAGAATACTCTGCACTTTTTTTCTCAATTTTGAACGATCTATTCGCTCCCGAGTATCTGAAATCTAAATTTCAATACCTGAGAGATTCTCATAATTTTCTCTCCGTTCCTCGGCCAATCTTAAGTTGCTCACTCCTTTACACCGTACTGGTTACTTATCTCACTTTTTCGCCCTCATGGCCATCAGACTCTGGAATTACATTCCTCTTGGCATTAAAAAAAGCTCCCAACAAATTCGTCTTTAAAAATCAAGTCCGTAACTCCGTAAGTATATGATTCAATCGTTGCAAGTTTGAATTAACTCAGCTCTCTTTTTCGTATATATTTCGTATTTGTTATAACCTATTGTGTATGTATATATATAGATATATACTCTATTATATTTTTTATATATATATATATATATATATATATATATATATATATATATATATATATATATATATGTATGTATTGTTTATTATATATATTATTATATCTTTTATCCTCTCTATTTGATTATTGCTGCACCGCCTCCATAATGTCTATCTCTGTTTAGCCTAATGGTTGACTGGGAGAGAATGCCCTATGGCATTAAGTTCGCCATATGTACTTTTTTGTGCATGAAAGCATAAATAAATAAATAAATAAATATATTATGTTATAATCATAATTTTTAGTCAAAATTTTTTATGCGCTGATTATTTATCAAATTAGTTATACTAATTCCGGAAGAATGTTGTGGTCACAGTACAATTCCACGAACGCAAATACGTCCTTGAAATAAAGTTCATTTTTCTTTATTTTTATTGAATGATAGAATTAGTAATAATACAAATAAAACTGCACTCTTAAAAGTCTTATTGCCTTAAGTTACGGTACATTTCAGTTTGTTTTGACTGTACAAATTTAGTGTGACTGTAATTTACGTAGTTTTATTCATTTTTGGGATAAAAAATTACCTATATTAAAAATTATAGGAATAGATTCAGTAAACAATTCTGAACAAACTACTTTCTCAAAGTGCGTTAATTATGTTACATGTTGTATAGGTTGATATTCAGTAAATGATGATTTGATTTTATGTGCTCATGCCACAGGTAATCTGTATTGAGAGTTCGCTCGTTCATTAGTAGCCGCAATTCTTAATTGCTTGCTTGTCTAACAGATCGAAATCCGTGTTTACATTCTACATTGTGGTGAATCTACTACGTAACATAAACACGTAGGGGTGAAAACAAGTTATTTTATTTGTAATTTACGAATTTGTAACAGAAATTTATATGGCTAATGTGGACGAATGTTGCTTATTGTATATTTTATCTGTACCGATTCAGCGCAGTTATGACCAAACTTGCTTTACTAATTTTGTATGACATTATTCTACTCAAAAGACAAGATTCGGCCAATCCTTCTCTATTGTCAAGTGGTGTGTGGTGTGGAGATAAAAAAAATGATTTCGGACTGCGATTATCATAGATGTAGCATTTTTTATTTAAAATACCCTACTAAATATAATACTCCCCCATAAATTGCCTCGTTATGTATAGATGGCACACTTGGCTGGCAAGTTGAGAATTGCAGTCTTTTAATTATTTTGGGTTTTATTAGAATGTTGCTATGCCTAACTTCCGTTTCATTTTCAGCCGTCACTTCTAACGCCACCCACGGGCTGATATGGAGTAGTGGATTTTTTTACGCCACTACTAGATCGGAAGGCGTGTCCACATATCAAGAACCGAAAGAAGATAAAATTACTACTTTTTGTTACCGTAAAACTAAGAAAATCTTATTTAAGGCTTAATTAAAGGCTTATTTACTTTTATGATAAAATCAATCTAACGCAACCTAACCTACTTTAAGGTAAAATTTTATCATAAACCTAAACAAGTTTAGGTTGTTGATATAGCAAGTATATATATATATATATATATATATATATATATATATATATATATATATATATATATATATATATATATACTGCGTGTATGTCTAGTTAACAAAAAATAGTAGTTTGGTCTTTTCACCTGACACTTCAACCATTTATTTAACAACTGCTTCCAGCGGATCGTCGTGTGACATGTGACACCGACGTGTGACATTACAAAACAACCGCTTGCATTTGATACAAATAACCGCGTCGTTGTGAGAAAACTCTTAATGAGTGTACGTTGCTATAAATCTTTCTATAATTTCTATAATTATTAATCTATAGTTTTTTTCTTCTATTTTAACAGAACGCTTAGAGGATTCGTAAATTGATGTGTGATATACAATCGTCTCATTTGTATGTGTAAAAATTCTCGTCCAATGTGTTACATATACATACCGTGTAGCGGCGGTGTAACAACTAAGAATATCCGTTATTCCATTATCCATGGGTGTCGTAAGAGGCGACAATCTTCCTTATAACGGCTAAAAAAAACTGCAGTTGCCAAACTTTCTTGCTAAGCGTGTCAGCTATACGACACCCTTTGATTACCTCATAGCGGTAATATTCCGCTATGAGGTAATCAATGGAGGACGCTTATGTTTAGCAGTAGACTTTAATTAGCTACGTTACGGTATCACGTATATTGATATATCGATGTGTTTTAAATGGGGAACAACCCTTAAATGCATGCTTTAGTATGTGGTAAAGTGATTTCAATCATAAAGTCATTAGTCCAATTGGGCCTATTCACACCAACTATATTTTAGTCAAAGCTTGAATATTGTAAATACATGTGTATGAAATGGATAGATCTATAGCTTAGAGACCTTGGAATTTAATATCAAATTGTTTACAAACCAACACAGCAAGTGATAATTGACTCATCTACTCATCTTCTTCTGTAATAACCCTATGTATGAATTATTATTGTTATCAGAAAGCTGGAATGTGAGGATAGTGGGAATATTTCTAATCAAAGCCAATATTCTAAAGCCGCATTTAATAAATAGTATTGCCAAAATTATCACATATTTGTACATGTAAATAAAGTTCAAGTGTCCTTTTGTAATATCTAAATGAATGCATTTTATTGAGGTTATGGTTGTTATTTATAATATGGTATTAATTATTTATAAGGTAATTTTTGGTTAAAACATTAATAACTATTTGTGAAATTTTTGTCCGTCAGTCTGTTTTTTCATCTCTTCGAGTTAATCTTCAAAATGACATAAACGAATGTACCTATAAAACTTCACGAACAGATCAAGAAAAAAGCCGGAAGTGATCTAAACTATATTAAATCCAAAACATGATATCTTCTTTCGTGAAATTGGTTGTATTGATAGTACTAGTCATTAAAAATTATTGTTAAAACTTCAAATAATGCCACATTTATTATAGAATCCACCCTGGCAAATCGCATTGCTATTTGGAAATAATAACAGTATGAGACGTGAAGTGGACTTTTTACAAGATGATGATGGTATTGGAGATGTAACGGTCATTTCGTCCTGTAGACATCGGAAGAGACGAATTTGGCAGACTCTGTAAAGATTTATTTGCTTTCTACAGTCTATAAGATAAACATCTCGGTTACTTTGGATGTAAAATATCGGAGCGGTATTGGAATAGTACCAATCGTAAGAGACGTCTCGTACTGCAAATAATCATGTCCACTGAAAAGGGTCGCCGGTTCTCTACACTCGCCGTACGTAACAGCATAATTAAGCTGACATTTTATGCTGGTTGGTGTTGAGCTGAATCCTACTCCAGACAAAGTAACCCTTTCGTACTGTAGCCATATTACGTGACAAATGTCTTTACGACAGATAGTTAGCGATCGAAGAACCGAGATATTGAAATAATTTATAAACCTCTTTATATTTAGTGTTTTACACTAATTATGGCTTTTGTTATCGATTATTTCATTTTTTTAGTAAGTAAATGCTTTCACAACTTCTTATCAGATTTTTATGGTAATATAGGATGTTACTTATGCCCCAGTTAAACCATTAAATAATCAAAATCTTCTGTAGTTGCAGAATATTTTCTTATTTCTAAGTAATATAATGTATAGACTATGTAAAAAATTATGTCCTTAGTATTGAAGGAGATAAGGTAAAATTCTTCCACTCATTCTTAGTTTTAAAGGAGTTCAGAGCATACTTTAGAAGTTTCTGGTAATGATATATTACAAGCCTACCCGCGAAACTATTTTACCCGTGGCTAAGATCTCATGGGCTTAAATATAGAAACATTAATAATACTATTTCGTACCAAAATTAGCAAAACTGGATCACTTGTAGAGACACCTCGGTATATGATTGAAATTTATCAGAATTGCATTAGTATCATACGTCTAGCAACCTTCTTTTATATCGAAGACGTCTTCCAATGTGTCATAATGAAGATAAAATTGCCCTAGAATCAGAAATGCGTTATTTGCATAATATTTATAATTAAAGCTGTTATAGTTTTGACATAATAATGTCGAATTTCATGGTCTTCTATAAAATTGGCCTCATTGAATATAGATTAGCACCATAAAATACATGCCAGTATTGTTTTGCGTTTAAAGCAGACTTCAAAATTTTATAAATGTAGTTCTTTTCGCAGTGAAGGTGTGAGAAGAACTAAACTCATGAACGGGAGTAGAAAACTACAGAAAATGGGCAGCAGTGTCTTTTTTTTTTATAGGATAGGGTTACAAACGAGCACACAGTCCACCTGATGGTAAGTGGTTGCTGTGGCCCATAGACATCTACATCTATCCTCAATTACGAATCAAAATGCAGATGCGTTGTCACCCGTGAGGACTAAGATGGAATGCCTCGTTTCCAGTAAAAAGGGTCTCCGGTTCTCTACACTCACCATACGAAACACAGCAGCATTAAGCTACTATTTCACGCTGGTATTCTATGAGAGCGTGGTCCTTCCCCGGTCGAGCCGACCCATTCGTGCTACAACTATACATCTAATATAACTTCAGCATGGCTCTACCACATATAAAATCATATAAAGACTTCCTGATCATAACTCAAAATAACATAAACATGCAGTTGGCAACTGCGGCAAATATCTAACTTTTTTGACAATATGTGAGTGCCATGTATAAGAGTATAAGAGTATATAGTATATGTATACTCTTATATTCCCAATTTTTCTCTATGGAGTGGAAACATGGACTATACGCGTCAGAGAAAGGGAGAGAATTGATGCGTTCGAAATGTGGTGCTGGCGGCGAATGCTGCGAATACCGTGGACTGCGAAGCGCACAAACGTGTCAATCCTATCGCAACTCAAGATCAAGACGCGTCTTTCCACCACATGTCTTCAGCGCATCCTCAGCTATTTTGGTCATATCTCTCGCCGCGGGGACGAAAGTATCGAAAAATTGATAGTTGTTGGAAACGTAGAGGGAAGAAGGCCCAGAGGTAGATTTCCAACCCGGTGGTCCGACCAAGTCAAAGAAGTCGGTGCGCGAAATTTCTACGACGCTCTCCGTATGGCCAGCGATAGGACCCGGTGGAGAGAGATTATAAACAATAAATTTACTCTCCGTGATGGTGATCACGATCCTCAGTCATGAGGGACCGACTAGAGAGAGAGAATGCCATGTAGAGACAGCGAAAAAAGGAACCAATACCTTATTTCATCCCGTGGGTATCGCAAGAGATGACAAAGGCAGGCAGCATCCTCATGGAAACGGCGAAAAATAATAAAAAGCTGCGGTTGCTAACCCTCCTTCCAAGCGTGAACGTAGTGTTAGCTGCAGATATCAAGTCTATTTGACAAACCATGGGGGACAGATTATGATCAACAGTAGATAGCCCTATTTAAAGTAAAAATGCACCAACCTAGATAAATCTCACTACTGCGTACAGGCTGCAGCAATTTCTAGAACAAAAAGCAGTTGATTGAGTTAATTCCAACGGGGGATGACCGTCTTCTCACATATGCAGGTTTCATTGCGATGTTTTTCCTCACCACCGAAAACGTGGTAAATCGAAACTTCAAATTGTAATTAAAATATGTAATCGGCGCGGATCGAATTTGGGTTGCTTACGTACCTACTTCAAAATGTACTTTCAGGTCTGTTCGATTACCGCCTTAGACGAATGACTCAAGATTCTATCAATGCAATCTACTTAAAGTTAAAATAAAATTAACTTGTGTTTAAAATTTGCTTTTTTTTTTGATATTTATAATACTTTTTTACAAGAGCCTATTCATTTACTCATGTGGGCAATGAAACTGGGACTGTCACAAAAATTTTATAGTAATGTTTGAAAATATGAAAGATATCTTAATATAATATGACAAACCGTCTTAACGTTACAGTCTACAAAAGTCCACTGCTGAACATCGGCCTCTCTTATAGATTGTATCATAAGAGAGATATTTGCCATAGTTACCACGCTTGGAAACCGCAGTTTTTTATTTTTTGTCGTTATTAAGAAGACTCTTTTGCCCATCTCCTGATTTGTTTCCCGCTGTAGCCTCTTACGGCATCTAGGGGATAATATGGGTTAGTGGATATTCTTACACCGCTTCTACACGGTAAAATGTGTGACTTAGTTTATATAATGTATAATTGATGTCATTAAAAACGTTAATTATGTTACGAGTTTTAAGATAGTATATAAGAAAACAGTAGTAGTACTGGCGGCACTAAACTTATCACTTTGTAGTTGTATGAAATCCTAACAAATTACCATCACAAGTTCTTGTGTGCTGTTCGTAAAGCGGTTTTTGATGAGAAATCGGGACGAACTTTAAAGTTCATGCTACGTAACATCACGGCAGCTGGTTTACGACTGTTCTGAAATTCACATTTGAATAGTTTTCTAAAGTTATTTGAAGCATATTTGTTTTTGCAATTTTGCTTTGCTACAGAGAGGTACCATAATAGGATTTGTGGTAATTGAAAAAATTATCGTCCTCTAGAAAGAATTTAGATCTGGGTGGTCAATCGCAATGGAAACTAAGCAATTGCACATGACAAGATTACAGTATGCTAGAGTGTGTGCATTTCCTCCCCCCCCCCCTCAATCCCATGGTCGAAAGGGATGACAGCCAGACACGACTGGAGAGAGATGAGGCGCAAGTCTTGCTGCTTCATATGCTTTCCGACGCAAGAGGGTGAAACACGACTCACTTCTTGATTCCAGGCTGCTTCTAATTTGTCGGCGAAAAAATCAATTACAGATATTTTCCTGACCCAAGATTCGAACCCGATACGACATGATATACGATATTGACTGTTGGATGAGAAATGAGATTATGTGAACAGATGCTAATGTGAAACGTTATATGTTATTATAAATAACCCTACGTTCAATACAATATCATGTTATAATGTAAGGCAATCTAAGAACAAACATCGAAAATAAGTTTTGAAGGAACTCTGTGCGTAGGACAGGTAATGAAAATAATTTTTCTTCCTTATATGTTAAATCCACTTCTGGTTATAAACCTCTCAAGAGCGCCTAAAAATATGCGTTTTTGTAAAAGATTTTTAGGTCTTTAACTTAACTGTAACTTCAATTACCTTTGCACTGGTGATGATATCATCATTTATTTTTGACCAGCATTTGGTATTAAGGCTTTTACTGTTTTCCGTCGGTTACCTTAACGGGTTATGCTGCGTGCCTACATGTCAGGTTGGCACTTGGTAAACAAATTATGTTTTCTCGTTACAACTTAAATTAAATGTAAATAAAGGGTAATAAATAATAAAAGTTTTTTTTTTAATATTGAATCATTTTATATTAGAACAAATAAATTATATTTGAACAAAATGTACGCGAAAAAGACACAATAGTTACCGAAGCTATTTTTTACAGACACTCACCGTAAACATTCTATAACTCTCCGTAAAATCCGTGTAAGAAATCATAATATTCACTCCATGTTTATAAATGGACAGATAATATATATATAACCCTGAAAAACCGAAATACTACAATCGGTGTTCATATCGCTTTAAGCGATTTCTACTTTACTAACCGATTTTGAAAGGAAAATTTAATATCATATTTTGACGTGTAATGTACACTATTAAATGTACTTAATTATTTAATAATAATAATTTATAAATAAATATGATATTCTATACTTTAGGTGAAGAACTTTAGTAAAATATATATACGATAATTATATACATGTAATTTGTTTCTCGGGAGAGACACAAACGATTTTTGATGAATTTTTTTATTCTTTCAAGCTTATTTTATAGCCATCCCTGATTTTTTTAAAACTAAATTTAATTTAAAATAACTTTTGACCAGGAATCATTACAGTTATTATGAAAATACTAACGTTTTGTAAGCTTTTTGCCAATCATTTTTTGATATAGTAATTTTTCTTACGCTAAACTAGTTTTTTATAAACGTGACAGGGTCAACTAAATGTCTGCGGCATTAAGGTGGTAGATAATAAAACTAGTTTAGCCCTTAAAAACTAGTTTGTTCCAAAATAAGCTAGGTCGATAACAAAGTCCTATTGACTGAAATTCCGGAGAGTCGCTGATACCTGCTGCTACAATATTTGATCCATTACATAAAAAATAAATAAACATCATGTTTATGTACTATTATAAGACATAGGCTTTCTCAAATTCCTGGATTATAAGATAAGCAAGAGTCCGTCGCGATGCTACAACGTGTGCTGATAAAGTACACATGCCCAAAATGTTTTTATTTCATTTTTTTACACGTGCTTGTGCGTAGATTTCTTCTAAATAAATTATTTTATCAACAAGCATCGGTTAAATCAGCAAAAAATGCTTTTGAAAATTTATGTTTTCGGCGGGGTTAACTTTTTAATAGAAAAAATGAGCACACACTCCACCTGATGGTAAGTGAATGGGTTGTCCAGTAGGCGTCTACCTCTATCCTCGATTAAGAATCAAAATGCAATGCTAAGATGGAAGGCTCCGTTTTCAGTTACAAGGGTCGCTTTCGAATTGCTGGCATACTACAAATATTTTAAGTCGATTATAAGTCTTTGATGTTTTTTTTTATGGTTTAAGATTGCTTCTTTATTTACAAGGGAGCACATATTTCGGCTCTTAAACAAACAAGTACATCCGATCGAGAGTTAGATATAGGAACGTGAGCAACTTTGCTTCTTCTAAGCCTTTATCGCGCTTAGACCTGACTCAGCTGCGAGGGAGCAAGCTTCTTTTCAGCCTTATCTTAATCAGATCTGAGTCGGCTAAAAGCGAGCAATTCTAATGTCATAAAAATCAGAATTTAAAAAAGTTTTATTTGTAATGAATTCAAAACTAAACATCAGATATTTTTTCTTCATTCCATCAGAGGTAAAAAACAAGTAGATAAATAAATTTATTTATTGTAAAGAATATGAAAGTGAAATTTGTGCTTACATGAGGTAAAGATAAAATATTACTCTCTGCATAAATCAAAAATATTTGATAGCCTGTTTTTTTTTTAAATTACCAACCCAAAGCCTAGGAACACCTGCAACAAACGTATTAAACAACTAGAAAAAAAAAACTGCGATTGCCAACCCTCCTGACAAGCGAGACAAGAATGGAAAATACCCCTATTTTTGAGTCTGTGGGGATGTTCAGCAGTGAACTTTGATAGGCTGTAATGATGATAATGTATAAATGATTTCCCTAAAACATCCTATAATAATTAAGCTATTAATAAATTAAATTAAATTTCATATAGTCCTTCCTGATGATAACTGATGATGGATCCGAAGATAATTAATATATTTTATAAAATATTATTCTTCACCTTCTCGTTTATCGTCTCCTAAATTTCCACAAAAGACTCTTGGCCTCGGCTATCAAACGAAGTATTTGTCTTAAGTTTCTTGCTTGGCAGGGGTATCGCACCTGTGAAGGGTAGTATCGCGCATTTGACGCTTTTGCCCGTCACTGACTAAAGTATTAAAATTTATTGGCATTTTTCATAATCGCCTCTTACTACACCTTATCTGCTACACCTATGGGATTTAATGAGGTAAGATACACTGACATCTCAACCACATAGACAAATTCTTAGTTAAATTAAAATATATAGCTCCATGAAATTATACTTTATTAAAACAATTTTAGAAGAGGATATTTAAACCTCCATTAACACACACACACACACACACACACACACACGCGCGCACGCACGCACACACACACACATATATATACACGCACGCACGCACGCACGCACGTCCACACGTACGTACGCAAACACGCACGCACGCACGCACACACACACACACACACACACACACACAGCGCGCACGCATGCACGCACGCACGCACGCACGCACGCACGCACGTACGCAAACACGCACGCACGCACGCACGCACGCACGCACGCGCACACACACACACACACACACACACACACACACAATAATGTAATGCATATATAATGATTTCGTATATTTATGCAAATACTACACATTTAAATAAAACTAGTTTTTACGAATTTTATTGTGTATTAACTTATTTTATATTTCTTATAATTCGCTACCTCCAGATTAAATTTTTAATCTGAAGGTAGCCGTGGTTAATTATATCATGGTAGCATTGAATACCTCGATCCCCCCGGTAACCGGTGCTGTAAAGTGCCCGAAACGTGGAGGATTCCGTAAAAGCTAGTTTTATTTAATGTAAATAATTGTATTGCTTACTATCTTATTTTTATTATGCTTTTAGAATTTTTAATTGTAACTAAGATAATGATAAGTGCTAAGAAATTTTTTCTAGACATGTCAGTCAGCCTAGTTTAAAACACAGCACCATTTTGCGCGTAGGGAGCTTATAAAGATTGACATCATAAATCGTCAAGGATGTTTATCAATTGCCGTCTACTGCAATTTTTTTCGGTTGACCTAATTTTCCAAATAAAAGGTACTTTTTTGCAGAGATATAACACATCAACCATTCAAAAATGATTGACGACTTGAAACATGAAATCGAAGTTGCCATTGACGAAATAGATGTCCAAACATTTGAAAATATACTGAAAAATTGGACTAATCGAATTGGATATTGTAAGGCTAGACGTGGCAGTCATTTGAATGATGTTGTCTGCCATTTCCAAATGGAATGGTTCAATCTTTCTAATAAAATCATAACTTTAATAAAATATTCATTAGTGTTTTTTTTATAGCCGACGATACCACGAGGAGTACTCTGAGGAATTGTTCGGATTAATCCCAGCCTCTTAATTTCACCATCTCACATTGCGACAAAGCTCTTCATACCATCCATATCATCTGGATGACTGCAGTTATATCACTTTGCAATTTAGACGAAGTTTTCTTTCTCACACAACTTCCTTGTGTAATCGACTACCACCAGCGATTTTTCGGACCGATTCGACTTAGGGACATTCGAGAAAAGAGTCTACTCTTTTTAAATAGGCCGGCATAGCATCTACGATTCCCCTAGTGTTGCAATAGTTCATGGTCGGCGATAGTCACTTATCATAAGGTGAGCCGCATTCTCGTTTGCCCCTCTCCTATAAAAAATACATTAACATCAACGACAGCCTATAAAAATCCACTGTTAAACATAAACTTCCTCAAAACATTGCTGCATAGGGAGGATTTTGCCATAATCGGTTGAGATAGCAAGCGCAGTTTTTTTATAATTATAGTCGTTATCAGAAATATGTTGCTGCCCACACTCAGTTCTCTACGATACCGACGGGACAATATGGGGTAGTCGACATTTTTAAACCGCCACTACTCGGCTTCACATCTTTAATATTATTAATATTTTTAAAGTATACTGCTTGCCAGGCGGACTTGCGAATGTTTTTTAAAGTTTTCATAATTTACTCAGTCGATTCGATTCTTATAACATCTATGTTTATAATGATGTTATAAGAATCGACTAAGGGAATTGTGAGAACTACTTTAAAAAGATTAATAATATTAAAAATGTGAAAACTTCAATTTAGCTACATGAAATGGACATACCTTTGGTATATTCTGAAATAAAGGAATACTAACCATAGTTAAAAAAGAGAACTCAATTTCAAATAAACATCATTTTCTCTACTCGATAGTAAAATTCATGTTGTAAAATATGCATTTAAAAAAATACTAACTTCAGGATATGGACACAGTATGGTTCAGGACACGGACTGCGAGATTTGTGGAAAAACCATGTGGGTTAATTTTGTGTATGGATTTTATTATATTTTATATTAGTGCCTATTCTATTAAAGCCTTAATTATTTCTAAAACTTTACCACTTATGTATATTGCCTTATCAACTTTGATTTGGTGAACTGTCAGAGAAGAAAATAAAATAAATCTGCTCTTACACATAATAAACTCAACCTCAAAACCGTTAAACTTATTTCGAAAACTATGTTATCACAAGCGCGTTCCAATACTGAATGTCCATTTTAAATCAAAATAAAACTTAACAGTTTAAAAATGAATAACAAAGCTAAGAAAAACCAAAGAACACGGTATTGCTGTCGTGTTCTGTGCCTTATTGTGATGGCAATATCTGACAATGGCGGTCACCATAAATGCGTGAGTCTTAGATTATTCACTCTCAATCTAAGGTGTGAGTGTGGAAATACATTTATGTGCTCTGAAATTATTTGCATTCGGTGACCGTAGCTCCGTTAGTAGATTTGGAAGTTAGTAAAATTAAAAATATTACTAGTGTTCTTTAAAAAAAATCTCTATCAGAAATTCTGCCAAATTATATTAAAAGTTAAGCAGTTACTAAAACTTAAATAGTTTGCGTATTTAGTTCAAAATAAACTTTCATTGTATTTGCTTATAGCTTACTTAAATTAAATAAAAAGTCACGCTATAATCTTGTGACTAGCGCACTTTTAATAACCTTAATATTATATTACTTTTATTTAGTTTCTCAAACATTAAGACACGGCTTTGAATTGCGAAACATACCAACAACTCTTAAATAATTGAATAGCTACAGTAAAATAATTTAACACGTGACATACAAGTGTTCATTTTATATAGCTTTGCATTCAGAAATATTCGAAAATATAACTTGTTAAATGTTATTTATAACTAGCCGTCTAAGCCGCTCTTAAGGAACATTATAAGACTTTTGCTTCATTCATGAAGTTATTTACAATTTTATTTTCTAGCATTTACGTCTCCCTAACGAAGCCTAAGTTATTCCTTAGTTGCGTCTGGATCACTTTTACTTTAAATTAATTTAGCTTTGACCTAGCATGTAGGCAACAAACCAAACACTAATTTCATTTTTGGAATATGTTTGATTAGGAGTCGTATTTAATTTTTGTAGTGAAACAACGGAGTTCAGATGACAACTGTTTTTTATAATAAAGCGGTTCTTAACATACAACATTTTAAGACTACCACATCTTCCCCCTAAAGAATAAATTTTTAACAAATGTGATACATTTTTTTAATAATCTTACATAAATAAAAAAAATCTTACTTAAGTACAAATTATTTTTTTATTTCACCATTACCTTACCATAACCTTAACCTTTTTTTTGTGATTACACAGGATTTATTAAGTAGATTATTTTTTTTTATTCGCTTTACTTCGAGTAAGAGGAGGAGAATAATTTTCATTAACTTTAAAATTTAACATTGTTGGTTCATATTCATCGTTCGAAGAATATTCCTCAGTCTCACTACGCATACAATTAGTTTTTGTTCTAATTGGATAATGTTCTTTATTTTCATGTGCTATTTGTTCTGACGTTCTATTTTCTTGTGTTTTATCTTATTAGATGTCTGCGATTGCGACGATACACCATTCCTCTTTTAGTTTTAATAAAATAAGAGCGGGAAGTCGCCGCTTTTGCAACGATATCACCTGGCATTTTACTATTTTTTTCTATCATGGTCACCTCATTGCCGAACTCTAATACAGGTAAAGGCTTAGCATGTAAATCATAATACATTTTGTATTTATTTTGTTTATCTAGCATTACTTTGTGTTGTCTCTCATTATTTACCTTACCTATTTTTAAAAGGTCCGGATGCACGGGCAGCCTGCATTTTAACTTACGACCCATCATCAGCTGTGTGGGAGAATTCAAATTATCGCGAGGCGTATTTCGATAACTTAGCAAATTTAAATAAAAATCACTTCCACTATCTATGGATTTTTAATATCTTTTATCTTTCTTATTGTTTGCACAGCCCTTTCACTCTTACCATTTGATTGTGCATAGTTGGGTGATGACGTTATGTGTTCAAATCCCCACTCCACCGCGAAATTTTTAAATTCCCGACTTGAAAATTGTGGACCATTATCGCTTATTACAATGTCTGTTCTGTGTCTGCGTGACAACTGTTTTTAATAATAAAGCGGTTCTTAACATAAAACATCTTAAAACTACCCACAGCAATTTTATAATATTTTCCAACATCTTACGTGTTTGTAATTACTTATTTTTTAATTTTGTCTGATATACTTTCATTTAGCGCCTAACTTTTTCTCAATAGTATGTTCATTATCTTAGATAACTGTATGAAAGCTCGATATAAACAACCGCATACCTTAGATAAGTTTTGTACGCTCTTAAATTTCTTATGAGTATTGAATTCAACAAAGAAACCAAATAATCTTTTAAGGCAATAGAATATCATATTAGCTCTTTTTATAGAACATGAGTATTTTTCTCATTATATTGATAACGATTGCCACACAGTAACGCATGATTGTATAAATTATCAAATTAATATTTTATGTTATCTTTTCATTAATGTTTTAACGTTGACAAACAAGCATACATTCCACCTGATGGTAACTGGATGCTTTGACCTATAGAAATTTACATACAGTCTTCGATTAGGTATCAACGTGCAGATGCGTAAGAATCCCTGAGGACTAAGACGGTATGCCTCGTTTCTCCAGTTTATGTCTGTGTCTCCAGTTTTCTATTCTCACTATATGAAACATATTAAGCTCCTATTTCACGCTGGTATTTGGTAAGAGCGTATTCCTTCCCCGGTTGAGCTGACCTATAATATCCGTAAAGTAAGTTTTATCCAATGTGTAGTATTCTTATAAATATAAGAAATAATTATGCAGTCTCATCCTTTTTATTTCTTCCCATAATTGTTCTGCACAAGTGGCTGTGATTGAGTTGATTCCTGGACTGTTAAGACTCATATTTGAACCCGATATTATCCGCTGCAATCGTGTTTTATGTTTTTTTAACCGACCTAAAAAAGGAAAAGGTGTTCAATTCGACTATATTTTTTCGTGAGTTAAAGCTGGTGTTTCTCATGTGGTCTCGTATAAATTTGATCAGGATCTAACCAGTAGTTTTTGAGCTATCCGTAATCACGCGTATTTAATTGACTTAATGATGATAATGTTCTCATTTTATTTATCTCATAGAATGGTCGGTTGAACAATTTTTTTTTAATTTCAGCACTTTTTTATAGGGCAAGTCATTGTCTGCTTATTAATTAAATTTCAGATCATATTTGTCGTCATGATGCCTCGTTTAGTGTCGAAACAGGTGTGTCAAAATATTATAATAGAGATAGTGTTTCTGAGCTAAGTGGAAAAAGTGTAAAAGTACTTATTCATTATTATGGAAGGGAGGAAGGTGAACGTCAAGCCAAGTAATATACACCATTTTATTATTCACTCGGACTAATAAATTTAACATCTTCAATGTAATAAATTTCATTGGGATTTGGTTTCGGTCAAATCAATTCCGTATCATATAGCTACCAAAGTAAATAAAATATATAGCTATAATTGTCCATTCATATTTTGCAAGACTTCTTCGTTGGTTTAGTGGTTTTAGTATTGCGACTGCTGATCATGAGTTTCGGGGTTGGTCTACACGGGTCGGGCCACAAAAAATCAGTAATTGAGTTTTTCCATTAAGAAATTCTCAGTAGCTGCCTTGGAATTAAAGCCGTTGATCCTGTGCCTGATCTCTATCCATTCGTGTCGGTTTACCTTCCCACTGAACTACGAGAGTGAATATATTATGAGTGAGGGAATAGAGAGTGCACCTGTGCTTGCGCATACACATGGGCACTATAATACTATCATGAGTCGATGGCTAGTCTCGGTTGAAGCTAGCCGCCTTGAACTAAATTCGATCTGGAGGACATTATTATTATATAAAAAATTGTATTTGTTTGTTTGTATCTTATGCTATGCCATACTGTTCATGAGATTGCGATAACAACATCATCAACATCAACATATCTTGCACTTTTGCAAAGGTTATATGCATAGTTGGACGCGGTAGGTGGCGCCATTTTCGAATCTAGATATCATCCTGGCTCACAACGTCAAACCTTGTAATTATAATTTCTTTCTAATACCATTAAGACCGGAACACACCAGTGCAAGTACCTATGGGTGGTACCTAACTTGACGAAATCTTGAGCAGAAAAGGTAAAACCCTAGCAAAAGCAATTTAAAGCAAGAATTAATTCAAGTAACCTCTAAAGCAAATGGTCAAACACTAATAATTGGATGAATCTACAAGGCATAACTTTAATACAAACAAATTTTCTATATTCCTTTTATAATGGATTTAATATTACGTAGGGCTTGGTTAAACCTCAACACAAATATGAACCAATAACTAACCATTCAAGTATTCACAAACAACAATTCAATCATGCCTACAAAAAGAGTCCCAGGCAAAATACAGATAGATTAACCTAAATATTTGTCGTAGCGGTGACGGAACACAAAGAGACATTGAAATCTCCGGGCTTATTACTGGCGACAGCCTAGTCCTTATCATGTACGTTCATCTCGATCGGGTTGCCAAGTGATTTTAAATTAATTTTAAGCTTAAGAACAAAAGATTTGTTCTAAGATATCAGAGAATGGAATATCTTCAGTTATTACAAAAAGAGTCACGGGCAAAATACAGATAGATTTACCGGCATAATGTTTGACGGCTCCGTGGCGCAGTGGCTTAGCAATGAGTTACAACAGCGCTAAGGGCCGCGGGTTCGAATCCCTCACGGAACAAGTATTTTGTATGGCCTACAAGTAATTGTTCCGGGTCTGGATGTTTTTCCTTGTGAAATTGATGTTTGTAAACTGCCCCCACGATACAGGAGAAAATCCTAGTGTGGAGGTAACGTTTTTTTAAAAAAAAAGAAAAAAAACTAAATATTTGTCGCAGCAGTGACGGAACACAAAGGGGGACATTGAAATATCCGTGCTAATTACTGGCGACAGCCTAATCCTTATCATGTACGTTCATCTCGATCGGGTTGTCAAGTGATTTTAGATTAATTTTAAGCTTAAGGATAAAATATTTGTTCTAAGATATCAAAAAATGGAATATCTTCAGTTATTACAAAAAAAGTCTCAGGCAAAATATAGATAGATTAACCTAAATATTTGTCGTAGCGGTGACGGAACACAAAGGGGGACATTGAAATCTCCGGGCTTATTACTGGCGACAGCCTAATCCTTATCATGTACGTTCATCTCGATCGGGTTGTAAGTGATTTTAGATTAATTTTAAGGTTAAGGATAAATGATTTGTTCCAAGATATCAGAAAATGGAATAACTGAAGAATCCCTTGTTTTTACCTCCTAGTTTTTACTGGTATAGTATTTCATAGTTATTTAATAATATTATGACGTGAAGAAAGTTAAAAATATCCGCCGCTTAGTGTACGAGTATATTTTGTTTTCTTTTAACTCTTTAAAATTTATAAAAAGTGTTTATTTTCAAAAAGTATCATTGTAAGTATACATTTGTCATCTTTTTCATTGATCAATCCTTAATATCAGAGACTTTATCTATATCGATCAAAGTGGATTGAATTCTCACAATAGAATGGCTATTTCATATTATCTTCTTTCAATAGAGTGCAATATATTCAGCTCAAAGGATCTATACCGGAATTCACAAAATTTTTACACGTAAAATATCACAGCATGCCACCACACATAAAGCGGCAAAGTCCAGAAATACTTGTGGGACTTATTAACGCATTCCTCACTCTCGACTGTGATTCACGGGTGAATTTCAAACGCGTCCTTTTATATGTTATGGTGAAAGTAGTAAGCAAAAAGCGGGTAACGAAGAGAAGGTTGCTATTAAGAACTGCTTAGAAACTTAATACTATAATGACGTAAATTATTGACTCTCGCAAAATAGACAATACTTACTGAATATAAGTATACTAAAAAAACCACTTCCACATATGAAGAAATATAAATTGAAGAAAAAGGAATAGTTATATTTTACATCTAATTTACTTATCGTTATACGAGGTTGTTTTTAAAAGAGTAGCCAAATTTAAAACTTAAGTTCAAATATGTGGATAATGATATACCGTTATTGTAGTTGTTGAAAATATAAGTAAGAATAAGCTACTTTTCTTTGAAATTATCCTAAAATAATTGTGATGTATGGGCAACAACGTTTTTTCCTACCGATCGACCATTACAAATATGTGCGCAGTAAAACCAGTCAAAATATGCATTACCACGCATTTTGAATTAAAAACATATAAAGGACAGAATATTTGAAATTTTTTAATGATTTTTCTTCACCAATATTACTTATTCTGAACTTTCTCTGTAAATTTGGCCAGTTGACTTAATCTACTACTATAACTACATAACTAACTACTATATGGAGAGATGTACAACAGACTGTGACACAGTATATTAACTTAGATATTACAGATGACAATTTTGAGATTTTAGGTGAGTTAGCCTTTTGCAGCATAAAATAAGTTTATAAAAGTTTATCTTTGAATTTTAAATTTGTAAAGCATAAAGTGATATGGTACGTAACATAAAAGTGATATTCTTATATCTTTCGAGATACTCATGTCACCGTTTGGAGGACTGTAATGTGATGATGTAAACAATAAATTTATTTACACTTTTGGAACAAATACCAAAATATGATTGTGTATTTTCAAGTTCATTACTTGTACCAAACACCAGTGATCTCATTGTTTTAGTTGTGTTTGAAATGCTCTCGGGGCTTAAAAAGATTTCACATGATTTGTGGTGTTGAATATTCAGGGTGTACACAGTTTGGCTGAAGAGACGTACATTCATCACTTTTAAAAACAATTCTACCTTTTGTTTCTGCTTTTATTTAGTAGACGCTTTTGTATTTCTGAATATATATGTTTAATGATTCCAACAGCGAGAAAACTGTCATAAAGGACATTAATTATAAAATATAGTCCGGTGGGTGTGATTGGTTTTTTAGATAACTGAAACCAAAATCAAAATCATTTGTTTTAAATTGAAATTTGACCCTCACAAAGCAATGTAGAACTGAATAGCTTCTAAGTAACAGCACCCGCACGCTTGTACGCCTAAACAAACAAAATAGGAATTTCTTTCTTTTCATGGGGACAGCAACTTTCGCCTTCCGCTGAGTTTTCTTAATAAATGCACTACAGATCTTATTACTCTATTGAAGTTACTCGCAATTTAAGGCAATACATATTTTCTTTGAAGTAAAAATTATTTCGCAGAGAAATACCGACATTAGTGTTAGAACTTCATTCAATAAAGATCACAACATTTTTGTGCTGATTTTTCTGTCGTCGGAAAGTTATTTATCAGATAAATTATAATCAGACCGATTATGAAAGCAAAAAAACTATATATACAACCATATTTTTAATTTGTTTATATTGTATTTAATGTATAAATCGTATTACACCATTATATACCACTACTTCAGCTGGTACCAATAAAATTGTTAGTTACAATTTTGAATGCTGATATACCTACTATTTATATATATATATATATATTGTGGTCGGTGACGAAAAAAATATTGTTAGATGTCATATTATAATCTACGTAGTTGAACGGTATTATGAAATTCACGGACCAGTACGGCGGAGTTTTCTTTGTTCCGAAAACTCTCTCAATCAAAATCTCAATCTCAATTGAGAAGGCCTGTCCAGTGGAATATTTGTAGACTGTTTCCTTACTGGTTTGTTTAGTTTGCTTATTTTATGCCAGCAGTAACGCCTTATTTTGAAAGACAAGTTTTTAGCCTGAAGTATAAATTAAGTAAATTAAAATCTAAAAAAAAAACAATTTATATTAAATTTTTAGCTCAGTTCGGAAAATGATGCTATTTTTATGTTCTTATATATTGTTAACTGATTTATATGGAAATAAAGATTATTATTAAATACTACACTGGAACTCGTAAGTGAATATCCTTATAAATAAAATTCTATAAATCATATCGCATTAAATACTGATACATTTGTAGACTTTCAGCCGGACGAAAGATTGCAATCATGATAATGCATTTCGTTTCAACAAACTTCTAACATAGAAAGAACGTAAAATCAAGAAAAGTACGTTAATGCCTAGAGCGGCAGATTTTTATTTTAATATGAGAAGGTTTTTCAAACCATATTTTCGGTATATAATAATATTTTTGATCTTAACATCAAATACGTACGTAGATACACATATGTGATTCGTCACAGTTCAGCAGTTAATTTCTTACATGTTCAGAACTTCGGAAGTAAATGTAAACACATTAGTCAAGCTCTTTTGATGGCAAAGGTGCTTCTCTTCACGGGATGATGAACAAACAAACAATTACTGAAATATGTTGAACGTTAGTAGGTTGAGTATTCGACAGCGTGTTAAATGTCATGTAGAAATATTAATAAAAGCTTTAAAATACCAAAGTATTATGTACTCGTTTTTACTTACAGAAAATATCTACCATATTATCATGTTATTTTTGAGAACTACGTAGTTTTTGTAAAATAAATATTGTGCGAACAACAGAGAATAAGAACAAGTTATACACTTGAAGTGATTCAATAGATATGAGGATAAAAAGTAACAGGTTCGATTATATTTCACTTTTCCCTATGAAAGATAGCACGAAAATTCGTCGCATCTATTATACTCGTATTTGAAGAAACATTAAAATGTTTCTTGATGGCATTTTAAACGATATATTAAAATGTCCGTAATATACTTATATTATTATATTTCTAATAAAGTTTTTTAATCATGAGAATAAACTATATTATTTACATACAGTAATACCATGTGAAAGTGGCCGCAGAGAACCCGTTGCTTCATTGCGACCAGTGGTTGCCGTAAAAGGAGACTGTATAATTCCAGAAAATTATTATGATTTCAAATCACAGTCTGGTACTGCGTCCATATTATCCTCATCTCAAGCGTGACGATTAATGAAAATCCCATCAGGCATGGGAGAGGTCTATATCGAATAGTTGACTTTACGACCTTGATGATAATATAAAAGAAGCAGATGTACGAAAATGTAGATACTTACTCGTTATTAATATGTTCCTTGAATGCTCCATTTATCGTCATACATAGAAATTACTGTGGTTAATAAATTCAAATCGATACAAAGTACTAAATCGCTCTATCCTTTGGATACCATTACAAGTTCAGCTTCAGCTCAATAGCCTTAAGAAGTTATGTTTCAGTTTATTTTGTAAATAGAGAATAATTTTGAAATGAAATTTTAACAAGTATATAGTTTATCGAAACACAAGTATTTCTATTTATAAAATAGCTTATTTATTGGTCATTAGCTATTTTATGGCTTTGAAATACGTAGAGCAGAATTGCGCTGGTCTTATTCTTCAAAAAAGATGACAACGCTCTCTTGAAGAATTACAGACCAATTTCCCACCTGAGCCACGTCTACGTGTTGTTGAGAGTCATTATAAATCGCCTTGCACACAGACTCGACGACTTCCAACGTCCTGAACAAGCAGGTTTGCAAAAAGATTTTAGTACCATAGACCACATAAATATCCATTGCCCATTGCCCCTTTGCTATACATATGTAAAGTGACAAGATTATGATTCTGTCGAAATTCGGGTGATGCTACAGTCTCTTCAGCGATGCCAAATTGATTGTTGGTTTATCAAACTGCTGAAATGTTTGTACAGTAGTGCAACGATGGCTATCCGAGTACAGAAACAGAGTACGGAACCTATCCAACTACAGCAATGTGTGAGACAGGGTGAGGTTATATCCTCGAAACTTTTAACCGCCATACTCTAAGACATTTACAAGCGACTTAACTGAAAAGGATTAATATCAATGGCGAGTATATCACTCACCCGCAATTTGCCGGCGGTGTAGTCATTATGGCAGAATCATTGGAAAACCTAAGCACCATAATCAATGACCTCAGTAGTTTCGACTTACGGATAAGTCTTAAACACGCATAAAACAAAGATCATGTGTAACGCCCATTTCACACCTATACCGGTAGTTGTCGGGAGCACTACGTTCTTTGTTGACAAGTACATTTAATTACAACAAATAGTCCGACTAGGTAAGTCCAACATTAATAGAAAGGTCAATTAACGGATTCAGCTCGGCTGGACAGCGTTAGGGAGATTACGACACTTCCTCTGGTCAGGTATATCCCAAAACTTGAAAACCACTGCTGGCCATATGAGAAAGCTCAAGATCGTTCATCGAGCTATGAAAAAGGCTGGGCTCGGGGTTTCTACACGTGATAGACTTAAATCTAAGGACATTCACAGTAGAAACAGAGTAACTGACATAACCCAAGATTACTAATCTTAGTAAGCTGTGGTAACAATGAGCCGGCTATCTCGAAGAACCGAAAACCGACAGAGAAGAAAGTTTTTTGAGTGGCAGCCTCGTACCGGTAGGCAAAGTATAAGGCCTCTCCCCCCAGATGGAGTAACGACGTGGTAGGACATGCAGGAAGTCAATGGCTAGTGACTCAGGACCTTGCTTTGTTGAATTTTTGGGGGAGTACTGTGTTCAGCATTAGACTTGTGAACGGCTGTATTGATGATAATGTAATAAATGAACTAAAAAAATATCTGTGAAAAATAACTCTACAATTCTAAAAAAATAAAAAGAAGCAAGAAAAAGCACATTTAGCTTTTTAAGCATTCACAACACTTTAGAGCAATTTGAATTTTAGATATAGACATTTTTAACATTTCTAGGTTAACATCTTTTTGATATATAATTTATGTAAACTCCATTTCACGCTTTATTTAAATTTCAACGACTGATTTTAAAGTTAGATATTCAAAATTTAAGATTTCATGACATTTAATTGAATCTTATTACTAGAAACAAAAATGGCAAGATTGTGAAAAACTGAAATTATGGATTCATCATTTGCAATGTAATGTAACGAAAGCTTGAAAAAGGCCTTACAAACAATTGATTTGTATGTTCGTTTTAAACATCAATGGGAAGTGAAATTTATATATTTCCTGAACGGGTATATAAACACATTTGACTGCCTCGTTGGCATTATTTTGTATTGTATTGTAAAGGCGATTACTGATCATCACGATCCCGGGTTCCCGGGTCCGGTCAAAATCATTTATCAGGTTTTCCTGTTCAGAAATTAATAGTAGCAGCCCGGAATCAGGAAGTCTCTGTTTCATCACCGTACCTTGGAGAGCACGTAAAGCCGTTGTTCTGCACCTGATCTCTCTCCTGTCGTGTCGGATTACCGTTCTATTACCTAAAATTAGTTACAATATTATTAAATATATTGTAATATTACTTATAACTAAACCTCTACGCAAAATCTACCTCCTTGTTCTCCAAAATGATGGAGTATATTTTAAACTGCTGGCACATTCGATACCTTGAAAGCCAGCAGCTGATTAGTGTCTGCCAGTACGGTTTCCGTCGAGGTGGCTCAGCTGGTGAAAACATGAGAGTTAAAAGAGGAGGCTTTTGCGATTAGTTTTTACATAGCGCAGGCTATCTATCGGATTTGACACAAAACTCTTCTTTCGAAACTTTTTTCCTATGGGCTTTTCGAGGAAATATGCAATTAGATCGCCAGTGTTTTCGCAGATCGTAGCATAAAGGTCATAACAGACGGACGCAATAGTATCACAATTTATCGTGCAGTTTGAACCATCTAGGCATACTCCGAATTTGTAGTCTTGTGCCTTTTCATGCTGTTTCTTTCTCACAAATGAATGATATTATGTTTCCAAACTAGTAACTTTCATTGCTGTGTAGACGACAGCATTAGTGACGCTTTTCACCCAAACCGTGCGAATACATCTGATTAATACGACGTCGAATGTTGAAACAAAGTCATGTTAGAAGTTGAGTCTTTGTAACAACTAAACCTAGTCCAGTTTGATACTCAGATGACACGCATTAAAACTTGTACTGCTGTTATCAACTCTGGGCCGCGATCAAGTGAGGTGCATTCACTTGAACGCATCCAGCGAAGAGCGGCCCATCTATGATTGAGTTATTTATGATCGGTTTGATTCACTGGCGCTGCGAAAAGATATTGCATACCTTTGTACTTTTTTTATAGGAGAGATGGCAAACGAGCACACGGCTCACCTGATGGTAAGTGATTAGCGCCGCCCATGGGCAACTGCATCACGAAGGGAATTGCAGATGCGTCGTTGACTTTTAAATTTACCACATTTTTATCACATTTAGCACGAAGTACTCAGCGGAATTGTTCCAATCAATTCTAGCAGCAATTCTTTTTATAGAATAAAAGTGACGTAAGAGCACACAGTCCATCTGTTGGTCAGTGAATGCTGCGCTGGTATTCTGTAAAAGCGTGTTCCTTCCCCGGTCATAATTTTTTCCTACAGCCATTGAATAATGCAGCAATTTAGAGTCATTCCACCTAGTCACAACCCGCGTCATCTCGATTTTTTTTCGGTCTCTTCTGCTGAGCAAGCAAATATTCGCGTTATTAAAACTACTTTTACGGATTTTATCGCGTTTATTTTTACTTTTTATTTTTCCGCTTTCCAGCACCCATGGTCACGGGGGACTGAGATGACTGACGTCCCGATGTCATTGTTAAACCCGGAGTACCTTCAGCTTTTTTAATTATTGTTTATGGTCCGATCTTGCAGTGGTATGCTTGGGTTTAGTTTTAATTTTATTGATTATAGGATTCCAAGAGGTGGTAGTAAGCCTCCTTCTCTATTGAAATTAGGATGTTTTTTAATTTCAATAGCCTCACGTATATCTTGGTAGAATCGGTGTTCTTTCGCGAGGATTTGTGGTCTATCAAATCTGATGTAATGGTTGGGGCCGTCTAGGATAGTATGATCACAAACTGCAGACTTCCCGGAACGTTGATGCTTCACATCAGCTATATGTTCTTTTACGCGGGTCCTAATTGATATTTTGGTTTGTCCTATATAAGAGAGACCACATTCACAATCAAGCTTGTATACTACTGCATCTTGTAGAGGAATATGACACTTGACGGATGGTAGGAACTGACTAATCTTCTTCGGCGGCTTGTAGAATGTTCTAATAGAAGCTCGCTTCAAGATATAGCCAATCTTGTCTGTGACACCTCTGACATATGGTAGTACAGCAGGCACACGCTCGACTGTGGCTTCACTCGGTCACTGTGACGTATGCGCGGGACCCAAAGCTTGTTGTCGTGCAGAACTTGCTTGACGTGCTGAAGCTCGGCGGCCAGGTGTTTGCTGTCACAGATCCCTCGTGCTCTCTGTAACAAAGATTTGCCCACGGTAGCTAACTGTGAAGGATGGTGGTGAGATTCACCGTTTAAATATCGGTTTGTATGGGTCTTTTTCCTATACACAGTGTGACCAATGGTGTTATTAGGATTTCGGATGACTAACACATCTAGGAAAGGTAAGGAATTATTTGCCTCTAACTCCATAGTAAATTGAATTTTAGCGTTTATGGAATTAAGATGTTCTAAAAATGCAGTTACTTTGTCTGATGGTAAAATTGTGAGAGTATCGTCTACGTACCGCTTGTAGATCCTTGGTGTAACAGGTGCAGTAAGGAGGGCTTTCTCCTCAAAGTCTTCCATGAATATATCGGCGACAATGGGAGATACAGGTGAGCCCATCGCCACACCATCTACTTGCTTGTAAAACTCTTCCTTCCACAATAGATAGCCAGATGTAAGGCAATGTCTTAGTAATACTGCATATTCTGCTGGCATGTTATTTTCCTCTAGTTTCCTAGTTATAATTGAGATGCAGTCTTCAACAGGTAGGCATGTAAATAGAGACTGAACATCAAAACTGACCATGGTTTCATTGTCAGTAAGATGTAGGTCTTTTATCTCACTGACAAAATGGTATGAATCCTTAGTGTGTGCTCTTGTGTGTCCTCTGAGTGGTGATAATATTTTAGCTAAGTATTGAGCCAATCTGTAAGTTGGCGAATCAATCTGACTCACTATTGGACGTAATGTTGCATTCGGTTTGTGTATCTTTGGTAACCCATACAACTTCGGTGGTTTGGCACAGGAAGGTATTATCGAATTAACGTCCAGATTCAATTTTTCGGAGTATTTCTTAATTAGATCGCTAGTTGTTTTAAGCGTATTAGTTGTAGGGTCTGTTTTGACCTTTCGATAAGTAGTTTCATCCGACAAAAGTTGTTGTATTTTAAAAAATTGTAATCTGACGTATCCATTATAACCGTAGAATTACCTTTATCTGCGCGGTGAATCGTAAGCTCTGGTCTGTTGCGTGAGTTTTTTAACGCGTTAAATTCATTTTTGGGGAGATTTAATTTCGGCGCTGAACTTCGACGTAACATAGACGAGATGTCTTGACGTATGGCCTCTAAATGTTGTACGTTGTAATGTTGTAATGTTGTACGATGTCATTGTTAAACCCACTCCGGGTTCCTTCAGCTTTTTTAAAATTAAAAAACATCCTAATTTTAATAGAGAAAGAGGCTGGGTACTACCACCTGCTTGGGATCCTATAATCAATAAAATTAAAACTAAACCCAAGCATACCACTGCAAGACCTCAGGACATAGTCAGTTCATTTTGCATAGATCGGACCATAAACAATAATTAAAAAAGCTGAAGGTACTCCGGGTTTAACAATGACATCGGGACGTCAGTCATCTCAGTCCCCCCGTGACCATGGGTGCTGGAAAGCGCCCGAAACGTCGGGAATTAAAAATAAAAAGTAAAAATAAACGCGATAAAATCCGTAAAAATAGTTTTAATCATGTGCAATGTTCGCGTAAATATAAGAAATCATTATGTTAACCAGTACGGACTGGAAATAGCAAATAAAATATATAATCTGAATATAATCTGAAGACCAAGCGCACAAGATACATAACAGCTTTAAATTTCTTGAAGAGATGCAGAGATCATAATCTCATTCCTGCGTGTGTCAACATATCCACTAAAAAGACATTCGAGGAAGCGCCAAGATCTTAAATCAGGCTAGTAAAAAGTTGTTAATAACGGTGATTCAGCAAAAACGTACCGATCTATATTTCATAAACAAAACCATAGACAATTCGTCCAGTGAATTAAAGACAGTTTTATCGACATTTGATTATAAAAATTGCATGGAAACTTTAGATAAACGCGAAACAACTAAATACAATGAATGCAAAAATAAACACATTGATAAATACCATAAATTAACAACTAAATCAAATGTCCAACATACGAAATCATTGACCACAGACACGAATCATAAACAACGCGCTGTCTACAACTTATCAAAACAAACACTGGACGACGCCACAATGAAAGTTTTAGAAAAAGGTATTAATTTCGCCATAACATCGCGAAAAATACCGTATGAGGACATTATCTGTAGTGTTGAGGACTGTTTGTATAAAAATAATATTGGTAATGAAGATTTAGAGGCCATACGTCAAGACATCTCGTCTATGTTACGTTGAAGTTCAGCGCCGAAATTAAATCTCCCCAAAAATGAATTTAACGCGTTGAAAAATTTACGCAACAGACCAGAGCTTACGATTCTCCGCGCAGATAAAGGTAATTCTACGGTTATAATGGATACGTCAGATTATAATTTTAAAATACAACAACTTTTGTCGGATGAAACTACTAATCGAAAGGTCAAAACAGACCCTACAACTAATACGCTTAAAACAACTAGCGATCTAATTAAGAAATACTCCGAAAAATTGAATCTGGACGTTAATTCGATAATACCTTCCAGTGCCAAACCACCGAAGTTGTATGGGTTACCAAAGATACACAAACCGAATGCTCCATTACGTCCAATAGTGAGTCAGATTGATTCGCCAACTTACAGATTGGCTCAATACTTAGCTAAAATATTATCACCACTCAGAGGACACACAAGAGCACACACTAGGGATTCATACAATTTTGTCAGTGAGATAAAAGACCTACATCTTACTGACAATGAAACCATGGTCAGTTTTGATGTTCAGTCTCTATTTACATGCCTACCTGTTGAAGACTGCATCTCAATTATAACTAGGAAACTAGAGGAAAATAACATGCCAGCAGAATATGCAGTATTACTAAGACATTGCCTTACATCTGGCTATCTATTGTGGAAGGAAGAGTTTTACAAGCAAGTAGATGGTGTGGCGATGGGCTCACCTGTATCTCCCATTGTCGCCGATATATTCATGGAAGACTTTGAGGAGAAAGCCCTCCTTACTGCACCTGTTACACCAAGGATCCACAAGCGGTACGTAGACGATACTCTCACAATTTTACCATCAGACAAAGTAACTGCATTTTTAGAACATCTTAATTCCATAAACGCTAAAATTCAATTTACTATGGAGTTAGAGGCAAATAATTCCTTACCTTTCCTAGATGTGTTAGTCATCCGAAATCCTAATAACACCATTGGTCACACTGTGTATAGGAAAAAGACCCATACAAACCGATATTTAAACGGTGAATCTCACCACCATCCTTCACAGTTAGCTACCGTGGGCAAATCTTTGTTACAGAGAGCACGAGGGATCTGTGACAGCAAACACCTGGCCGCCGAGCTTCAGCACGTCAAGCAAGTTCTGCACGACAACAAGCTTCGGGTCCCGCACCTACGTCACAGTGACCGAGTGAAGCCGGCCACAGTCGAGCGTGTGCCTGCTGTACTACCATATGTCAGAGGTGTCACAGACAAGATTGGCTATATCTTGAAGCGAGCTTCTATTAGAACATTCTACAAGCCGCCGAAGAAGATTAGTCAGTTCTTACCATCCGTCAAGTGTCATATTCCTCTACAAGATGCAGGAGTGTACAAGCTTGGTTGTGAATGTGGTCTCTCTTATATAGGACAAACCAAAAGATCAATTAGGACCCGCGTAAAAGAACATATAGCTGATGTGAAGCATCAACGTTCCGGGAAGTCTGCAGTTTGTGATCATATCCTAGACAGCCCCAACCATTACATCAGATTTGATAGACCACAAATCCTCGCGAAAGAACACCGATTCCTACCAAGGGTGATACGTGAGGCTATTGAAATTAAAAAACATCCTAATTTCAATAGAGAAGGAGGCTGGGTACTACCACCTGCTTGAGATCCTATAATCAATAAAATTAAAACTAAACCCAAGCATACCACTGCAAGACCTCAGGACATAGTCAGTTCATTTTGCATAGATCGGACCATAAACAATAATTAAAAAAGCTGAAGGTACTCCGGGTTTAACAATGACATCGGGACGTTAGTCATCTCAGTCCCCCGTGACCATGGGTACTGGAAAGCGCCCGAAACGTCGGGAATTAAAAATAAAAAGTAAAAATAAACGCGATAAAATCCGTAAAAGTAGTTTTAATCATGTGCAATGTTCGCGTAAATATAAGAAATCATTAAATATTCGCGTTATTGCGGTGTATTGGGACCACGGCATTATAAACAGTAGACAAAAATAAGGACTTTGTTTATTTATACTTTTGTAAATCTCATTTTTTATATTAAATTTGAATATATTTTAATACTAATTAACACCATTCGTCTATCCAATACACCGCATAAAATCCACCAATAAACATTGACCTCTCTCAGAGACTGCCTCATAGGCGGGATTATGCCATAACTTGACACGCTTGACAGTCTAGTTGGTAACCACAGTTTTTTTTTTCTAGTTTTTATTAGGAAAACACTACTGCTCAGCGGGTTTGTTTTTCTCTGTCGCCTCTGACGACACTTACGGGATGATATGGAGTAGGGGATATTCTTACACCGCCAATAGAACACTTACATAACTTAATATTGATTATTAAATCGAATGATTCTAAAAAAATTGAAGTTTATCCAACGTAAGTTATATAATAAACTAGTCAGTAAGTTATATAATAAAGTAAAATATCAGTAAAAAATTGTACAACAAATAAGTAAAAAAATTCTTAAATATAAACAATATACTCGTATTAATTAAGTGAATTAAATCAGCGATCCACCTTTTCAGGATTATTAAAAATGCTATTTTTTTAAATCCTTTACGAATGCTGAGTTTACATTAATTACCTTTATTAAGCAAATAATATATTCGTGACTTTCAATTATAACTGAGGATAATTTCAAAAAACAGTGCTCCCTTTGTGCTGAAACAGTCTTTGAACCAACATTATTGCATTTTATTTTTGGTGTAAGAAGAACAACGTCTGTATTTTAAACTGAAATGATAAACGAACTAATAGTTAACTTTGATAAGAGCCTATTGCAGACCATGAGCACATGCAGCCAGCTTTAAGGCAGAAAACGTTTTAACCTCTTAGGATTAGGATTGAATACTTCTCAGCCTGTAATTATACTGGCTCTATGGTTTTCAGATCAGAACTTCAGTTGTTATTTTTAGTCTGTAGAAGGAAGACGTTATGAAATGTTTCCCTCTGTCGCCTCTTACGACACCTACGGAAAGGTATGAGTATTGGATACTCTTACACCATCACTACACTACATGGTAGGACTGTGGTGCCGCTGCTTATTGACTTTTTTTTGACAAGGACTGTTTAAGCCAGATTCTACGGATAAACTCCTTTTTCCGTCTATTTTTAATACGGAGAGGAAATATGTCTCCTTGTTCTCTCTTAAATACTAAATCAGAGATGTGTAGGCTATAGGCATTATTTGAATTGCAGTCCATTAAATAAATCACTGCCCTCAATCCATTTGCTCTAGATTTGATATGTCGATGTATCCCTATAAAGTCACATTTGCAGGGATTGTATGAAATCATTAGGGGTTCTCTACATATAGTAACAGCTCAGTATCTTTACCAGCACACACGCCTGTTTGATCAAAAGCTATTGCATTGGATACGATCTTGTGAGAGGAAGCGATTTGATCGTTTACGTACGGTTTTGAATTTAAACTATCTACATACCCAGACATGAAGCTACATAGGGTAGTTATAATAATTGGTGAAGGACGTCTTATAATGTGCAATGATTGAAATAGTTGGGAATGATTTTTCGTGAATTAACACTTTTTAACTTATTTCACAATACAATTCTGATCCTTATGAATAAATTTAAAGACTTTGTAAATTTAAAAAATAATAGTTTAAAAAATAATAATAGTAAGAAATAATGCTTTTATTTCGGTAATCATTAACAACCGTATTTTTGATACTTCCCAGTAAATAATTAGAGGATACACGTGTTGAGAATGACCCGCTACTTCCCTTAAGGATGACATTGCGGTTACAAATATTTTGTAATAAACTTTAAGATTTTTTAAAATGTTCTTGTATGTATGCTATATGTAGAGGTGTATGTGTATGTGTTGGTGGAGGAGAGTATTAGTAAGAAGAATAGTTGCCTCGCATAATAAAGTTTTAGTGTTCAATTTTGAAAGACGGCATACTATTAATGTATTGTAAAATGTTGGTGTGATTGATTTCAGACAACCCTTTTTCTACCTCCAACCAATACGAACAAATTCATTGTTAGGGCTATGAGCACGATTGCTTCAACAGGGGTGATTTTGCCGCAGTTGCTACCGCAAATTATAATGTTTTTGAGATGTTATCAGGAAGATTCTGCTGCCTGTTTCTTGTTTCAGATTCCTTCCGTCAACCATTATGTCATCTGCGGGATAATATCTTATACTTCTATTACACGGTTGGTGCGTGAAACTTATTTTAACTCTCATTTTGTCAAATTTAATATTCCTGAATTATGACTACGACGTTCCCGTTTCATATGTTTGAGTCATATTGTAGAGGAGAGTTAAAAATGGGTACATGTTTTCTACGCTAGGACCGATAAAAATAAAATAATGAGCACCCTGTTATAATTCCACGGACAACGAATAATAATCCGAGATTAATCATTTTATATTTAGACTGAGCTTAGGGATGAGCTACACGCGTACACAATATTCAGCGTCATTAAAATTAAATACATATTTTGTTACGTACAAATTGGCTATAAATTTATACATACATTTAGAATGATTATAATTTTGAATAAGATTATTTTTGTAATTATAAATTCCTGATGAATTGTCAATTTAAATGCTGATTTTGGATGCCCTCGGTGGTGAAGAAAAACACCTTACGAAAATCTGCATGTAATTACTTACAGATTATTGACAAAGTCACCATCGCTTAGCAGGCATCACTATTAATCGTACCCTACGACTCGCATTCATGTCTTTTTTACTTTAAGTCACTGGAATGGCTATTTTACGTCTGGTATATTATTAAAATTTTCACTCATGAACATAAACCTTTCCAAGGAAGCAAGCAAACACCTTCTGTACATGCTATAGCTACGCTGTGGTGTGTTACTAGCACGAATGGATTGGACTGATCGGGTAAAATCCACGTTTGCACAGAATAAAATTAAAGTTAAAGTTACAGCCTATATACGTCCCACTGCTGGGCAAAGGCCTCCCTTCATTTCTGAGAGGATTTTAGGGCAAGGAAGTGTCCGCCGTGCTGCCTCAATGCATGATTGCGAACTTCACATGTCTTCAAAATAATTTTTTTCTTATTCCTCAGACATGCAGGTTTCCTTAAAATGTTTTCCTTCACCGCCGAACACGTGGTAAATCAGCACTTAAAATTGCAATTAACAATTTTATTTCACGGGTTAATTAATGAATATCAGCATAATCATGCTGGTGATCTATGAAGCTGATATAAATATTGTGAGTCTTTTTCAAGCGGGAAGAGATTAATATAGGAATTAACTGATGTGAACTTGAATAAAGTGGGAAAAGGGCGAAGTAATGTGTTTTTTTTAAATCTTTTCTAGAGACCAGACTTGTTCAAGTCAAGATATAATTAATCACTACTACCAACAACTTCCAATTGTTCTAACAATATATATATATATATTTATCATCATCATCATTACAGCCCTTCACAAATCCACTGCTGAACATAGGCCTCCCCCAAGGTATGCCACAAAGCACGATCCTGAGCCACCTGCATCCATCGACTTCCTGCATGTCTTACCAGGTCGTCAATCCATCTAGTGGGGAGGGGGTCGCCCTACACTTCGCCTACCGGTACGAGGCTGCCACTCGAGAACCCTTCTTCCCCAACGGTTGTCAGTTCTTCAAGCTATATGGCCAGCCCATTGCCACTTCAGCTTACTAATCCGTTGGGCTATGTCGGTCACCCTAGTTCTACTGCAGATATCCTCGTTTCTAAGTTTATCACGCAGAGATACTCCGACCATAGCCCTCTTCATAGCTCGCTGAACGACTTTGAGCGTCCTTATACGGCCAGCAGTGAAGGACCACGTCTCGGTTCCGTAGGTCATCACTGGTAACATGCACTGGTTGTACAACTTAGTTTTCAAGTTTTGAGGTATATCTGACGAGAAGATGCGTCGTAATTTCCCGAACTCTGCCGAGCCGAGTTGAATCCGTCGATTGACCTCTCGGCCGAAGTTGGACTTACCTAGTCGGACTATTTGCCCCAGGTAAACGGACGCGTCAACAAATTCGAGCTTAGTGCTCCCAACAACTACCGGCATAGGTGTGACATGGACATTAAACATGATCTTGGTTTTGTCCATGTTCATCTTAAGACCTATCCGTTGGGAGGCACTATTGAGGTCATTGAGCATAGTGCTTAAGTCCTCCAGCGATTCTGCCATAAGGACTACATCTTCGGCAAATCAAAGGTGAGTGATGTACTCGCCATTGATTTTGATACCGTATCATTTCCAGTCCAGTAGCTTGAAAACGTTTTCCAATGCAGCGGTGAAGAGTTTCGGGGAAATAACGACAACCTGTCTTACACCTCTCTGCAGTTGGATAGGTTTCGTACTCTGGTTTTGTACTCGGGTAACCATCGTAGCCCTACTGTACAAATCACACCGAAAAAAACATTAACCTGGCCTATTATTGTATTAGCCTAGTCACGTATTTTTATATATTTTTCATTATCAAAACCTGGCGGCCTATAGATGGGAAAAAATGTTATAATACCAACTATAAAAATTTAATTACTGAACCCAATTCATAAGAAGCAAAACACACTCCTGTAAACTTTATAAATATCGAAATAGAAAAAAGAAACACCGCAGACAGCGTGAAAATATTGCAACACGGACGTAGCAGGTGCGCCCCGGCAGCATCAATAAGAAAGGGAGTAAAGGGGGAGAGTTAAGATATAAACTTACGGTTATTGTCGTGTTATTGGTTGGCGAGTTAAGGATGTTTAGTGAGAAGTTTATTTGTGTCTGTTTATTTTATTTTCTACGGAGAAAATAGAATTTTACCTTTTGTAATCAAAGTTAGTAGCGGTTCATTCTTGGAAAAAAAAAACAACGATTTGATGAAAAAATATTGTACGGCTTATGTTTCTGTGTTTCGTTCATCCATTCTATCCATTCAGCCTTTAAAATCCACTGCTGATCCTAGGCCGCTTCTTGCTTGCCATTACAAGTCACATTACTTACTATTGTTGTAAAGTTTCAGATATTACTATCCATTAGAGCCTCTCAAAGTTTGTATTGTTGAACATAGGCCTTCCCATATAATTATGGCCTTACAGAAGGGTTTTGTCACAGATACCATGCTTGGTAGGCGGGTTGTCAATCGCGGATTTTTATTATTTTTGAGTGTTAATCAGGAAGATGCTACTGCTCATCTCCTGTTTAAGTTTCCTCGTCAGTAAATATTTTAAGGTTATCACTTCAAACAAAAATACATCAGGAATTTACAATGTAAAACTAATACGCAAATGCAAATTAAAATTCTGCAGGAGCAGATTTCCGCATATTATGTATACGTTGCGTTACAAATTTTAATCCAGATTCAACGAATTTTAAGCTTCAACGCTCACATGGACGTGAGTGGAGACGGAAAAATATAATTTCGATATCATTCTGATGCATGAGACTTTCAAAGTAGTGGAATGTAATTTTGTGATTTGAACTTTGTACCGTAAAATATTATTTTAACCAAATTAAAAAAGAGATGGTTATATATTTGTATATTGTTTTTAGCTATGTTTACTGATTTCTCGGAAACGGGTGAACCGATTTTAATGATTGTTTTTTTCATATATAGGGGTGGTTATGCTGTAATAGTGGTGTAAGAATATATACTATCCTATATCATCCCATGGGTGCTGTAAGAAGCGACAGAGAAAAACAAACCAGGAGATGGGCTGCAGCGTCTTCCTTATAAAGACTAAAAATAAAAATAAACTGCAGTTGCCAACCCGCTCGACAAGCGTGACAGCTATGGCGAATATTCCCCCTGCGTTGCTGTTTTCTTTTTTTTGCTAATGCTATCTTAAACTGATTACGATGTAGAGCAATCACCTAGGTGCAGGCCATATTTGGCGGTAATGACAAGTTCTCCCAATATAATGTCAGTAAAAATCTAAAGAGAGCTTGATGTAGCTATTGCCATTAAAACATGATTTTGTATCATTATGGTCTAATATGACTGACTGATCTTATGGACTCTTAGCCCAAAAGATCTGTCATTTTGTGTCATTGTCATTTCTTTCCTCAGAAATATATCCCTTAAAGGATTTCCCCTAAATATATAAAGTATTTACAAGAATACTTAAGCCTAAAAGCAGTTTCGTATCATGTACAGTAATTATATTACATCGGTGTATTGTGTCTCAAGAGTGTTAATATTATCTTTGTCAACAGAAGCGGGCGGCTTTCGAACCATGGAACTCCGTATCACACCAAGGGTAGTTCAGCGAGGAAGGAACGTCACCATGGCTTGTTTACATCAGATTCACGATAGCGAAATCTACTCTGTACAGTGGTACAAGGGTACACAGGAGTTCTATAGATATACTCCATTAGAATCTCCTACAACGAGAGTTACGCCCGTTAGTGGAATTAAAGTTGACGTAAGTATACAACAGTTTCTTAATGTTTACGTTTATATCATTATTTTAAACGTTAACATGCAAACGTGCACCTCCGAACATTGGATTTATTCTATGTAGGGAGAATTTTCCCCTTAGGCTATTTACATATCGACACCTGCAAGGAAAAACATCGTAAGTCACTTTTTAGCGATTTTGAGTTACGATCATATTCTCAGTAAATAAAAAATTATCTTTCATTTGCGCTCACCCCTGTATCTAAATTCATTTGCGTTACGATTTTGGCTAGTAGAAAAATGTTGTAAGTCAGTGTCCACTGAAGGTAATAAAAAGGTATATTTAGTTACACATACTTACTTATGCCTGACATTAATTTATTACATAACAATAATTGCAATACAAGATACTCTCTTGTTCTTGGCAATTTTATTTTCGTAATAAAAAAGCTTTCATCGTAAAATTGCTTACGATGTTTCAATCTTTAAACAGAAAATAAAAATATCAGTCCAAAGACTGTAACATAAGTTACAATTATTTTCTCTGCAATAATTTTCGGGTTGTGTTTGTTTAACGATAGGGTATTAAACTTACGATGCATAGATTCTTGATCGCTTCCTCAGGCGCCCCTCGCATGTGTTATTGATGTTATGTACAAGTTACGACGTGTTTTTTGACGGAACTTGCATACAATATTGGATGGTTTTAATATGAAAACAGTTAAAAAAATGAGTCGCCGTAGTAAGATAATTGCGTTAGCTTTAGCTAAAAGTGAAATTACGGACAGTAACGCAGGTTAGTAAATGATCATTATTTTTAAATATTTACATATCATCCACTTATTGTTATAACATCTTATTTGAAATTTAGAATAAGTACTATAGTATTCACATGAATATTATGATTGACCTCATAAATATCTACATGCAGTAATTTTGAGGTATATTATTAGTTTATGTACAAACTGCAATAGACGATTTTTTTAGAAGACGAACATGTGAACAATCGAAATAATGACGTTGAGCATAATGTACCACTGGAAAGGAGGATGTCACCAAATTTTGTCGAGACAGTTACGTATATAATGAAGTCCATTAAAATTACGTATGAACCTGGACTTGAAGTATGTTAGGTTTGTGTTAATTACGTTCTACATGATTGATGCAATAGAAACTGGAATACGAACCTCTAAAGAACAAAGTAATGTAATAGGGAATGGAAGTCAAACTAACGCAGAAGAGCCTAGAATTTCATCACACATTAATTTTAAAGAAAAAAAGAAATATCCGAAGAAAGTTAAATCAGGAAGGAAGAGATTTTTGAATAAAGAAAATTGGAAGGCTGAAATATGTAAACGAAAGAAAAATTTGGGCGAGTAATTTATAAATAGAAAAGGGCAGTTAATAGCGAAAAAAAATTATGAAACCAGACTGTGGTGCTAATTGTTCACGTAAATGTCGAGAAGCAATCACAGAAAACCAGAGAAGTTTAATACTTAAAAACTTCTGGGAACTGGTGGATCATAATAAACAAATGGATTATATTAGCCGATTTGTTAGAAGAGTCCCAAAAAAACAAGTTATTGCCGCCTCGGCCTCATCCAGTAGGCGCAAGTGGTCTTTTGAATACAATTTGTTTATAGAAGGTTAAGAAATACGAACCTGTAAGACGATGTTTTTAAACACCCTCTCTATAAGCGACATGTGGTTGCAGACTTTATTTAAAAAAATTGATAAGTGCTACAGGTACTATAATAAACGATAAAAGAGGTATACACGGCACGCGCAAAAATGCCGTTCCAGATCAAGTCAAACAATCTGTTAGAGATCATATTTCACAAATGCCATTAGTAGACTCACACTATGTGAGAAACAGAACATCTAAACAGTATCTGGATGAACAACTGCACTTTCCAATACTCTACAAACTTTATTTGGAATGGATGAATGAAAAACATTCTGATCAGGTCGTTGCGACTTCAAGACAGTTTAGGGAGATATTTAAGACAGATTTTAATATAGACTTTAACAAACCAAAAAAAGACCAATGTCCAAGGTGTGATTTATTTAAAAATTCAACTGAGACTGACAAAACTAAGCTAGAGTATGAGTACGCTTTACATATTGCAAACAAAAATGTGGTCAGGTCTTTAAAAGATAGTGACAAACACCGAGTTAAACACTCTGATTCTATTGTAACAGCTTGTTACTGCATACTCTTCATTCAGAAGTGTCCGTATTTTACTACAAAAGAAAACTTGCTACATATAACTTCACGATATATGATATAGGTAAACATAAAGGGTGTTGCTACTTGTGGGACGAGACGATTGGACGCAAAGGATCTAACGAAATAAGTAGTTTTGTATTCGACTTCATAAAAACTAGGGTTCAGGAAGGATACAAGGAGTTTAATTTTTATTCTGATAGCTGTGGCGGTTAGAATAAAAATAGGACAGTATTCGCAATGTATGCATATGCTAGCAGAATATTTAATATAAATATAAATCATTACTTCTTTGAAGTTGGACATTCACAATTAGAGGGTAATGCGATGTATGCACTTATTGAGCGAAGGAAAAATACATAAAATTATCTACGTACCTCAGCAATGGGTGACTTTGATAAAATGCGCTAAATCTAATGGTGAGCCGTATGAAGTCAAGGAAGTAAACCAAGATAATATATTGGATTTTAAACAACTTTTGTCATGTTACAAAAATTGCGAACACGACGTTGAGTGAAAGTCCACATGAAAGTCTCCTGGAGTAAAATTATGCATATTCATTTTATCAGAAGCTTACCTAATATAGTTAAATTTCAATATGATTATCTGAGCGACAATGAAATGGCTATAAATCTAGCTCAAGATATTAAGACAGTTTCTCTTCAGACAGTTACTCGTCGCGCTACCAAGGAACCTCAAAACAGTGAACAAGAGCTACCGATTTCAAAGGCTTTTAATGCACCTTTGCCTTTATCTACAGCAAAGTACAAAGATTTAATAAGCTTATGTAATAGCAATGCCATTCCAACAATATATCATGATTATTTTATAAATTTACCTCATGTGAAAACGATTCTACCAAATAATATCACTGATTCTGATTAAGAAGTATTGTATTTTAAAACTATTATGTATATTTTAGTAAGTTATATATAATCGAATGTTTAGTATGCATACAATATAATTACTATATTGTATGCATACTAAACATTTTAAAGTATCTTACAGAAACAAACATTTAAAATTTAAAAAAGAAAAGTCTTTGATGTACATAATCAATGACATTTCTTTTTTTAATAATTATTTTTCCATAAATTTCAAATGGTTCTTTCTAGATATTTTTGAATTTATTTTATTAATAGATAAACTGATTTTAGATAGTTGGTTAGAGATTGCAAAGACTTGTGATTGTTTATAGAGTAATAATTGTAATACTTTCTGTTGCTTAAATTTGTAATTTTTGTTTCTTTAAATATTTTAAAGTTTGTTATTAATTGTGATATTCAGAATTTCATGGACCTCACTGTAATGCTTATCTTAAAGTTGATTGGATAGGTACCTTAAACAGATTTCAAAAGAAAATTAAATAAAGCTTATACTAAAACATAAGCAAGAACTAACCAAAATTAGCAAAACAACATTTTTTATTATTATATTTTCTTAACTATGAAAGACTCTTTGTTTTGGTGTGTCAACATGATTTATTCCTTGCATTTTGAGATTTTTATAGTTAAAATTAATAAAGATTTTCCTAATTATTTCACAATGTTTTATTCTTACATTAACTCAAAAACACATAAAAATACATGTTTGGCATTGTATCTCAGACTTACATTGTTTTTCACTTAATGAAGTAAATACACTGACCTCTATATATACAAGTACGCTGGACTGGCTATACCATAGAAAATGACTGTGCCAATTTGAAGCGCCGCTAAAGGATGTCTTGAAAAATAAAATTGACATAATATGCCAAAGTCTGTTGACATATTTAAATTGTCTTATTTAATAAATCTGTATTTTGAACTTTTAAACTAAAAAACGAAAGTATTTTATGTTCTTTGATTGTGTATAATATTAGTTACATAATAAGAATTATTTTTATTAATAGTGAGAGTGTGCGTAATCTGTAAAACTCGTTACCAAAAGGGAAGTGGTATAACATTTCACAAGTAAGTAAATTTGCAGCAAATATTAAACAAATTAAAACTATTTGATAATATAAGTACTTAAAAATTTGTTACTAATCTTAATATAATGTATATCCAACATCTTTGGCTGTATATTACTGAGTTTTGATAAACAATAAAGTTCAATAGGGTTGTCGAGTTCTTTGTCTATAATACTTATCGATGTTCTTTCCTACCCATATCTGTTAACAAACAAAGTCGCCAACAACAGGTTTCCTACTGAACCTAGATTAAAATTATGGCTTAAAAGCATAAATATTGTGAATTGGCGTCCGAAACAAAATGATCATATTTGTTCCAAACATTTCAGATGACTGTTTTATTAGACATGAGAACTGCACCACTTTGAAAAAGTGCAGTATACCGACAATATTTTCTGGTAGTACCAGTACCAGTAAGTATAAAAGTATTAGATTATTATTTCGAATGTTCTTTTTATTTCTTCTTTCCTCATTTTTCATCAAACTCAAGGGCCACAGCCAAGTGTCGAAAGGTCGCCCGATGATGTCGAGCCACGTTGTATGTGTTTTAGTGGGCTGCGGCTAGAGGAGATTCCTCTCCCTGTACCGCTGTAGTCGAGGTGGAGTCGTAAGAGAATAGGAGTGTTGGTATGGCGATTGGCAATACGCCACTCGACTATCTTTCGCGACTTTGGTGAGGCTGCACCACTTGATGCTTCCAATTGATAGTTTTCCCTGACTCCATTCACATATCCGGCTCGGGGAGTCCATAGTGCAGGTGGAATTAGAGAACACGAAGGGCAGTGTGGCTTGTTTCTGGTGCTCCTTATCTGAGAATGAAAATGGGGGGAGAAGTCAGCAACTAAGGAGGGTCTGCCATTGGGCGGCATTATTTACACTTACGGCAAATTATGTGGACCTCAAATCTTGGATTGCGCTTTACAACAGTTGTATTTTGGTTTACTTGTATGAATGAATTAACTCTACCACCAACTACCAACTCTAGAGTAACAATAGCCAGTATTGGCTTCTCTACGTTTGTGTTACAAAACGCAAAATGAAGTTATCTTGATGTAAGAACAAAGAGTAAAATTATTCGAGGGTTAGTTACTCTAGTTTAACATAGTATTTGATCGCTAATACGCGGTTAAATAACCGTGTAATAATGTTATGGTATTCTTTAATATAATGTTGTCCTTAGTTCTTGGACAATGTCATCCGAAGAGCTCGTATCTCTATAAATGTTTCCTCGGTTTTTAGATCTTTGTAGAATATTTAGAGACGATACCAGGAGACCCGACGGTATGGGTTTGGTTGCTTGAGAGAGAGAGAGAGAGAGATAAAACTTTAGTGTGGGATACCACTTGTGTGTGTACCTCGTCTAAAGCAGAGGTGGCATTAGAGGCAACTGAATTAAGTAAATAGCCCAGAATATCTAGAAGATGAGTAGATATTTGTGCAATTTACTGTAGAGACTATTGGTCCGTAGGGCACACGTGCGGCGTAGTTCCTAAAAAACTGTATCTGCAACTGATCTTCGCTGCTGGTAATAAGAAGTTGTTTAGTTTGTTGTTTCCTCGTTTGTAGACTAAGTATAGCCATTCAGAGAAGACACGTAACCAGCATTCTTGGGACGATACCACGGAAAGTAGGACTGTATGATAATTTCTGTTATTTTTTTTAAATATTATTATTTTAATTTCGAAAATGACGTTGTAAAAAACTGATAACTATGTAATTCAGAGTTTATATTTTTTTTATATTACCTTGCTAGCTCGTACCCGGCGCATTGCTGCCGCAGAAGAAGTAATTGTGGGAATATCGTTAAAAATGTGCAACAGTTATATTGTATAATTAGTAATGATAATACAATCATTGAAATAGACTGATATAACTTTCTATAACTTTCGAATAACTAGTCAGTATAATACGCACGCCACCTAATGTCAGTTAATTGTACCATGCGTATAACCTTTGCACAAGTGCAACCAATAAGTTGACTAAGTTTCACCGCAATCTGATGAACGGTATAGCATCGTAGAAAGTACGAACAAACATAAATTTTTATATAGTAGAAAATATTTTACTGTCTATAGACAGACCTGTAGTTCATTAAAATAGGCGTTATTATAGCAGCTGATTTGTTTTTTATAATACTAGAACTAAATGAACGGTTGACAAGAAATTATTTTAGAAATTATGATTTTATTTTTATTTTGTGTAGTTAGTTTAATCTTAATAAATTTTTAGTTGAATGGTCTAAGGGCTACGATGGCTATCCGAGTACAGAACTAGAGTACAAAACTAATCCAACTGTAGAAACGTGTAAGACAGGGTAACGTAACATCCCCGGAATACTTTACCGCTGCATTGGAAGACGTTTTCAAGCTACTTTACTGGAAAGGATACGCTATGAATATCAATGGCATGTACGTCACTCAGCTTCGATTTGCCGACAATATAGTCCTTATGGCAAAATTGCTGGAGGACCTACGCACTATATAATATATAATAGCATAAGCATAAGCACTATTTTCAATGACCTCAATAGTGTCTCCAAAAGGATAGGTCTTAAGATGAACATGAACAAAACAAAAGTCATGTGTAATGTCCATGTCACACCTATGCCGGTGGTTTTTGGGAGCACTTAGCTGAAGTTGTTGACGAGTATTTTTACTTGGGACAAATAGTCCGACTAGGTAAGTTCAACTTCGACCGACAGGTCAATCGACGGATTCAACTCGGCTGGGCAGCGTTCGGGAGATTACAACACATCTTCTCGTCAGTCAGTGTCAGTGATGACCTATGGATCTGAGACGAGGTCTTTCACTGCTGGCCGTATGAGGAAGCTCGAAGTCGCTCAGCGAGCTATGCTAGGCTATGCTCAGGTGTTCAAACATAGGAATGAGGATATCTGCAGCAGAACCAGAGTGACCGACATCGCCCCATGGATTAGTAAGCTGAAGTGGCAATTGACCGGCCATATAGCTCGAAGAACCGAATACCGATGGAGGAAAAAGATTCTCGAGTGGCAGCCTCGTACCGGCAGGTGAAGTGTAGGACGTTCCCCCAATAGATGGAGTCAAAACCTGGTAAGACATACAGGAAGTTGATGGATGCAGGTGGCTCAGGACCGTGCTTTGTGGCATTTCTTGGGGGAGGCCTATGTTCAGCAGTGGACTGGTGAATGATGAATGATAATGGCATTACATTAACATGATACATAAATAGAATGGACGTTACGGGTAGAGTCAATCTATACACAGAGTCAATTATATTTAGGTATAGGTAGGGTATAGAATTTTATCGATGTAATTTGGTACACTGTCTCATCCCTATTATTAGTTCCGTGGACGTGCACTTCTGCTGTCAGCGCCAAAATGGTGGAAATCAAATCGCTTCATCATGTCACGGTGTATAGCCAGTCCAGCGTACTTGTATATATAGAGGTCAGTGAGTAAATATTAACACACAAAATTGAATTGTATGTCTCAGTTACAATGTCATTTTATAAAGTTTATGTCATGTAATGTCATTGTAACTCATAACAAATAATAGAATACATATATTAATAACATATTAATGATATGAAAGTGTAGATTTTCCTTTGCTAACTTAAATTTTCACGGTGAGATGGCGCTAGGACTTAATAGAACTATATAAGAATTTTTTTTAATCTTTGACGCGCTCTCCTGTAAAGTTGATAAAAATCAGTTACGATCTTTTTCCTTGCATGTGTCGATATATACGCATGCAGAGAGAGAACCTATAATTCAGGCAATATAATTTTCTCGATTTTTCTAATGTAATTTCCAAATGAAGCAAAAAGAGACAAATATATTCAAAAAGTAAAACGTGTAATTAGTGCGTTTAAATATAAATATCAAGTGGTCATCTTTGGTCTTTTTATATTACGACAAATATGGGTGTAAGTAGGTAAAATAGGGATGTCATTTTTCCAGTAATCTTCTGATTTAGTAGAAAAATGATATCGGTATTGTAACAGTACTATGTGACGTTACTTAAGAAGATGTAACGTCTTTAATTTATAGTGAATTCGTGCACAATTTTAGCAACAATCGACATCGATATACTCGTTTTTGTTTCGTTATTTATTTGTATTACTTTATTATATTTCTAAAATAAAAAGAAAATAGACTCACCATTATTCGAATAATCAAGTAAATTGTTTTCTAAACCAAGTTGATTATTGTATTACATTGGAAATATTCATTTTGCAAACAAAGCTAATAGGTAGGGAGGTATGAATACTAAGTCTTAACAGACACACGCAGTATATAAACGAGTTCGATCCCCTTTGTAATCACAATTTTATATGCTGACTGACGATTCAGCCCGGTTTGTTTTCAAGTTTTGTTTGTTTTCTGTTTTCAAGATCTCGAAAACAGCGCCATTTACCGGGGCCAGTTACGAGTGCGATAGTATAAAAAAATCGCGTGTGATAAAAAAAATCATCGAATTCAGGCCAAACGTTCTAAAGTGATGACTTTACATACATACAGAAATTAATTTTTATTTATATAGGTTACCACTTGCTTAACGAAAAATAAAACCATCCAATATATTCAGTAAATATTTATCTGCTTGGATGAAAATATTTCGAATTAATGAAGTTAAGGCAGTACCTTGATAATGCTAATACCAAATAATATATACTATAACTTAGAAGCTCTAAGACTCCATACCATCCCGTGATATCGTAGAGAGACAGACAGAGAGAGAGAGAGAGAGAGAGAGAGAGAGAGAGAGAGATAAGAGAAAAGAGACGACAGACGGAAATAGGCAACAGTGTCTTTTTTATATCAACTCAAAATAATAATAAAAAGTAGTTTCCAAATCAATTTTCTAAAAGAGGTATCTATGACAAGATATTCGCCTTACATTCAGTAGTGGAACTTTAATTAATGAATGAATTAATGATAATATCTTGAAGGAGCAAAAAGCATTACGTTAGTAGTCGATTTAGTCCTAGTTGTGATCTAGCGACAAAAAATGGCAGACAGCGGTCGTACCGCTATCGTATCGTAGCAGCACAGTTTAAATATAGTGCTTGAATATACTGTGGTAGCGGTGACCAATGTGTATGTCCCATTAAGAAAACCTATTGTCGATCAAACAAACGCAGTTATTATTCCCTGTGAAATCAATAAAAAAGTCTAAAGATAATTTGACAGAAATATACCGGCTGAATTTAAATAGACTTCATAGTGACCTTTTCACTATACATTTTAAATTATACAACGATAGTACGAAATACTGCATCATTTGACTACATTTTTGTTGTCAGAAGTCAGATGAAGCTTTCATAAATTTTATTGCTTTAAATAGGTATTACGAACCGGATTAATAAAAACCCCTAATTTTATTAAGTCATAGACTAAATGAATCTATCGATAACGTTTTCTTTTTCACTAATGGCATACCGAAAAAGGTGTATATGGAATGGAAAAACGAACACAACCTTGTAAAAGAAAGAAGGTGAGAATAATATAGCTATGTTATATTGTACAATGTTAAACGTCAAATGTATAAAGAATTCAGCTATAAGAAATTTTGTTCATATTTTATGACTCTCTATATGCTAGTAATTACTCTGAGGCGAATGCTACACGCATGATATTTATCACGATCCTTGGATCGCGATCCAGGATCGTGATATTTATTGAACGTGTAGTATTAAGTATTGATGGATCGCGATACGGATCACAGAATTTCTAGATTTTCGAAAATACATATCGCGATCCTAGGATCGTGATAAATATCGAGCGTGTAGTGTTGCTTAAGCGTGGGTCATTGACGGTTTTTTGGTTAATGTAATTTAACTGTTAATCATTAATGGTCAACAGGTTAAAAAAGCTGTTAAATAAATAACAGGTTTTGAAACTTCAATTATTAGCGTTAATCGTCAATTTAATATTACAACGTTTTCGATCAATAACATTTTTGGTGCAGATTAAGTTGAAGATTATTGATTTGATAAGAATAAATTGGTATCTAAAATTACTTTTATGTTTATTGAACTGGAATGACCATTTCTTCGTACTTTTTCCAGGCTTAGGACTGGCTGGGTGTATAGATTATTCATCATTTTTCATATCAAATCTCATAACTTGCAAAATGGTCTCCGTCTAAGTTTACATTTCAAAATAGCAGTTTCTCTATTTTGCTGGTAGTTAGTCTAGCTAGTCTTTCGCATTGCACTGATGTGGCCTGTCGTAGTATATTTTTCTATTTAAATTTTGGCTAAGTTTGAATAAAACATTGTGAGTTCTCCATCATTACAAAGAATTCTTCCAATCAGCGAAGTATTTGTTCTTGGTAATATGTCGTCGACCAAATAGATGTCAACTTCTTTTATGGCTTTTGATAACGGAGTGCATATGGTGGTAGGTGCCAATATTATTTGATCAAAAATATACCGTGGACTGAATTCATTCTAGTTCTTGTCAATTCATTTTGATTTGAAGTTTGGGCCTGTGTTGCAGCATCAATTTTGGATATTTCGGTGGCGACGAGCGTTCATACTCTATCCTTTGTTTTGACAGCTTCAGCGTGGTCTGCAAATCCCTGCATATTAAATCAAGGGTCAAAGAAAGTACACAAACTAAATGTGCCGCTTTGCTCTATCCCTTTGAATCTGTCTGATAAACCTGATTTCAATAAGTAAAACTATATCGTGGAAATTTGATTTTCAATTTCCTTTCTCTCATATTTTATTATAAGATTCTATCAGGCAACGTGTCATTGTTATATGATAATACGCCGTTAAATATCTATGGCCACTCTTCGAATGGTTCCAACACCTGACATAACATAACCAATATTACGAAGTGATCGTCGACAAGTCTTTGTCTGCTAGCTCTAGTCTTTCTCTGGGAGCTTTTTTATGTGAGTCACAATTCGTTTTACACTGTCTATTTACCTTTGGTAGAGGAAACTTGTGTTTCTACGTGCCACTGACATAATTTCAAAGCTTTGTCACAAAACATTCACGTAAAATTCCAACCAGTAGAACTTAAACTTAAAAACTTAAAAATTAACTAAACTTAAAAAAAAACTTGTCCTTGACCACGTAATGCAAACAAATGAATCCTTACGAATGTTGCCAAAAAAAGCCAATGATGTACAAACATCAACAACGTTCACAATCTGTGACGTGGACACGCACGTATGTTTTACGTGGCTACGTACAGTGAAACGACCACAAAATGGCAGTGCTCACTTCTTAGCCACGTGCGGTATCGCATATTCCTCAACAAACGTAACGAAATCTTTGAGCTTTTTTCTATCGAGCAGTGTAATTAACTTTTGATTGTTGATCATAGATATGTAGCAGTAATACTAAACTGTATCCCCCGGTTTTATTTTCATCAGTTTTTTGACTGCTTCCCACTATGAATGCAATTTGAAAACGTGTTCATGTTAAAAGGAATAGCCTTACGCCCGAAATTAATAATGTATATCGAATCCAAGATTGACCACAATCTTGGATTGGTGCATGTCGTTCGATTGATCTTCTATCCGCATGCCAATTTTTTTTCGACGACAGATTGCGAGCAATCCGATCCCTCTTGACCGTTCCTTTTGATGAAAACTATCGATTGCATAAAACTATATTAAGTGTGATTTAAAAACAAATCATTCACGTAACTACTTAAAAAATCGTTCAAAATAATGTTTGTAGTTAGAACGAGTAATATTATGTCTAAAAATTTACGGGAATTATAATTTCACAGTCTATTCTTGGTATTAAAACTGTGACATTATTCAGCTGAAATGGAACGTACGATAACTTTTGACATATTTTTATTTTGATATGTCATTTTGATTGCGAGTTGCGACGTAAGTTATTTCCGTGTAGTAAACTCAAGAAAACATTATCTCTTGTTTTAATATATAAGTATATTAGTAATTACAGTAAAATGGATTCAGAAATCGTAAGTACTTATTGTTTTATATAATATGTTTCTAAGTTCGCGCGCTTTCTTTATGACGCTTACTATTCCCGGATTATTTGTAACTGATGTTACTCATTATAATTTTCTTTTACTAGGTAATAGGCAAACCACTATACAAAAAGAAGAGACAATGTTTTTGCTTGACCTAATAGAAGGTAGTAAAATAATAACTACCAAAACAACCAATGCCACAAACAACAAACTCAAAACTGAAGAGTGGATTCGTTTGGCAGAGCGGATTATACTAAATGCCACAGCTACGAATTGTCCGAGAACACAACAGCAGTTGCGTCTGAAGTGGGAAAATTTAAAAAAGAACTCGCGCAAGCGTAGCACCCATATAAGGATGAACCAAATTAAGGTTACCTATTTCTAACACATGTATATCTTTATAGTCTAAGATCTAATGACATGTTGTAAAATAATGTTAAATCTAATATTCTCATTGCAGACTGGTGGTGGTCGTGCCGACATATTACCTGACATATTAGACCGAATGACCAGTCTATTAGGAAGTACAGTCAGTGGGTTTACTGTGTCTTTTGGGGGTGATAAGGAAATGGCCTGGTTTGATGTCTGTGGTGGTGCTGATAATATAGTTGCAATAAGTGGTGATATTGAAAAAATTGTAAATGTGACGGTGCAGACAGAACAAATAGTGGATTCAAGTGAAATCACAATCTCAACACTATTATCTAATGAAAAAGGTATTGAGACTGTGGTCGCTGACTGCCAAGTGTTGGATGTAGTTGACCGAAATCTGATAACTCCTAATAAAACCAAGAGGCTTACATTTGGTACACCTAGAGCAGGTAATGTTTGTTTCGTCGATTTTTGATTTATTACTGATTAATGTTTCTTGTTTTTTTTTACCTTCCTTACTTTCTTCAGATTTATGTATATCTATATTTTTCTTGAAATATTTAGGCTTAATAATAGATCGTGAGTTCAATTGGCACGTACATATAAATCATGTATGTGATAAGCTTAGAGCATTTTTGGTTAACATGTTTATAATTAGAAAGTGATTAAACTTTCAAGTCAAAATGCTCTTGCTGATTCAGTCATAATTTATAGGCTAAGCAGCTACGGACGAACAGACAAATCACACCTACAGTACATTTATAAACTACAACTTAGGATTTTAAATGCGATTGTACCTATAAAAATTAAACTTCAGGCGAAAACAAATTAAATTTTTTACTCTCTCAATATACATGATAAAGTCCAATATCAATTGTTAAAGGAACAATTCTTTAATTTAGGTATACAGCATATAGTTTCAAACAAAATTCAGACCCGCAAAGTAACTCAAAAAAATTGATAACAATAACATCCAAAAATAAATATGATGAGTGCATAAGCACATACATAATACCTCGCCTAATAAATGGTCTGGATAATAAATTTAGAAGTGAACTTACTAAAGTTAACATAAAGTATAAGTTAAAATGTTTTTACCGTAACAAATATTAGATGTTATCCCCATTTTTGAAATAAATAGTATTATAATAATGTAGACAGAACGGCACACAACACAAAGCTGTGTGGTTTTTCGCTGTGCCACATAGCAAATTTATAATTTTTTTATTTGATAATAAATAAAAAAAAATGTAATACAATATTTATTAATTTATCCTTGTGGAGGATTATTTATGTAAGGCTTATTTAATTGTGTCCATGCAAGCTATCACATCACATACAGGAAAAACAGACTGTCAGTCATAATCATTTGTGTAAGATCTTTTCTTTATGAGATCGACTCTTTTATGTTAATAGTTATCTCATTAAAGTATGTTAACCTCCTTACTAAGTTAGATATAATTGCTTATTCTTCACACTCTGATCTTATAGTTGAGATGATAGAATTTTATGAACACTGATGTCTTTGAAACAGCTAAACATAAACAAAATCCCATTATTGCATCTACAGTATTATGTGTTAAATTTTATGAAAAAAAAAGGTAACTGCACTTATATTGATCTCACATTTGCTTTGTTTTTCAGTGAAAAAGAAATTTAAGCCAGATGAGAACAGGGCAGCCAGGAACACTGCAATAGCTGAATATTATTCAGCGAAAAAACAATGCTTGGATGCCAAATTAAACAATATTAACTTAGAAAACGATTACTTTAAACTAAAGAATTTAGAGCTCAAATTGAAAAATGAAAAGCTTACGTTAGAGACTGAGAAATTAAAATTAGAATTAGAGAGGTTAAGAATGCAATAATGTCTAGTGTACCTAGTTAATAACTTTATTACTTAATTAGTCTGTAGCTTAGTAGTAGGTAGTAAATTTGAATATGTAAATGATTGTGTAATTGTATAAAATTAACTTTTGTATGTAAGTAGGTATTGTTTTCAGCTTATATAATATGCCTTGTTGACCCAGTTGACAAAGCATTGTCTAAATAAAATAGTGATGAAGAATAAAATTATTACCTATGAAATTAAATGATTTTTTTCATTACCACTGTATTATTGTTTCTTTTTATAGTTATTTTGAATAAACCGATTTGATCTATTTTACAGTCTTTAATTTTTAAATAAAAAAATTATAGGCATACAGTGAATTCCGGCGTTTAACTTATTCAAACTTACAAATACAATGAATTAAATACCTGAACTGAGTTATTTTTAGCAAACAATTGTTTTTTACAGTATTATTTGTTGACACCTAAGTTTTGTTAATGCATAAGGTCTAATTTATTTTCGACCAAGTTAAACAATATTTAAAAATATTGGATAAATTCAATAATCATTAAAATAAGTTAAATTTGCTTTTATTGCATTCCCTATTACAAAACAATAAAAAGTCAATGCTGTTAGGTTTTCTCTACTAGTCAACCCATAGTTCTATTTTTGTGAAGTAATTGTGTTAATATAAATCCTTTATATAGTTATCTTTTCAAATAAATTTTTGAAAAAGAAAATGAAATTGGGCAGTATATGGATTAAGGTAGGCTTGTTCTTTTTGTAGCATGGGGTTTTCTTAGGATTAAAATTGAGATATATGAACTTTTTACACTATTGATTTATTGTTTCTTTACATACATTGTGTTTCATGCGATGATCTGTAATTTATTTATATAAAACATAAAATTGATTTTTAATATTGGTATGGTCACTCTACACTGTGCAGAATAGTAGTGTGGAGTGCACACTAGTGTTTTGGAAATCATTGATTTTCATAGCGGAAGTTAAAAATAAAGAAATTAAAATGATACATAAAACACCAAAGACAAAAATAAATAAGAGAACGCAGACATAAAACAATCTGATTGCATGAGCGACGTGATGAAAAGGGCAATGATTCAATGCTGTCACGCGATTGCGGTATCGTTGGTTTTCAACAATGATGGTTGGAATCAATGATGGGAGTTAATGGGGAGAATTTAAAATATTCTGTTAGAACCGGCAAGTTTTGGGAACTTGATACTTATAAACAGCATTATAAAGCTGCATACACACCACTTTTTAATTTGACACTGTGACTTATTACACTCGTATGGTATAGTTAATGCCTTCCATTTTAAAGCCTTTTAAATTGAATTATTTGAAATAACGAGAACACAGAGAATCAAGATACACTTTACTTTCGCTACTCCAATGTACATAGTCGCCTTAATGATATTTAATCTGGGAGAATCTTGGTACATTAAGGTTATGCATCAGCAGAGCTGGGACGTCAACTTTTAGTTCCATTTGACGCAAAGGCATGCCCGTTAACTCCATGAAGTTAAGACTGTCGTCTGGGTAGGCGGTAAGGCCGTCATTGACCATTACAGTACTACCGACTTCCACGTCTAATATTTTTGATTCACTCACCTTTGCGCACAAAACCACCGTCATTTCTAGATGTTTTTAGCACAGAGGAATATGCGACAACAGCGTGAATGTGTGGAAAAACAACTGCACGCATTAATTTGACGTGCTTCCGAAAAATCAAGCATTGTGGTAATGTCATCAACTATATGGGAAAGTGGGCGTATTACTTACAAATATCCCGATTTATAAGTATAAAGTATTTTAAATTGCATGTACCGATGTAGTTGTTGAATATACGAAAACATGGTGAAGAGAGGTCATGACGTTGTTTCCCAAGGTCGGTTAGGTTAATTTTAATCTCAAATGCACGATGTTGCGATACCGCCATCGGAGGCCATGAGATTTTATTAACAAATTTGTTGAAGATATAAAAAATAATTAGTTAAGATCAAAGATCCGATTAAAAAATAAAATTATTCGCTAAGGCCAGGTTGAATAAAATACCTATTTTGTCTACTAAATACACAATTTAAACGCGCGAGAATATTGATACTTTTTGAAATAGCGCCTATGCTCGGAAAAATATGCACATACATGAAAAACTCAATTAAATATTTTATCGATTGGATTTTTAAAATACTTTATATAAATCGAGATCAAAATCTTACAATTTGTTTGCCGGGAAAAAATAAAGTGACGTTCGAATTTTCGTTTTTTTTAAAGAGCTAACCATATAATATTTTTCGTTAGTTTAAAAAGCATGTTACTGCATTAGATTTCTTATTAGCTACGTTTTTAATTTTGATCCTTTATTTCCCGAAAATAAGCAGAAACGTTTTAAATAAAGGAACTTTTTGTCCACTGAATTCACAAGCTTATATCCTACCGGAAAAATATGCATACAGCGGCAACCGAGAAAGGAGGAAATCTTGGCCTTAAGAAGCAAAACACGTGTCGTATTAGGTGTGAGGCATAAACCTAAGTCTATGGCCTCGGCGGTAATATTAGGCGTGTAGCGTAGCGACGTATTTTCCTTTATAGAATAAGGATGCCTACAAACGGGTAGGCATCTATGTTCCTGATGGTAATCTCGATTGGACCATGTTGTGCAGAAATAATCCAATCCACAAAAATATAAAATTGTTCAGATTTGAAAGATAAATACGTTTTTATTTTGTAAAAAGCCTAATTATGTTATAAACATCATTTTTTAAAAGTTTAAAGTAGGTTTTGGGATTACTTGTTATTTCTCAGAAGTCTTTCTTACTTAAAAATACTGAAAAAATAACCCCAGGATCATAATTTTAGTCAGTTATATCATTCGTGCACATCATGGTTCGATTAAAATGATTATAAGATTGTAGATGACTTGTCACCCCTATGGACTTAGATATATCCGATTTTGTCTAATGACCGCCACGTTAGTCATGCGGTCGTAAGCGAGACTGCTGACCATGCGGTTCCGGGTTCGAATCCCAGCTCGGGCTAAAAATGAGTTATTGTATTTATATGCCAAAAAACTCTTAATAGCAGCCCGAAGTCACGAAGTTTGTTCTGTGTCTGATCTCTCTGGTCACGTTAGGTCGCTAGGAAACTAGCCACCGTGACCGAAATTCTGTCTGAATTCTGAAATAAAATTGAAGTGTGTGTCTGTAATATGGAAATAACTGCCTTTATTGAGCTGAGAGGGTTACTTGCGTTGTCTGTCTGTATATCAATCAATTGTAATGTAACTTGAACAGCTAGATTGCAATGCCATTTTTTTTAGAAAAATCGTAAAATTAAAAAAATTAATGGTATTTGACGATTGATAACGCCACATTAATAAACACTACTCTTAAGCGAAACCGGGCTGATCGCTAGTCATAAGTAAACTTACTACAATAATCATTATTTGTAAGATACTACAGCTTCCTTTTATTTTTTGGCAGAGACTTAATTCGAACGAGACGCACGTGGTTCTGCTGCGAGTCACGCAAAATTTAAGCGGGAACTACAGCTGTGAAGTTATTCAAAATGCTCATACTTTCCCTCATTATACGGCCTCTGCGAGACTTGACGTCGTTGGTACGTACAAATTTCTTTTGAATTTATTGTTAAAGGTAAAAGTTTCATAATGTTTATAACAATAGATTGATAGATGGGTTTAAGGTGGTAGGACTCCTCTTCCGCCTAGGAGTTAGTCTAGGTCGCTACCATCCACTTATTTACTTCTACCGCGAAACAGCAGTTCGTGCACTACAGATTCCTAGTCTGAAGGGTATAGAGATTCAGTACAATAACAGGTTCTGAAGTGTATTCCATCTTAGTCCTCGAAGGTAGTAGCCTTCTTTGTTTAAAGGTTGTGTGTCAATGGGTTAAAGTAGCCATTTACCACTAGAAGAACTTAAGTTCGATTGTCTCTTCAATATTATATAAAATAATTCAACTCGGCTGGGCAGTGTTTCGGTAATCACGACACATATAAAAGTCTATCGTATCTCAAAATAAAATAGATCCAAGAGTCAGTAAACTGAAATGGCAATGTGCTAGCCTTACAGAACGAAAAACTGTCAACTGATCTAAAATAAAGGTTTTTTATTGGTGGTTTCGTGTCATTAACGTGAGTGTAAGGTCCCTCACTAAATTGTGGACCCACTGGAGTTAAGACCTGTTAACATATGTGAAGAGCCGATGGATGCAAATGGTTTAGGACCTTGTTTTGAGGCATTGCTTTGCATATCTTCAAGAGTAAACTTGTAAGAGGCTATGATTATGGAATACAATTTGTTTATATTTCCAGACTTTCCTTACGCACTGCCGTATATAGGTAATTTCATGGCAAATCATTATTCAAAATCCCTCACCTAACACAATTAACTATGATATTATTAATTAATATCTAAAAATATAATAAAGAGGAAAATATTGCATCCAGGTCTATATTTAATGTTATATTTCAAATGTTCCGTCGCTGCGTAGTTGATACTCGATTAACTATTTATATGCTATTCGATAGCTTTCATAAAATTAAGAGTGAAAACTGGGCACATTGTCCACGTGACAATAAGTGAACACTGTGGCTCATATACACTTTTATCGGTAATCCATTTGGGATCAAAAGGCAGATGTGCCGTTTGTGTAAATGACCTTCGAGAGCAAAGATGGAATACTTCGATAAAAATAAAAGGGTCTCTAATTCGCTACACTCATAATACGAAACATCAGTTGTGCGAGCATAGTTCGACGCCGGTCGAGCTGATTAACTCGCGCTGCAGCCATATAACAACATCAAATTGACACTTTGAAAAAAAAATGTCTTTTGTTGAAATTTTAAAATTTATTTTAAGGTATAATTTTAATAACAAAGAATGCTTTTAAAGAGTTCATCGATTCTTGTGCAGTAAGTAGACTTCTATAGCAAAGGCGTGAAGAAACTGCCCAGTGTCTATAAAATTGCAAGAATGTCTTATTAAAACTGTTTTATTGAATAGTTCTTTTGAATATTGTCACAGAATACTTTTTATGGCACAGACTAGAAGTAAGTTTGAGCCTGTGGGATCTAACACGTGCTGCAAACAACCATGGTGTCGACGTCTTCTCTAGTACGTTGTGCAAATATTACATCAATGTAATTATAAAATATTTTCGGTCTAAGATATTTCATGCCCGGAGTTAAATGGGAGAGAATACTTAAAATGATTAAGTCCGCCCTTTCAACCCTTTATTCAAGGTGATAGCAATACAGCATAAATAAATAGGTAACTTACTGTTTTGCGACAAATTATATGTACATTCAACTTTCTAATGATTTTTATTAAAATTTATATTTTTTTGTTTAATTAAAAATATGTTTAAATAAAATTTGGTTTAAAAATTGACGAACTATTAAGTGTCGAATGATAATGGTCACATAAATAATGTCACCTAATTGCCACATTAAAAACAAATCTTCGTAACTACGAACATATCATTAATGCTTATTAAATGTAGACAATCGGGGGTGACTCAGCTTCTTTTTTCTCTGAGATTTAATATGGGTGTTGTGAGAATCTCGGGCTCCTCAATCACCATCTAATATTGAAATTATGCAAAAATCATTGTCGCTCTAGTTACATAACTGTGTGTTAGTGTTAGTGTGTTAGCGCACGTGCATTCGTGTGTTTGTCTGTGTGTGTGTTTTTTATATGTACACTAGTAAGGTTTTATTAAAAAATTTACATTCTATTAAAAAGAAAAGAAAGAAAACACTTAAAATTATGAATTGCCAGTTCTTGTGTTTCTTATTTTTTTCAACAACTTGCCGCTTAAGCTAAATAAATAATACTGCTTTATATATTTTGGCTTTGAAAAATAGAATGTAATATTTTTTATTTAATGTACTCGTACAGAGTTATTTTGTAATAACCAACCAAATTTAATGTCGGCAAATGTTGAAGAAAAATCAATTAAAATAAAATAAAATATATAAATAAATCAATTTAGATCTCATTATGCCTTTTTAACTTTTAAATTCAAAATGCGTATTAATGCATTATTTTAACTGAATTTACTGAGCACGCACACATTTGTAAGGGTTTATCGCTATGCAAAACCGTGCCAATAAATGACATTTAATTTGGGATAATTTGAAATAAAAGTAGAAGTCTTATTTACTCGTATTTTTATAAAATGCACTAACGTTATATCATTATTCATATATTTGAACTTAGCTTAAAATTTAGTTATACATTGCAAAAAAACTTTGTGATGTAACAAGGCAATACTTATTGAAACTCATTTATCCTTGTACAAATGGTTTGTTAAAAACCTCTGTACTGGTAAGAAACAATAATAAACCCATGTACTCGTATATATAAACAAATATAAATAAATAAAAATATATTAAGAGAGAACATGATAGCGTTCACTTCATTCCCAAGTCAATATCAATCATGTGTGCTTTAATATTATAATACTTAATCCTTTTTACTTTTATTAAAAAAAGCTTTCTGATAGATGAACCTTGCATATTATATTCTAAGACTTCGTGGTAAAAGCTTTCCACGCTTATTTTACTTCTCGGAGGACAAAGCAAGCCGTAAATTTAAAACATCATATATATCGTGCTATTTTATGTTTCAGAATTTTCAACAGGTTTATTGAGTTCCATATAAGGTTTTAGTGTAAAATATCTTTAAATCATAAGATTTTTTAAAAGAGGTAATCTGGTGGTTTGTTTCATACTCACCTAAGCTCAGATCAGGCTAAGTAAATATTTTTTGTGTAGGTAGGGATTAACGATTTTTTTTGGGACTTATTAACGCTATATATCGAACAGAGATATTTTACACTCTTTCTAAAGCTCTCTCTGTTTTGAACTTCAGGCTCGGACCGAAGCTGTAGTTGAAAGAGACTGACAAAATTATACGCAACTCAAATTTTGTAGTGCGGTTTAAACTTAAAGATCTCTAGTTCCATTTTATTATTTATATAATCAATACAGTTAACAGTGGTAGAGCAACGTGGCAGCTTTGTTGTTGCACGTAGGGGCTGGCTCAAACCGGGGTGCAGCTCAAGAAACCGCGGAAGCTCTGATCCTGGCTGTTGAGTGCAGGTGGCCGGAGGCCCAAATCCCCCCCCCCCCCCAACAACATGGTAGCGGAATTAAATGATAGACTACCCCAGGAGGGTACCAGCACCCCTGGAGAATCCCTCGCTGAGCATCCACGACCATGTTTATCCACTCCTGAGCGTGGGTGCTCAGGCTGCTCCGCGTCTTCTGGGGGGGGGGGGGGCAAAATTTCCGCTCAAGACTACAACTGCTCGGGGCAAACGGAGCAACAAGACCAAGGCGACCCCTGCCACGTTATCCGCGAATTTATGCAATATCAGGGGACCACACTCTAACTTAAACGCCGTCCACTACCATCTCGAGATGGTGAGGCCGGCTCTGCTCTTTCTGACCGAGACGCAGGTGTCCTCTCCGGCTGATGTCTCGTATCTCTCCTACCCGGGGTGCAAACTGGAACACTCCTTTGTGCCTCGGGCTGGAGTTTGACGTCAGAGAAGACATCTGTTCTCGACGCCTCGGCAGTCTTGAAGGTTCGGATCTGTCCATCCTTTGGCTACGCGTAGACAGCGATGACCATCCGCGCATCTACGGGTGCCTCTATAGGTCCCATAGCGGTAATGCCGAAACAGACCGACTCTTCGACCACGTCCAAATGGCTACAGATTTGTTGTTACGGCAGATTCCCTCCGCAGAGATCGTGATCCTCGGCGACTTTAAGGCCCATCACTCCAAACGTTCACGTTTGGCCGATCATGCGGGGAGATCTGTTCATGATTTTGCCTTGGCATATGATCTGACACAACTGGTTACTTCGTCTATGCGGATTCCAGATGTGGAGGATCATGCACCTTCCCTGTTGGACCTTCTGCTGACCTCTCACCCGGACGGATATCAGATTTGCGTCGACGCCCCTTTAGACTCCTCGGACCATTGTCTTGTCCGGAGTATGGTGCCGACGCTGAAATCGCGGTTGTATTTTGCAGGCTGCCGTTGTGTTTGGCACTATAGGTCGGCCGATGGGATGCGGTCTTTCTATGCATCTTACCCTTGGGGGCGGGTTTGCTTCTTGCCGGACGGTCACGAACGAATTTGTTGCGGATTCTGTCGCTGATATTGTCAGAGACTTCAGGGTATAGAACTTTTTATTCCTTTCACTGTGGTGCCCATTGTAGGCAAATCTCAGCCATGGTTTGGTCGCTCCTGTAAAATAGCATTGCTATAAGCAGGAGTGCTATCAAGCCTAGGCTGACGCATCAACGTACTGGGATGTAAACACCAGCGCTCTAAAAAAGAAGTATAATTCCGCTTCTAGGTCCTTCAAAAGAGTCATTTCCAAGGCAAGATCAGAGCGCATAGGCAGAATTGGCGAGAAACTAGTTCGCCTTCCTTCTGGAACCCGTGCATTCTGGTCTCTCGCCAAGGCTGTCCAGGGGAATTTCTTTCAGCCATGTCTTCCATCCCTGCACAGGAAGGACGACTCACTGGCCCATAACGCAAAGGAGAAAGCCGATCTGCTAGGCTATTTCTTTGCGTCCAACTCGACTCTCGATGACGGAGGGAGTACGTCGCCGACCATCCCGCGACGCGGTGTGAGTGCTCCATGCCGTAAGTGCAGTTTGCACTGTGCTCGGTTCGCAAAGCACTCCTCTCCCTGGACGTCCACAAGTCGAGTGGGCCTGACGGAATCCCCCCAATTGTGCTGAGGACGTGTGCTCCAGAGTTGGCACCGGTTTTAACGCGTCTTTTCCGGTACTCCTACTCCTTAGGCGTAGCCCCGTAATCATGGAAGACGGCTTTCGTCCACCCGATCCCAAAAAGGGCGACCGCTCAGACCCGTCCAAATACCGGCCTATCGCCATCACCCCCTTGTTCTCCAAAACAATGGAGTCTATTGTTAACTGCCAGCTCATGAGATCCTTGAGGATCACCAGCTGATTAGCGATCGCGAATACGGTTTTCGCCGTGGTCGGTCAGCTGCTGATCTTCTGGTCTACCTAACTCACAGATGGGCGGAGGCGTAGAGTCCAAGGGGGGAGACATTGGCCGTTAGTTTGGACATTGCGAAGGCCTACGATCGGGATTGGCACAAAGCGCTTCTTTCGAAGCTCCCTTTCTATGGGCTTCCCGAGAAATTGTGCGATTGGATCGCCAGCTTTCTTGCGGATCGGAGATTTAAGGACGTTGTAGATGGTGCATGCTCCGATTACAAGCCTATTAATGCAGGTGTTTTACAAGGCTGCGTGCTATCGCCAACGCTGTTTCTTCTGCATATCAATGATATGTTGCAAACCCGTAACATTGATTTTATTGAACGTGATGCTCTGCACACCGGCCGTGCCAATATTTCTCAGGAAAACGTTTCCGAGTACCGGGACAAACTTGTGTCTGAAGTCGAGTCTCTGCTGAACAGAGTCTCGGATTGGGGGCGACTAAATCTAGTCCAGTTTAACCCCCAGAAGACACAAGTTTGCGCGTTAACCGCTAAAAAGAACCCCCCTTGTCGTATCTCCTCAGTTTCAAGGCACACCCCTTGTTGCCTCAGCCCGTATTGGAATTCTCGGCGTCGACATATCGAGTGACGTGCAGTTTCGTGATCACTTGGAAGAGAAGGCCAAATTGGCCTTTAAAAAGCTTGGCGTGCTCAGCAGAGCGGGACAGTATTTCATGCCCGCACACCGCCTGCAACATTACAAGGAGCAGGTTCGGCCGCACATGGAATACTGTTCCCATCTCTGGGCTGGGACTTGCCGGTATCAGCTCCTTCCACTTGATCGCATCCAGCGCAGAGCGGCTTGAATCGTCAACGACCGAGTGCTTTCCGATCGGCTCAATTCACTGGCGCTGCGAAGAGATGTTGCATCTCTTTGCATTTTCTTTCGCATATACCATGGGAAGTGAATATATACATGTGATACCAATTTCGTGAATGCACTACGCGGCAAACGTCCCGATACCATCCACACCATCGAGATACTTGGCGGTCCACCACTGTACGTTTCAAAAGGAGTTTTCATCCGCGTACGACCTCTTTGTGGAATAGTTTACCACCGATGATTTTTCGGACCGATACGACCTGGGGATCTTCAAGAAAAGAGCTTACTCTTTCTAAAGGGCCGGCAACGCGCCTGCAATTCCCCTGGTGTTGCGGTTGGTCATGAGCGGCGGTAGTCACTTAACATCAGGTGAGCCGCATGCTCGTTTGCCCCCTTTTTCTATAAAAAAATTATTTGTCATGCTGAATCATACTGACATTACGTACAGAGTTTGTTTTAGAAGAAAATTAATGGTTTTTACGTGTGGGACGATAATATTATAATTTCTTGATATATGAAGACGAAAGATATATTTGTAACATACAATTGTGTAAGCATTTACACAAACGTCTTTTAAAAAATTACATTTATAACCCATCGAAATGTTGGGTTTATTAATTGTTCGTTTGTTCCAATGTCAGACCTAGCACAACAACGTTCAAACGAGAACAAAATAAAATTAAACTTTCAACTAATATACGAGTCCCAATTCCAACCACTGACCTTTTCTCATTTTCAAGCGGATTCAAGAAGAATTAGTTTATCGCAGCTCGCGTTGGTGAATTTCAATATTTTCGAAATATTTTTATTCCTCATATATATAAATTCTTGATGTTTCCTTCACCGCCGAGCAAGTAGTAAATCAACACTTAAATTGAAATTACGAAATTTATCTGTCGGGATCGAATCCGTGTTACTCACGTAAGGAAGTTTACAGCGAGCGGTTAGGCTCTCTAGTATCTGTGTAGTGATGTCTTAACAATTACATACACACATAACTACATAAACACCCACACTTGTCACTTAGAGGTGTAGGCAGAGACTACGGACTTCCATATGGTACGATCCTGACACACCTCTCTCACTTCCTTTACATCCATATACCTACGCTTATAGATACTCGAAGGTTAAGGGTTCTACTAATCTGGCCCATTTTCATCTTTAATTCCCATTCCCCATGTATAATCACAAAAATAATGCTGAAATGTTTTTGTACCATATGGTAAAAATACATTTAGTATAGAACGAAAAATATTCAAAATATTAAAAAAGAATAAGACAACTACCCCACTTATTTTTATAGGGTTCCCACCTACAAACGACACTGGACATTATTTAAACAGTTCATAAAGTTAAAGTTTTTCACTTTCTTCCTGTAGGAATAAAACATTCATTTTTATAAAAAAATTTTTTTGACATATTATCAAGCTGTGTTTTATTACCTTGGAATATTATCAGAACATTAGATGCAAACCAATATTGCACTTGGCGTACATTTTTCGCGTACTTTGATGACAATATCCGCATCGCCGATGCGAACAGGCAACTTCTACATGGTCAACGACGATACTTACAGACCTCACCTAATCAACACTCTAATATGGACTGAAACCCCACAGGCAGAATTACGGGTTGGAGGCTTATAATTTTTTGCAGGTAGGTAGTAGCAACGTTTCTGCGGAAATTTTTTGTTCAGTTATTTTGTCAAGCAGCGTTTATACCAACAACAAAAATAGTATACCATCACTTGTTCCCCGAAATACTACCTTCATGTAGTCAAAATTTTCATCAAAATGGTTTACTCAACCATTTTATGTTTTGTACATCCTGATAATAGCTAGACAATCCACTCTAATTTTCGATCGCTTTTTATTTAAAACTCCGATATCAATGTTTTAAATTGCATTAATATTATAGAAAATATTTTCGTTTATATCATACAATTAGATAATTAATAATATTTATGATGTGGACATATTTATCTTAGCTTATATTGCAAGAAATCATACTTACTCAGAAAACTCCAAATACGCGCGTTTACAAATAACGTTTAGTTAGTGTTAAAATAAAATTATAATAACTTAAATGACTAATTATCTATGTAGTAACAATGTTAAGATACAAAAAACACAATTAGCTTATTGTATAAAAATGTTAAACATCTGGTACCTAAAGATGATACAGGGAATCGAAGAGTTAATATATCGCTAATTTGGTCGATTTTGATAGATTTTCGTCTAGGGCGCCCCTTCCCAACTCTGCCCTGTATCTGCCCCCTGCCCAACATAAATTTGATTTGTTACTCTTTCCTCGTTCATTCTTTCTACATGACTAAAGCGGTCCTTTCTTAATCCTGGTCGCAACATCATCTTGCAAACCGTACTTTTCTTTTATTACTCTGTTTCTCACCATAGTCCTTAATGACCGCACTTCTGCAGCATATATTCTACTCTCGTGCTCCTTCTGCGACACCCATTATATATATTATCACAGATTTTTAAATGTCATGCTTCTTTTTTTAGCACATTCTGACTCTTCATAATAGAGTATAGAGCCCCGTTTACTCTATTTCCTGAGTTCACTCGTCGTTCTTTATCCTTATCATTTCTACCATTCCTGCTAAATACAAATCCCAAATGCACAAAACCATCCACTTGCTCAACCAACTTCCCTTCCATTCTTATTTCATATCGTTTTACTTTCTTCTCCTTCAAAAAGCACCACTTTTGAGTTACTTGCATTTTCATTCACTCCACTTTCTTAAAATTACCTGTGCATTAATGTAACCATCATTTGCAATTCGGCCGCAGATGATGCAAACATGATTATCGGCGTACAAAAGGCATTTGATGTTTACAAGTATAGAAGAATTAAAGCTATACAGTTACACCAATACCAACAAAGTTAACCAACAGTGCTTTATACTTAACTGAGTGTTTTAGTTCAAGAGTGATCGATGGACTAACATTCAAACAAACGGAAGTATGTTTGTTTGTATGCGAGTCCTCCCTTCTTAATATGTAGTTTTATAATTAGTACATGGTCAACTACATATTCATTCATGGTACATATATCTTTTAATATATCGTCAATATGTAAATAAAGTGATTTTTCACAGTTCCAATTTTATGTGATGTGAATAAAAAGTTTCACGTGAATTGTATTTATGGCATTATTTTGCGTACTTAGCCAATAACTGCAAAGTCACAGATACGAGTAGATAAAGGTACAAACGGTTGGGACATTGCTATTCCGGATTTTATCTGTGCGGTAATGCTATTTTTATGGGACTTTGATTCAGATAAGAACAACATTTGCAATTATATGATGTTTCCTCGACAAAAATACAAATAAACCCAAACTTTAATCAGATTACTTTGAAATGAGTGGGGGGATTCTTTTACATTCTATGCCATTATCTTGTATATCTTATACTTTATATTCAAGCTCCGCATGCAGAACTTTAATACACGGCTTTATAGCAATGTAAAATTGTTTTAGTTTTGACGTTATTCAAAACACAATTCGCTGGAGAAAATGGGATGCCGAGATTAATAGTCTTTTACAGAGCTGTTATATTGGAAGATTTAGAATAGATTGTAATTTTATACAAGAGATTTGAATGCGTCAGTTTGCCTGAAAAGCGTACTTTACGGTTAATCTCATCCACTTAGAAATGGCTACGTTCAGTGCCCATTAATTTTAGTGATAAATAAAATGACGATGATAGTGATGATCAATTATAAGAACAATCTTCTTACGTTACTAATATTATAAACGGTAAAGTGTTATTCATTTAAATCAAAGAAAAATATATTTATTTAGGGCATATTTATGAAAACCGATATATTTAGTAGTATTCGATAACAAAATATAAAAACAGTAAATACACAAAATAAAATTTAAAAATCCATCATCACTCTTTTCAAATCAAATAAACAAAAAACATTCAACGCAAAGGATAATATATGAATTAAGAATTGTTTATTATTATGCTTGTAGCATTAAAAAAAAACTTATTATATAAAACCACCTGTTGATGGTGCGATATACATATTATTATAAAAAATGCTTGTCCTTCAATCACGCCTCTAAAGCTTAATATACTTTTCATAACAATTACTAACAAAGCTATAATTTGCTCCCAACAGAATTGACAGATTATTATCTATGCGTCAGGTGATTCTTTATTTTATTTTAATAATAAAATACCAATAAATCTGTAAATTTCGTAAAAATATTATAGTTTGGTAGAAGTTATCTCTATTCTGATGTAAGGAATTATTCTCAAAAACTTACTAATATTATAAATGTGAAAGTTTGTTTAAATTTTTGAATATTTTTATGTTTTCCGTTCATGCATCCATTATTTTCATCCATCACAGCCTATACAAGTCCACTGTCAAACTCCTCCATAGATTTCCTTATGGGACAGATTTGGCCATAGTTTCTTCGCTTGGTTAGCAACATTACTTTTTTATTATTTTAAGTTTTATCAGGAAGACGATCACGGTCCAATTACGCAAAAAATACTGAATGGATGTATGTGGCTTTAATTTTTGTTGCTATTAAATTACCTATGTTTTTGTTAAGTAAAACTGTATTTATGTATCCCATCAACATTAACGGTCATCAATACTTTTTAAAATAAATAATTCCTTTTATTTCATATATGTACTGGATGATTTTTTACCGTCTGGAAAAAATAAAGTGTACCATGTAAACGGAATAGAAATCTATGACACTGATATTTTACATATTTTTTTTTCGTTTAAATTAACGTATTATAAAATTGAGCCATAAAACAAGAGTAAAAAGATTTTACTCTGCCGTGTCGTTGGTAACGTAGCAATCCGTGTTTTTTTAAGAATTTTGGAGAAAAACATTATCGAGAAGCGTACCATATATTTTAGGTGTTTGACGACCCAATGTGATAGTTAGCCCGTGCTGTAAAGCACATACGACTTTGGGAATGAAAAAGGAGTAAGGGTAGTTAAATTATACGCGATAAAATCCGTAAAAATTATTTAAATCGCGTAGATATAAGCAATCATTATCATATTGTTTATTAATTTAACAGATTAACAGACAGTAAGGTAAGATACAATTTCAATATAATTAGCCAAAAGTTACGAGATTACGAGGATGAAGTGAGAATCCAAGTCCGAAGTTTCTTAAAAGGTCAGATCAAGTAGTTAGAGCAAAATGAAGTTGGGTATTTGTTCTTACTAGAAGCTTAATTCTCTTTTAAGATTGACAACTTAAGACATATTTTAACTCGGGGAAATGTAAAGTTCTTATAAAGCTTTCTAAAGTAAAGCATACCGAAACTGGAAGGTAAATTTCCGCACGTAGTAAGTTAATAAAAGTTTCTCTTAGTCGATCTATCATTTTATTACCAGATGGGTAGGGGTTTTGCTCCACTATATTATAGATGTAGCACTAAGGGGTCAGCTCAACCAAGGAAGGACCGGCTCTCACAGAATACCAGCGTAAAATAGCAGCTCAACTGTGCTGTGTTTCGTATGGTTAGTTTAAAGAAACGAAGAGTCTTTTTACTAAAAACGAGGCATTCCATCTTAATCCTCATGGGTGATCACGCATCTGCATTTTGAATCTTAGTCAAGGATCAATGTGGATGTCTATGGGCATATGTATCCACTTACCAATATATGCACTGTGTGTTCGATTGTTATCCTATTCTATAAAAAAGTTATACGCACCTACCTCAGCACAAACTGGTGAGGAGGTGGAGAAAATTTATGAGGATATTTATAGAGCCATGCATTTCTCCAAAACACACTAAACTGTGTTAAAAGGAGAGTTCAACGCAAAACTAGGCAAAAAAGAACGGTAAGCAGTAGGTAGGGAAATTTGGGATAGGAAAGCGAAACCAAAGGTGACAGCAGGTAGCCGACTTGATGTAGAAAGAGGAACTCTTTATGATGAACTCTTCCTTCCAAAAGCGGCCCAACAGAAAATGGACCTGATGGAGTCTCAATGGTTCTACAAAAAATGAGATTCTCTTCATTATGATGACAAGAAGACAAGGTTCTATGATATATCAGTCATCGAAAGGATGAAAACTGGCAGCGATCATCGTATAGTTAGAGGCATACTAAACTTAAATGTTAAGTTGGAGAGGTCTCGTCTAATGAAGTCAACGTTTCGTCCCACTCGTGCTCCAATCCTAAGTCCCGAAACCTTTCAGCTCGAGTTTGAAAAACCGTATTCAGTGCCAAAAAACTGCAATGCAATGGATGATATGAGTAACATGCTCGTGGAAACTGTTCACGTGGTTGAAGTTCTGTAAGACCCGCTGCAGAAGAACATAAAAACTCTCCGATCACACTCTTAATCTCATGACTGTTAGACGAAAATGAAGCGACATTTTACAGTAGATATGACTGCATAAATGCAACTGAACACACAGATCTTTAAATGCATACTGCGGGACTTACGCAAATACGCTTAACGCTTTAATACTGCTCGTATTGAAGAAGCCATCGAGCTAAACCAGGGCTCTAACGTCTTTTCCGGAGATCTGTGTGCCAGAGAGAATCAACTGTCAATGCAGAAGATCGAGTGTGGCATAATCATTTCCGGGACACTCAAGATTTTGAGTGAGATTGAAAGGCTCTATTGGCAGCTATACACATCATCGTTGGATCCACACGCAAGTGTGAGTAAAGATCCATGAGCAAGTCTTATCCGACACTATTTCGATGTCATCCCGTACATCAGTCTAAACAAGATTAGAATGGCTCCCAGTACTTTGAAATCGGCAAGACCCAAGACGACGATAGGATTAAAGAGGAGCTTCTGAATGACTTTAAGTAACACCCGCTTTCCGTCCTCCGTAGTAACACTACTCCGGAGTTATGGAGCAAAAGTGCGCTGGTCTTGTTTTTCAAGAAAGGTGACAACGCTCTCTTAAAGAACTACAGACCGATTTCCCTACTAAGCCACGTCTACGTGCTGTTTTCGAGAGTCATAACGAGTCGTCTCGCACTCAGACTCGATGACTTCCTACCTCCCGAACAAGCCAGTTTCCGAAAAAGCTTCAATGCCATAGAACACATATATAACCTGCGGCAGATTGTACAGAATACTGAAGAGTACAATCTGCCACTTTGTCTTGCGTATGTGAACCATGAAAAGCCCTTGATTCCGTCTAAATTTAGGTAGTGCTAGAGTCCCTTCAGCGGTGCCAAGTTGACTGTCGAATTATAGAAGTAGTGAAGTGTTTATACAGAAGAGATACGATGGCTATTCAAGTACAAATTCAGAGTACGAAACCTATCCGACTGCAGACAAGTGTAATATAGGGTGAGATTATATCCCCGAAACGTGAAGAGCTGCATTGAAAATCTTTTTCAAGCTATTGGACTGGAATGGATATGATATTAAAATCAATGTCAAATACATCACCCACATTCAATTTCCAAAGATATAGACCTTATGGCAGAATCTCTCTCTCTCTCTCTCTCTCTCTAAGCTCTATGCTCGACTACCTCAATAGTATTTCTCAAAGGATAAGTCTTAAGATGAACACGGACAAAACAAAGATCATATTTAATGTCCATGTCACACTTATGCAGGTAATTGTTGTGAGCACTCAGCTCGAAATTTTTGATAAGTATACCTGAGACAAATAGTCCGACTAGGTAAGTCCAACTTTGACCGAGAGGTAAATTGACGGATTCAACTCGGATGTGCAGCGTTCGGGAAATTACGACACATCTCGTCAGACATATACCTCAAAATCTGAATACGAGATTGTACAACCAGTAGGTGTTGCCAGTTATGACATATGGATCTGAAAAGGGGGTTCTTTACTGCTAGCCATATGAGAACGCTTGAGGTTACTCAGCGAGCTAAGGAGAGGGCTATGCTCGGGGTTTGTCTGCGTGATGGATGTGCAGCGTTCGGGAAATTACGACACATCTCGTCAGACATATACCTCAAAAATCTGAATACGAGATTGTACAACCAGTAGGTGTTGCCAGTTATGACTTATGGATCTGAAAAGGGGGTCCTTTACTGCTAACCATATGAGGACGCTTGAGGTTACTCAGCGAGCTAAGGAGAGGGCTATGCTCGGGGTTTGTCTGCGTGATTAACTTAAAAATGTGGATATTCGCAGTAGTATCCAAATAACCGACATAACCCAACAGATTAGTAAGCTTATAACTCGAAGAACCGATAAACGATGAGGAAAAAAGGTTCTCGAGTATTAGTCTCATACAGGTAGCTAAAGTGTATGGAGGCCCCCCACTAGATGGAGTGATGACCCCGTAAGACATTAAGGAAGTCAGTGGATGCAGGTGGCTCAGGACCGTGCCTTGTGGCATTCCTTGGGGGAGGCCTACATTCAGCAGTGGACTTGAGAAGAGCTCTACTGATGATAGTTATGATGATGATAACTTGTTTTTAACTATCGTTGTCGTATATACAAAAACATCATAGGAGATGATAGCTGGTAAATTAGTACTTTCTGCTTTTACGAATCTACCTTCCATGATGTCATTTCAGTTAGTTATCTAAAAATAGTAATGAAGCCTTATGATAGCTTGAAAAATTACGAAACAACATACAGCATATTAGCTTGTTTATTATAACAGTGACTTCACAACGGAATTCTAATACGGCGGACAGCGTTTTGAAAATATTTATCGCTGATTGAATAAAAAAATTTTTAAAATTTAATAATAAAATTTATAATGTATTTTTATGAATATAAATCCACATTGCAATGCATGCTACGAATATGAACTTTTACTTCAAAAATTTATCCTTAACAGTCGGAAGGCATTCAATGAATAGGCGACAGTAGGAGTTCATAAGAGCAGACAAAGGTTATATGAACTTAACAATGCAAGGTTATATAATCCTGACGTCGAATTTAGAAAATGTGTAATAATTTTTTTTAAAAAGTTTGCTCCTCAGCTAAATTATTGTGTTCGAGCAACAAAATTAAGACGGCTTCTAATTAAATTAAAATGACATGGAGTGTAATTAATAACGAATATGGTAAAGTCAACTCTCGCGATTCAAACTACTATTTAAGTTTTAAGAACAAATAAACTGAATCAGATCAGGACGTGGTAATAGTTTTTGAGGAATATTTTACTTATATTCTGATCTTAACCACTAAATCACTGAATTATCCTGCCATCGCCGAGTCATTACTTGCACAAAATATAAATTATTATTGACGACGTCCTAAGAATTTACCAGTGAAATGTGCAATCATCTGGATTATTTCTATTAATAACACCGCAATCACTCTCAGAAAAAGTAACCATTTTGGAAAACAATTATTTACTGAAAATTATAGCTATTACCATTATAAAAAATACCATTATAAAAAATAACAAAATATCTAGGAGCTTATTTCTTACGTGCTGACTTGTGCCGATCTGTCATTTAAAATCCATGGGGGATTTCCGTTATAGTTTTTGCGTCTATAATAAATACAATCGCACCTTACCTAGTTATTATTATTTTAATACTAGTATCGAATCTAGTGCGTTCCTGATTTAATAATGCATAGTAAAGTAATAACTTTATCAAAATCAGATAGAACATTGGACCCCACCAATTTAGGACCAATTTCTGTACTGCCTTCAACACTTGGTAAAATTTAAAAAAAATATCGACCGAATGTAAAAAAAATAATGTAAATAATTTACTTCACAAAAATTAATTCGGTTTCACAACTTGATTAAATATATCTTCAATGCATAGAAGAATTCACAGGATGCTTTGGGTTTATCTGTACTATTGTGTACTATACATGACTCTAAGTTATTATTTAAAAAAATCCCGCTGGGTTTCTTACCGGTTCTTTCCAGAACAAAGGTTATTTTTCTAAACTTGTGATAATTAAACAAAAGAGCGAATTTCAGCAATTATTATTTATAATCTATATTGAATAAATAATATTCTGTTTCTGCTTAATAGTCCACTAATTGTTAGTGCATATTGCAGCCCGTGTACCTATACATGGTTATTTTTCAAAGTGTATCCAAATTTTATACTCTTCAAATATATAAAAAATTATAAATTGTTATTGTATTTTTTTAAAGTACGAGTAAATAAGGCTTCTACTTTTATTTGAAATTATACTAAATGAAATATGATTTATGGGATACAACTACCACCACCACCACTGACAACTAAGAAAGCCTCACAACTAATATTAGAGACATAACAATCATACACTCTTTTTTATTGTGTATCTGCCAGTTATTGTGTGTTAGTGCCATTATACAGAAATTTACATTAATCATTATGCTTGGTAAACGTGTTAACGATCCCAGTGTACTCAAAATCATACACTCAAATAGTACGAGTGCACATGTATGATAGATAACTTTAATTTTCTTTGCTTTGATAGATGCAGCGAATGTCAGGTAGCTTTGACAATTTCATTTCCTTGCAGACATATATCACAGATTATCGTGATCCTAATATCCACGAGTATCTGTACCGTGCAAGTAAATCTTCCTGACTAATACAGTGTCTGACTATTCAAGCGACTTAAAATTGAAGAGATTATCAATTTGAAAGGAATTTGGTATTATGTTTTATGTGACTTTGGATTATGTATTTACTTGAAAATTATAAAACCAAGTTAGTAATAGCCATATTAAAGCGAGAAAAAGCTGCCAGCATTTTCGGGACTCTATATCGCGGGAAGTGGGACTGTCTGATAATTTTAGGTTCTTTCATGGTAATAAATATTGTACATTAAATTATGCTGATTAATTTAGCTGATTTTTTTAAATATAAAGACTATATCTTCACAATGGTTCCATATATATTCTGGAGAATTCTTTTGATATTTAAAATCGTAGACGGTGTAGTATAAAATCTATAAAGCTGTCGCAAAGTGCAATTATTAGTAATAGAATTATATTGTAAATATAGAATAATATTGTAAATTTATTCTATATATTATAGAATAATATTGTAAATTTGCATTCATTTATCTATTTTTGTGATAATTATGTCCTGCGGACCGAAATTTAGTCACGGTGGCCAGTCTCAACGGAGATAAGCCATCTACGCAGGATAGGATTATAGTGCCCAAGTGTATGCGTAAGCACAGGTGCACTCTCTATTCCCTCACTCTCATAGTCCGATGGGACGGTAATCCAAAATGACTGGAGAACAATCAGGCGCAGGACTAACAGCTTTACATGCTCTCTGAGGCACTGAGGTGATACACTGCCAGCTATCCGTCTTCAAGCTGCTACTGAGAATTTCTTGACAGAAAAACCCAAAACTGATTTTATCACAAACCAGGGTACGTACGTTTCGTATGGTGAGTGTAGAGAAACGGAGACCCGTTTTACTGGAATCAAGGCATTCCGTCTTAGTCCTCAAGGGTGACAATGCATCGTCATTTTGATTTTTAATAAGGTTAAATGTAGATGTTTATGAACCACAGCATCAACTTACCGTCAGGTGAACTGTGTGCTAGTTTGTCACCCTTACCCAATAAAAAAATACGAACCCGGATCAGCAATAGCGTTTACAATCACTAGACCAACAAGGCAGTTGTTTTTTTTTTTTTTTTTTTTTGTAAACACAATTATATTTTTCAGTTCCATTCTTTAATTTTAAACTTAAATACAACGAATATCGTTTTGACAGGCATCGGCGGACTTCGTGCAACAGAACTTAGGATCTCCCCACCGGTAGTACAACGCGGTTCAGACGCAACGCTTGCCTGTTTATATGAGCTTACTGATGCTCCACTGTACTCGGTGAAGTGGTACAGAGGACGACACGAATTCTATCGTTACTCGCCGACAGAACAACCAGCAACCAAGATCTTTCCGTTTGCGGGCATTAACGTTGACGTAAGTGAAATCAATTTACTTAGCATAATATGTATTTAGATAAATTACAAGGTGTAAGAATCCATCTTTACAGCCCTTCACAAATCCACCGCCGAACATAGGCCTCCCCCTGGGAATGCCACAAAACAGTCCTGAACAACTTGCATCCATTGATTTCCTACAAGTCTTACCAGGTCGTCACTTCATCTAGTGAGGACCCTACATTTTACCTGCCATTACGAGGCTGACACTCAAGAACCTTTTTTCCTCATTTGCTGCTAGTTTTATGGCCGAGCTATATGGCCAGCCCATTGTCATTAATCTGTTGGCCCATGTTGGTTTATCGGGTTCTATTGTGGATACCATTGTTTTTAAGTCTATCCTTTCCATAACTCGTTGAGCGACCTTGAGCTTCCTTATACGGCCAGTAGTGAAGGACTACGTCTCAGATCCATAGGTCATAACTAGCAACACGCACTGGTTGTACAATCTTGTTTTGAAGTTTTAGGGCATGTTTGACGAGAAGATGTGTCGTAATCTCCCGAACGCTGTCCCGCTAAGTTGAATCCGTCGATTGATATCCGGTTGAAATTGGAATTACCTAGTCTGACTATTAAATTTATCCCTGGCAAAAATACCCATCAACAACTTCGGGCTAGTGGTTCCAACAACTACCTACACATTATACCTCTACAACAATTTCTATTGTATGCGCGTTACACATGGTCCTTTTTTGTTCTTGTTAATTTAAAGACCACTCCGTTGGGAGACACTACTGGGGTCACTGAGCAATGAGCATAGTACTTAAGGTCCTCCATTGATTTCACCATAAGGACTATATTCGGTAAATCAAAGATGAGTGATGTATTCACCATTGACGTTAACACCTTATCCTTTCTAGTCCAGTGACTTGAAAACGTATTCTAACGCAGCGGTGAGCATCATTGGGGATATAACGTCACTGTATTATACCTCTTTTTAGTTGGATAGATTTCGTACTCTGGTTCTGTACACGGATAGCCATCGTAGCCCTACTGTACAAACACTTCAGCACTTCGACATACCGCGTCTTCTTAATAATGATTTAAAATTAAAAACAGCGGTAGCCAACGCTATTGCAAAGCGTAGCAAATATCCACCCTATGGGGAAATCTATAAGACAGGTATATGTTGGGGCAGTGAACTTTTATAAGCTGTTTTGAATTATAACAAATCAATGACGCAAAGAGTTTTATACTTGTGAGCAACAGTTTGACGTTAATGGGCTATTAATTTACTTAACTATTATTATATGTAACTATTACTATACCATCGTAAATTACGGCAGCTATCAGCGTTATTAATTTTGCAATTTGTCCGCCATTATGACATAAATGTTCATACGTGAATCACCTTTAATGTTTAAATAAACATGTGTTTAAAAATAATAAAGTTTTTATAGTTCGATCCATAAATTTTGTTAAAATAAGTTTTGATTCACTGTCCTAATAGTAGGAATAACACAGCTTTCATCTAACTCATTGTAACGGAAGCTGTAGCCCACTTCCGTCAGAATCCACTCCCCACGCCTCACACAACATAGATTGCCTCATATCCCCCATTTACCATAGTTACCATATTTGCCTGATGGCTTGACAACTTCAATTGATATTATTAATTTTCAATTATTTTACATTTCTTATCACCTATTAAGATAATTACGGTGTGATATGGGGTAGTGAATTATTTTACGCCGCCACTATACGGCGCTCACCCATGTATTCCTACATCCTCGCTTAAAAAATGAATTTTGTTTCGTCACTAACGAAACTCAACAGCGTTATAAAGCTAAGTTACGTTGGGATTCTGAGCGGGCATGGTCCTTCCCAACTCGATGCAGCTGTATTGTGCCGAAGCCATAATACAACTGCCGTATAGCTCTATCATATTTAAATTTTTTAAAAATACACTAAAGTTTCCTTACTCTGTGCAAAAAAAAATATTTTCTTAAAACTTATAACAAATTCCTACGGAATCCTCTAGTACTAACAAAATGTGATATACAGTCTTAAAACGGTTATTATTAGCATAATTATTTACCTTAGCATCGCGCGGATTAAATTATAAAAGTTGTAAAATATCAGAACAAGCCATATATTCAATGGATTCCATCCAAACTATCCAAAAAAGAGTAAATTTTTTCATATAATATAAAATAGCGTAAATATTTCGATTTTATTTTTGACAACTTTCAGAACCTGACTTCAAACATATAGGGAGTTCATGAATGCAGATTGCTAACGACCTTTGTAATCTGTGCTAAAGCCCATGTACTTGACAACAATTAAGATTTTGATATAATAGATACTTATTTATCTAATCGCGTCATTACAGAAAATCAAACATGATTTAGTGTTATGCTAAGGATCGGTTTAGCTAAGACCGATTGAAATCGACGGTTAATAATCAAACTATTTTTGGACACTCCTCTAAATTTTGCTATTGCCTAATAAAAATGCCTTTGAAATTAAATGCCCGGAATTTCAGTTAATTAATTTACTTTATTATGAATAATAATTAAGCGTCCTATTACATAAAGCGCGTTCGCTTCAACGCCTTCAAACAATATTCTACATAATACAATGTTATCGTTATCGTTTGGTTCCTTTGTTGCGGTGACATTTGGATTTAGTACCTAATTAATATTTATCCTTTTTGGGGATAATTCAAATAATTCACTTGAAATATTGAAATTCTCAACTGAAAGGACGACTATTAGATCTTCTTTACCTGTGCTAGAGAAATGTATTATTAGAATTTTATAAAATTACTCATTGAAGTTATAGAAATGTGTTTTAATTTTTTTTCGAATCTTAAATTCGTTAGTAGCGAAGTTCAGAAACCAACTTAATTCAAAACTATCTACCCAATTTCTTTTTAAATTCACATTTGGCGTAAATTTGATCCGTATGCAAAATGGAGAAACTACAACTTCATGAGGTTATTAAATATTCGTGCTTGAAATTTTTTCTACAATATGTGTTTTCGAAGACGTTTAGTCTACTTTGGCAGACAATGCTTCGAAGCATTTTCTGCCAAAGGTGCGCTGAATAAATGCGTCAGAACCGCCTGCAATAAAGACACTCACTCCGGGCGGACAACAACGGCCGCTACACAAGAAAACGTTAAAAATTCGAAGCAATTGTTAAGGTAGATCAACGTGTGACCATCAATTATGTATGTGAGATTCTAAAGCTTTCGTTTGAAATTAATTTAATTTTAACACTTATCTTAAAATTAAAGAAAGCAAATGCGCGTAAGGTTTCTCGAATATTAACAGACGCCCAAAAGAAAGCAAGAGTTGACATTTCAAAGCTAAATTTAGTAACAATTTAAGAAGACCCAAATTATTTTTGCGCTCGTTTCGTAACCGTAGATGAAACGTGGGTACATAATTCTGACACGGAGAAAAAAAAACCAATGCGAGGTGTGGAAATGATGCTTTCCCCGCCAGCCAAGAGATTCAAGGTGTCCGCATCCGCTGGAAAAATAATGGCCTCTGTCTTCGGGAATGCGAAAGGTATAATAATAATCGACTATTTAGTAGAAAAAAAAACAAGATATTAATACATATTATAATATAATATATAAAAATTGATTGCTTTTCATTTTGACAGTACCCCCTAGTCGATTGATTTGTTGTTGCAAGCACTGCCATCTCAATTGCTGGGTTTGAATATCCACTACCCCATATCTTACCGTGGGTGTCATAAAAAGCGACAGAGTGAAACAGGCGGGAGATGGGCAGCATCATCTTCCTGATAACAGCAATAGTGCAACAAAAATACTGCGGTTGCCAACCCACTCGATAAGTTAGGCAAATTATGGCAATATACCTCCCAAGAGAACTGCAAGCAACAAATGGTTAGTGGCACACTGAACCTAAACGTTAAGTTAGAGATCCCGTCTAATGAAGTCAACGCTCCGTCTCCCTCGTGCTCTAATCCGAAGTCTCGAAATCTTTCAGCTCGAGTTAAAGTGCTTAGAAGACTGCAATGCAGTGAACAATATAAATAACAAGCTCTTGGAAAATGCTCATGCGGTCGGAGCTAAGTTTTGCTAGACACTAAAACTCTCCACTAATTTTTTTATCTCATGGTTGTTACACGGGAAATAAAACTGCAGTCGTCAACAGATTATATAGAATACAGGTAACTAAACAGACAGATCTCAAATGCATGCAGCGGGACTTACGCAATTTTAATACTGGTGGTGTTAAAAAAGCGATCGGGAGGAACTAGGGTTGCGAAGCTTTTGGCAGAGATCTGTCTGTCAGAAAGACCCAACTGTCAAAGCTGAAGACTGTAACAGCATCGTTTTCGGAACACCTGATATATCTATACATCTCGCTTTATACATCATCGTTTGAGATACACGCAAGTGTAAGTAACGATCCAAGAACAAGTCTTATCCGACACTATTTCGAAGATATCCCGGACGTCAGTCTCTCCAGCACCTTAAAAACAGCAAAGCTCCAGGCGAGGATAAAAATTGGTTCATTAGCTCATGAGATCGAAGGAGAAATAATATGAAAAAAAAAACTTTTTTTAACACAACTTCGAGATGTCGCAACCGGGCAACTTTGTGCTATTTACATTATTTGTAGAACTTTAAAAACTGCATCGAATGCCATTTTGAACATGAAAATCGATCTATCCGTTCAAAAGATATCGAAGAAGAAAATTTTTGAAAAAAAAAACATAACATAAGTTTAGGCGTTTTAGGTAACGTCAAGTTAACTTAACTTAACTTAGCGGGAAGTTGCAGGGATGGCCTGTAGTGTCAATCAATTTTTTCCGAGGGAACTAACAAACTTGCAAAACGCTAATAAATTTATTAGCTTAAATTAACTTATATTACAATAAAAAATCACAAATATTTTATCTAAAGTTTTATTGCATTTTCAAAAACTTGCTTACCAACTTAGTGAAATCATGTCAAGAAAAGTTGTTTTCTTGAAAGGGTATATAGATACTTGGTATAGATGAACGTACAACTCAGCTTTAAGCTCTGTTTAATGTGCCACCAGTAAGAAAAAATCTTTTAATGACATCTATAACTTTGTAAGATAGACTAAGTTTTCTGTAGATTATATTTTATACATAATTTTCAATATTATTTATCCTTTTTGATTATGCAAAAGGATAAAAAATGTTATTATTAACATTAAAAAAAACTTACTTTACATCAACTGAGCTCATACGATTGTCAATCTAAATTGACAGCTTGGCTAAAGACCCTATGTTACGAGGATATTGAAAATATATTTAAATAAAAAAACATGCGTGTAGCTCCCACGTGACAGAAATGAAACCTTCAAATGAAATGAAATATAAAATACAAATAATTTAAATGATTTATTTGATAATATAAATTAAACTACAAGTTCGGCATAAAATATAAGAAAGTTTAATTTCATAATGAATAAATGTAACAATCCTTTTAGTATATATCGTTGCTTAAATTCAAAACTACCATAAATACAAAAAGAAAAAAAATCGTTTTTATTGCGTATATCGTCGTAAAATCTACCATTATTATACCTAAGTTAAAGACACCCGTTGATTTCGTACTTGTAATACCAAAAAATTACAAAACTTTTGTTTTGAATTTTTAACTTTTGTGACTAAGTTCAAGTCAAAACAGTCATATTGTCAGTTGTTGTCGGGTTCCCAGCGTAAAATACACGTTTTCTTGGAACCAAACTACCACATGCCAGAAAATCATGTAAATTTGATTAATATTTCATAGTCAAAAGTACAACATTATGGAATTTGGTAGTTTTAAATTTAAAATTCAGAAGTACACAATTTTATTTTAAAGAGCCACATTTTGTAATACACTTGTTTTGCTTAAAAATTATTACAAATATTCAATTAATATAAAAAAGCGGATTTATTTAGAATATGTTTGTTTTGCATAAATTTTTCGATGGAAACTCTTTAAAATTTTAAAATTAAAAGTCAGTTTTTTCTGGTTTATTTTTGTTTTAATATGTAATAATATTGAAAATAAATTTAATATTATACTAAAAAGTAACAAACAACAGCCACTCCAAATTATACGCTAGCCATTGATATACATGTTTAGTATATCAATGAATCAATCGATCAAAAATTAGATCCATCGTATTGAGTGTCATTAGACATGTACCTACCATTCATTCATTTCTAGTGATCCGATCATTCGAGTATTGATTCAATTTACAAACCAGGTCATCCGTGTTGATCTGTGAGACCCGCTCGATATGTCCGTCGTCGGACGTTCAAAAAATGTAATTGCAATCAAATAAAAAAATAGTTTATTGCCATCCGGGTCAAATAAACTAACCATTATTGTCGTGCGCAAACAAAGTCGGAATATATTGAAGCTACACAATCGCTGCTAAACACCGAGGCTATGTTGAGGCATGTAAACTTGGGGGTAAAGATTATGTCTCATATAAAAATTATTATAAAATCTTCATAAACAACTTAAAAATCACATTCTGAATATCAAAAAAGGATAAATGCAAAGTTGTGTCGCTTTTACTAATGCTGAAGGCAAAACTTTTTGACGCATAAGTACGAAGTGCACTTAAAAGAAAAATCTCTTTAGCGAACTAAAAAGGAAGTAGATAAAAAGAAAGTTTCTGACAATTTTATAGTTTCTATTAATGCTGCTACTGATGCTCATTTACAGGCTTACAAGTTGAATTATCTAGCTTCTATTCGAAATTAAATTTGCTAAACTTTACCATAACATAAATTACCACAAAAATACGACTTGTTTTGTATGGCATGAAGTTCAAGGAGCCCGGGGTGTTAACGAAATGGGTTCCTGCATGTTTACGTATATAAAAACCTTGAGTAATAAAGCCAAAGAAGATTTTGATGTCGTCTTTTATAGTGACAATTGTTGTAGTCTACAAAAAAATAAGTTTGTGCTGGCCATGTCCCAGCATGCAGTAAACAAGTTTCCTAAACTTAAAAATGTGACACACAAATTTTTTATTAAGAGTAACTGGCAAAATGACGGCAATTTTGTACACTCAAATATCCAAAAAAAAAAAAAAATATATATCAAGAGCACTCAAAGCATCACCTACCTTTGCATCATAGCAGCTTTGTAGTATACTAATAAAGACATCAAAAAAGAATGACCTCCATACATTGTAAAAGAACTAACGTATGGCGATTTTTACGATTCAAAAGCTTTAGCTACGTGAAATTACACCACAAGTGAAAACGGTGAGAAAGTGAAATGAGCAGATATTAAAATTATGAAAATCATTAAGGACAACAAAGATATTTTTTTTTATTCAAAACATTCTATTTTAAGATTAAAATTTAAAAAGCGAGAATTTATGTTGTATAAAATCTGATGTAGTGACGGGGGCAATTCTGTACGTGTTCACAGACTTCGGACTACCCGGATCGTCGATTCTTCACATCAGCTATATGTCCTTTAACGCGGGATAAAGCTGATGTGAAGAATCGATGCTTCGGGAAGTCTGCAATCTGTAAACACGTACAGGATCGCCCCCGTCACTACATAAGATTTGATAGCCCACAAATCACCGAACGAAATAGCCCACAGAACACCGATTCCTTCCAAGGATGATTCGCGAGGCTATTGAAATCAAAAAAAACATCGTAATTTCAATAGATAATATGGCTGGGTGCTACCATCTGCTTGGGATCCTATAATTAATAAAATTAAAACCCAACCCAAGCATACAACTGCAAGACTTCAAGATACTATAAGTTATATAAGAACAAAAATTATTAATTTTAATATAAGGTAACCGCGTTTAACTATGACATCTAGAGGTTGAACATCTCAGTCTCTCCCGTGACCATGGGTGCTGTAAAGTGCTCAAAACGTCGGGTATCTAAAAAGATAAATATAAGCGGTAAAATTGGTAAAAACTAGTATTATTTAAATGTGTAGTGTTTGCGTAAATATAATAATCCTCCAGACCGAATTACGGTCACGACGACCAGCCTTAACGCAGACTAGCCATCGGCTCAGGACAGGATTATAGTACCAAGTGGCTATACGTGCTTTCCGAGGCACGGGGGTGAGACACCGCCAACTTCCTGACTCTGGACAACTACTGAGAATTTCTTGACAGAAAATCTCGATAATCGATTTTTGGCCCGACTCGGGATTCAAACCCAGGACCTCATGATCAGCAGGTGCACTACTACAACCACTAGAACAACGAGGCAATCGAGTCGCGTAAATATAAGAAATCATTACTTACTTATAAAACTATATGAGACTTAGCTGTTTAACAAAAAGACAGTGACAACCCTGCAACAGTAGGCAATTAAATCTCGCACAGCGTGGGAGCTATCCTACTATTCAGTTTTGACTATGCTTTAACTTCTGTCAAATTCTCAAAATTCCGGAAGTAAATATCAAGGAACACTCATAGGTTGTAAAGATGCTGCTAAGGTGGCCCTTGGACTATGCCAGTGCCACAGGTATTTATATATTATTCATATTTTTTTCTGTTCCGTTAAAAGTATTTTCATAATCATTGTTATTAGTACAGCCCTTCACAAGTCCAGTGCTAACTTAGGACGTCCCCCAAGGGATGCCACAAAACATGGTCCCGAGCCACCTGAATCTATCTATTTCCTGGATGTCTTATTTAAAATCCTCAAAAGTGGTATACTACTTAATTATTATTATAGCAATATTTGTAAACGTTGCAGACTATCCGTAAAATTAAATCCAAACTTCTTTGTAACTTGGGCTTCTGTCAATGTTCACTATTTTAAATAAAAAATCTGTTACTTTTCCTGTATAATATTGCGTCATCTTAAAAAATTATTCTGGTATACTTGATTACTCTTTAATTTTTTGTTATCGATTAAAAAGATCATAGTTACCAGCCTTTTGAGTACATTTTATATTTAGGCTTCTAAAGAGGTACCTATCGAGGTCGCGTCTTAAAGATCGAAAGAAAAGGTATATTATGATTAATGATAATGTAGGCAATAAAGCACTCTGAATAGCCCGTCACTTTAACCACAATTTATGTTACGGTTCTCTCTAAGTATCCTTTTAGAGTTTGTACTCAAAACAATTGAATTTAATATATCGCTGTAATATAGAAAAATAATGAATATGATGGTTTGAGGCCTTGCAATTTACTTACGTATAAATATTTATTTATTTTGTGATTGCCGATTTGCATTATTTTAGTCTTAAGGGCAGCGATTAATACGAGTCAATTACTATAAAAGTGTAAACAGTAGCTTTTAGGGATTAGTACTGTTGGGCGAATAAGTCGACGTCATGTATCCGGCACTAGCGCCATCTAGTGTCAGGGACGAGAGCGAGGGGAGCTTTCCAGAAAATGACTAATCTTTCAACCAACAGCGCCATCTAGTATCGGAACGAAGAACTAAGCTTCTAGAAGTCGACATTCGAACTCTCGGCCCCTTGCGCGTGTTTACTTGAATATTCTGGATGTTTCGGTGCTAATTTGTATTTATAGGCGCTGCAAGATGCGATCGGGGAAGTATTGAATTTGCGAGACCGCGAGTGTTCTAAGTTTTAATTAGTGTAAAGTGAATTAAAGAGTTAATTTTGGTAATTCTATCAGCAATTTTTATTGTCACGAACCTAAAGCTCGTAACAGTACTATTCACTTTATATTTTACTTTACAATTCACTTTTACCGAAAATGCATCACTTTTAGAGAAGTTTACGGTGGCCCCCCACTAGATGGAGTGATGACCAGGTAACATATACAGGAAGTCAATGGATATAAGTAGCTCAGGACCTTGATTTGTGGTATTGCTTGGGGAAGTCCTATGTTCTACAGTGAACTTGTAAAGGGCCGTAATGATGATGATTATAAATATTGACTTTGTTCTACGACCAAATAGAATCGCTACTTATTCGAGTGTTACTAGTGTACTCTCCTAACGCTCTAAGGTAATGGTAACTGGCCGAAATATAGTGTCATTAAGTCAACGTCTCTTACTCAACTCTCTGTAACGGCTTACGCAGAATCACGTTTATTAAATAGCCGCAGGTCAGCTCATAGATCATTTCTGAGTCAGATTACGTTGTAATTTATATCCAACTTGACTATCATGAGATCCCGGGTCACATCGGATTATAGAAGTATGGGAATAGAGAGTGAACTTGAGCTTGCGCATATTATACTCGGGCACTATAACCCCGTACTGCGCAGATGGGTAGATTCCATTAAGACTGGCCGGCGTGACTGAAATTTGATCTGGAGGACATTATTTTAACCAACTTACTTGATATACTTGTAGAATACACAATTTTTACGAACTAAAATCCTACTCTTAGAGCAAGGACCCATTAGGCGTTTTGACGCATTTGAATACATATGCCGCCATTTTCTTGTACATTTGATCGCGCGCTTTCGTATAGAGTATACAGATTTCTTTATTGATGAAATCCAAAAGCGAACAAATATTAGAGATTCGCCCTGCTAAAGGTCGTCGGACGTCATGCTATGTGCAGTGTGTGTATGCTATCAACACGCGACGAAGGCAACGCCGAGCGAGCTCTTAGTATTTCTTTCCTTCGCGTTTTCTTGCTGAATGATATTTTTGGTTTAAATTGTTTATTTGTATTGCAACTAGCTACGGAAGACAGATGCTGGCAAATTATTCCACTCTGTTTTCATGTCAATCACGTCACGGTAACCATGTGGTGGTCGTGTAAGAATATCCACTACCTCATCATCCCTTGGATGTCGTAAGAGGCGATAGAGAGAAAATATCGGGGAATGGGCAGCAGCATCATCCTAATAACGACAAAAGTAAAAAATTTCGGTTGCCAACCCGCTTGCCAGGCGTGGGAACTATGGCAAATATCCCCCTTAGAGGCAATACTTGAGGGAGGCTTATTTTCGGCAGTGGGTTTTAAGAGACTGTTATGAAATGGAACCGAATACCAATTTATTGAAAGTTGTAGGGAGATAGCTTATTGAAAAAATTAAGCAAAGTATTTAGGTTAAAATAAACTTCTACTGAATTTTTTCAAACTTTTAAAAACCGTTTGTTTAAACATCCATAACAGTCAGACGGCTATTTTTAGTAAAGAAACAAAGCCATATTTTACTGACGTCTACGCGGCAGATGTTCATAAATCCAACCTCTTTTATCACGAACTGCTATTTCACAGGCCCGCTGTGATAATAGCCTGATGGGTCATTCTGTTCCTCTTTTGTTTCTTTCTTTATTTTGTTTTGTATATGTATTATCTCAGCTTGAAATTGACTTAAGCCGACATTAACAATAGAGGTTGCTCCGAAAACTGAACGTAATCTATTGTGTTATGACTTTTGGCCCATATTCGAGGCCATTATAAGCCTTATAAGTCTTGGCCAAATTCATGTTGATTGATAAAAATGGACGTATATAATATCTAATATAAATCAATTTGCTATTTTGTAATACTTATCATGCTCATTATATACGTAATGCCTCGCTGGTCTAGTGGTTGTAGTAGTGCGACTGATGATCATGAGGTCCTGAGTTCGACTCCTGGGTTGGGCCAAAAAATTCATTATTGAGTTTTTTTGTAAAGAAATTCTCAGTAGTTGCCCGGAGTAAGGAAGTTGGCGGTGCCTCACCCCCGTGCCTCGGAAAGCACGTAAAGTTTTTCCTTCTCTTTTTTTTTCTTTTTTTTTTTTTTTTCTGTTAAAAAAATTTTTTGTTTGTGCGTTGTGGGGTGGTTTTGTCAATTTAGTTCATGTTTAAAATTTAATACATACAGATAAAGCGTGATTATACCATTAGAAAAAAGAAGTGTTGTCTATTGACTATGGTTCTAGCTTAACTAGATAGTAGTTTTGCTGTGTACAGGTTAAATATTCGAGGATATTACCATATTTTATTATATTCCAGATTTTGGTATTTTCTTTTTTGACAATATACTATTCCATTTTATTGTGAATATGAGCCATTTTGATCCAGAAATATAGAGTTTGTTTGATTACAACACCACTTATCAGATCCATTCAGAGCCATTGTCTTAAAATATTAGCATATCCTGTGAATATGTTCTTAATCAGTCATATTATTAAGAAGCACTCGCAGATGCACCAATAATTATATAAATATTTAATTAATTTTATTATTTTGTTAAGATAAATAAAATTTTGTTTCTTTGTTGCAGCTTGCCCGATCGAATCAAAGCCAAGTTGTACTGACAAAAGTAAGTTTCGGGCTTTCCGGAAACTTCAGCTGTGAGGTAACAGCCGATGCACCTTCTTTTGCTACTTCAATTGTTTCCAACAACATGGAGGTTGTCGGTAAGTTTTTAATACAAATTTATAACTTTTAGCAAAAAGAGAAAAGTGACTTCAAATTTCTAAAAAATAAGTTATTTATTTGCAACCCTTTGGGGTGGAATTTTTTCTCCAACCATAAGGAGCGGAATGTTTTCTCCAAAAACTAGTGGGACCACACAAGAGGTAAAGCCTTTTTTAACAAAAAAATTATTATTATTATCGGTTCACTATCTGTGATAATATCGCGTAATATACATACGATACATACAAAAAAATATACACTCCGGTTGAGAACCTCATTCATTTTCAAGTCGGCTAGAAATTGCATCCTCTTTTGTTTTTATACTTATTTATGATAAAGTCTTTAACTTTATACTTATTTATGTAGTAAATTGTTTTTAACTAAATTCCATTTTATGATGATAAAAAGTTTAAGCACTAATCTAGTTCCTTTGCTACTGTAGTATTAAAAATAAAAAAAAATATTGTTGACTACTTTTGCCATCAATAATGATAGTATACATTACTAGGCTGCACTAAAAGTATAGGGAATGGAATATTTCCACTATTCCTGTCATATTAAAATCTTTTTAATTGAAAACTCCTTGGTTTTAAAAATCGAATACCATTTATTTATTTTAAAAAAAGATTCTCGGTCTTGTCACAAGGTTTTGTCAAACTTGTTTAGTCGTTGAGAAAATGGTATCGACTCGAGAAAATTCAAGAGCGATGATTTATTATAACTTTCGAAGTGGTTTAACACAAAAAGAGTGTGTTGACCGGATGATTTCTGCATTTGGTGACGAAGCCCCACCCAAAACCACAATTTATCGCTGGGTTGCTGAATTTCAACGTGGACGTGTCAAGCTCCGTGATGATCCCCGTCAAGGTCGTCCAAAAACTGCAGTCACCCAAGAAATTGTTAATGCTGTGCGTAAACTGATTGAGGAAGATCGACATGTGACATACTGCGAAATTCGGGCAACTTTAGACATTGGCATGAGTCAAATACAAATAATCTTGCATGAACAATTAGGTGTAAAAAGTTGTTTTCCCGATGGATACCGCATTCGCTCTGTGAAGAGCAAAAAGCGGCTCGCGTTACTTGGTGCGTCAGAACTCTCGAAAGATTCCACGCAGGATACTCAAATGCTGTATACAACATCGTATCAGGTGACGAATCCTGGTTATACGCGTACGAACCCGAAACAAAAAACCAGTCACGAGTTTGGGTGTTCGAAAATGAGTGAGAGAGAAAAAGCCAACAAAAATTGTTCGTTCACGGAGTGTTGCAAAAAAAATGGTGGCCACGTTTGTCTCCAAAACCGGCCATGTTACGACTATTCCTCTTGAGTGACAAAGAACGGTTAGCATTTGTTTCTGAACTCCGTAAAGAGAACTGCAACCGCAGCATCATCCTCCATCACGACAATGCGAGTTCTCACACCGCACACAGAACAAAAGAGTTTTTAGAGCAAGAAAATATAGAATTATTAGATCATCCGCCGTACAGCCCCGATCTAAGCCCTAATGATTTCTATACTTTCCCTAAAATAAAGAATAAATTACGTGGACAGAGATTTTCATCACCTGAAGAAGCTGTGGACGCCTACAAAACGGCCATTTTTGAGACCCGAACTTCCGAATGGAATGGTTGCTTCAATGATTGGTTCCATCGTATGGAAAAATGTGTCAAATTTCGCGGAGAATACTTCGAAAAGCAATAAATACATTTTTAAATAGTAATGTTGTGTCACTTCCTTGATTCCCGAAATTTTCAGTGCCGCCCTCGTACCACAAAATACGATCCTCAGCCATATACTCGAAACATCTCGATGTGGGGCTATAAAAGCCTTACTATAAAAACATGATTGTTAATTTAGCACCACTGAAGGGATTGTAACAAAGCCCAAAAGTTTTGTTAATCGAAGGCATTCTTAGTAACGCCGTGGGGCAAGCTATCTTGGCAATATTTAAAAGTAGATTTGTGATTAGTTGTAACGATGATGATGATCATTGATGGTGTTCACTTAGAAAAGAATTGTAATTGTTAAAAGCTTTTTTTTTTTCGTTAAATTAAAACCTTTTATATGTGGTAGAACCACTCCGCAGCTATATTTTGGTTGTAACACAAATGGGTCGGCTCGAACGGGGAAGGACCACGCTCTCACAGAATACCAGCGTAAAATAGCAGATTAATGCGTATGTGTTTCTATCCATATTATTCCTCAGAGGTGACAACGCATCAGCATTTTGATTCTTAATCGAGAATAAATGAAGCTGATGATATAAAATTCACCAGTTGTCGTAGCAATTTTTTTTGATCTATACTATATCTGAACGTGTGTGTGTGTGTGTGTGTGTGTGTGTGTGTGTGTGTGTGTGTGTGTGCGTGTGCGCGGCGTGCGCGTGCGTGTGCGTGCGTGCGTGCGTGCGTGCGTGTGTGTGTGTGTGTGTGTGTGGGTGTGTGTGTGTGTGTGCGTGTGCGTGTGCGTGTGCGTGCGTGCGTGCGTGCGTGTGTGCGTGCGTGCGTAGTGTGTGTGTGTGTGTGTGTGTGTGTGTGTGTGTGTGTGTGTGTGTCGTTGTTGGGAGAGCTGTGCGGACACTGTGAAGTAAGAACTTTTACGTGACTATGTTTTGGGACAGGTTTACAGGCCAAAGCATCCACTTACCATCATGTGAGCTGTGTTTTTGTTTGTCACCCTTATTCTATAGAAAAAAAACCTTTAATTTCAATTTTAAATTAGCACATTTAGTATCGCGCACTGCACCACAAAAACACTTCCAACGAAAAGGTCGTCTAGCCAACCCGTGGCAAAACAAACACTGTGTGTATAAATGCAATGCAATAGCATGGCAAACCATCGTGTATAAAAAATTTAAAGTGCATAATTTCAGAACGCTGGGAAATGATTTGTAGTATCTTACATTTAAATACTGTTCGTATTCGATTTCATATTTTATTTTAAAAATTTTCATATCTACGTCCGGAACACTGTAGGATCCAGTCTGAAGAGTTAGTTTAATTTTGTTTTAAAATAATAATAAAAATAGGGAGAGACAAATCTTTTTTTACTGGCGTTACTGTTATGTCATATGTAAAATTAGTTTTATTCCACGAATATTCTATTAAAAATGAATCGTATTTTTATTTGTAAATTTTAAGAAAAAATATCATTATTAGAAAGCCGTGAACTATTATATTATGGAAATAACATATTATAATTATTTTAATTTGTTAACAGTGTTGCCACCATTATCGCCAGTAATTGTTACCAGTCAGCACTATTATATGCCGGGAGATATATTGAGAGCTAATTGTACGTCTGGACCGAGCCGACCGCCATCTGATCTGGCTTTCTATATCAACGATATACCGGTAAGTGGAAGAACGCCCACGTTAATTACTCACATTGACTAAAAGCAAGTTCATTGATACTTCAGCGATAATATTTCTAAAAGGGATCAACTGAAAGGATAAATGAAAGTTTATTTTAATACATTTCTATGGTTTGTTTATTATAAAATTGTTATATAGTGAAGTTATATAATGGTATAACCCGAAATATTTCTTAAAATAGTGGTACCATTATACCGGGTTATTTAGCAATAACCGGCCAAATTTGCAGATAAATCTCAGAATAAGTGATATAGGCAAAATGTGAAGAAAAATTAATAAAAAAAAATTCAGCCATTCTGTCCTTTTTATCTTTTAATTTCAAAATGCATGGTAATCTATTATTTTAACGGATTTTACTGCGCACGTACACATACGTTAGGGTCGATCGGTAGGCAAAAACTCAAATTCAAATTCGGATAATATAAAAATAAAGAAAGAAAACTGAAAACTCCAATAACGGTATACCATACATACATAAACACTCACGCCTGTCACCGGCAGGAGACTTCCCTTTGGCACGATCCTGACACACCTCTCTCACCTCCTTCACATCCATATACCTACGCATACATGCTCGTCGGTTAAGGGTACTCCTAATTTCCCGTCCCTTTCCGTAGGACGTCCCTTTCCGACTCTGCCATTCACTTCTGCAACATACATTTTCTTTGTCACTCTTTCCTCATTCATTCTTTCCAAATGACCGAACCACCGAAGCATTCCTTTCTTAATCCTGGTCACAACATCATCTTCGTCAATCTATTCCAGTTTTCGTTTTAGTTTTATTCCAACAGAAAGATAACTTCAACGACGAGTAAAACAATGTAAATAATACATCGGATGCCCGAATTCGAGTAACGTCTTTCGTGCAACCGAATAAGGGCTAACGACCAAGTGTGATTGCGCCCTAACTCTTATCAACAACAACCCAAACCCAAATATTGTTTACATCGAACAATCTCTTAACACATTTTTGTGTTTGGTGGGATCTTAGATATAATAATGATATTTCTATGGGTGGTATATATTAACTAATCAGATAAGTCTGAATTAACGAATTGTTATAATAACAACAAAATTACATAATAATGTAAATTAAACAATTATATGTAGTAGTTTCATGTTTATATCGAAGAAAAGTACTCCTTAATATTTATCTCCTTTGGTTAAACTACAGAAATTATAATGCTGCGATCATATAAAACGTAATAATATTTCGATTTCTGTGGCTGAGACACATTTGTACATCAGGAATACATAAAAGTTTCTATTACGACAAAGGAACCCCAAAATTCGAATATTTGTAATAACACAACAATTATTGTTTCTTTCGTACTTAATATAATGCACTTTGCATAACCTATTTATTTATTTTGAAGAAATTTAAGCTTCGTCCATGAAGTTATTCACTTGCAACTTAAAGTCTAATTAACGCCAAAGGAACCCTAGAATGCAATTATTTACAAAAGACAATAATTGTTCCACTCGTGTTTAATATAATGCGCTTTACAATTATCTATTTACTGTGAAGAAATTTTAACTTCGTCCATGAAGTTATTTACTTGCAACTTAACGTCAACTTTTAATTAAAGTTTTATTCGCGTGCAAAAGCGAAATATACTCTACCTGCGGTATTAGTTACTTAAATCAAATACTGCAGTAAAATTTGCATAACCCAAAGTCTTGCATTTCCGTGGTTCGTCTTTTAGAATGTTGTACTTAGTGAACAACTTGAGTACAATATAATGATGATTTATTATATTTACACAAACACTAAAATGGAATAACTTTTAAGGATTTTATCGCGTTTTAATATCCTGACGTTTCGGGTGCTTTCCACGACCCATGGTCACGGGGGACTGAGGTGATCATCGTCCCGATGTTAGAGTTGTGACCAGAGTGCCTTCAGCTTTTAGTTATTACTTTTAGTCTGATCTACGCAGAATGAAATTACTGCATCTTGAAGTCTTGTAGTGGTATGCTTGGGTTTAGTATCAATTTTATTGATTAAAGGATCGCTAGCAGCTCCCAGCTTCCTCCTCTATTTAAAATAGGGGTGTTTTTAATTACAATAGCCTCACGTATCTTGGCAGGAATCGATATTATTTCGCAAGGATTTTGGGATATTTAGGTATATCACATCTAAACTACATACTTCCCGAAGCATTAGTGTTTCACGTCATCTATATGTTTTTTTTGTGGGTTTTTGCAGATCTTTTTTGCCCTATATATGAGAGACCATATTCACAATGAAGCTTGTACACTTCTGCATCTTGTAAAGGGATATGTCACTTGCCGGATGGTAAGAACTAACTAACTTTCTACGGCCGCTTGTAGAATGTTCTAATAGAAGCTAGCTTCAAGATGTAGCCAATCTTGTCTTTGACACCTATGATATATGGTAGTACAGCAGACACTCGCTCGACTGTTGCCGGCTTCATTCGGTAACTGTGATGTAGGCGCGGGACCCTAAGCTTGTTGTCATGCAGAACATGCTTGACGTACGGAAGCTTGGCGGCTAAGTGTTTTCTGTCACATATCCCTCGTGGTATTTGTAACAGAGATTATTGAGGATCGATGAAAATTGTATGGACATGCTTGCGATCCTGTTTATTATAAAAATAAAACTAAACCCAATCACACCACTGCAAAGACACAATAAGTTAATTCTGCGTGGATCGAACCAAAAGTAATAATGAAAAAGCTGAAAGTACGCCGAGTTAAGTATCGGATCTGACATCGGGACGACAATTACCTCAGTCCCCCGTGGCTATATATATGTCCTTTGGTTATTTATCTTTAATTAAGTATTCATATCGAAATATTTATTTATGTAATATTTTCTAAATATTTTTTATATCTTTATATCTTTTTAACCTCTACTTGCCTTAATTGTTACCATAGTATACGATTGCGATGTTGATAATATTCGGTATTTTTTTATAGGATAGGGCGACAAACGGGTACACAGTCCACCTGACGGTAAGTGGTTGCTGCGGCCTATAGACATCTACATCTATGCTCGATTACAAATCAAAATGTAGATGCGTTGTCACCCGTGATTACTAAGATGGAATGCCTCGTCTCCAGTAAAAAGGGTTGGTATTTTCATATTTGATTACTAATCAATTGTCCAAATAAATGGTAGAGCCACGCTGCAGCTATATTATGGTTGTAGAATAAATGAGTCGGCTCGACCAAGGAAGGACCACACTCTCCCAGAATACCACAGTAAAATAGTAGCTTGATGCTGCTGTGTTTCGTATGGAGGGTGAAAGAGAGACCGATACCCTTTTTTGCTGGAAACTAGGCATTCCATCGTAGTCCCTAGGGTTGACTACGCATCTGCTTTTTGATTCTTAAATAAGTCTCAGTATCCGCTTAACATCAAGTGGACTGCGTGCCCGATCTATTTTAGAAATAATACATCCCTTAAGTAGTAGAATCAAGATGCAGCTATATTAGTTGTAGTACAAATGGCTCGGCTGATGCTGATAGTTTTCGTATGGTGACTGTGGAGAACTGGGGACCCTTTTTACAAGCATTCCATCTATATCCTAAGGGGTGACAACACATCTGCATTTCGAAGATTAATCGAGTATAAACGTGAATAGCTATGTGTCTCAGCATTTACTTACCATCTGGACGACTATGCTTGTTTGTCACCCAGATTTAAAAAAAAATATTGGCCCCAAATTACTTTAAAGCACATACTTCATTGAAATAAGGTTTAAACTTATCTTCATAACAAGTGACGATTTACCGAATCGAAACGTGGTCCTTCATTGCTGTACCGTATAAGGTAGCTCAAAGTCACTCACCGTGTAATCAAAAGTGCTATCCTCGGAATATTTGTGGAATAAAATCCGTAATTAGGATATTTGCAGACGAACAAGAGTAGCTGACATAGCCCAGCGGATCACCAAGCTGAAGTGGCTGACGGCCGCTCGAACAAATTACATTCAATTGGGAAAAATGATTTCCGAGTCAGCCTTGTTCTTGTTTTATTATTTATATATTTTTGTATTATTTTGAGATGCTTTACATTCAGAGGATTTAATCCAAGAAAATGTAATGTTTGAAAATATAAATTAACTGAGAAAAAATTATTTAAGACTAAAACTCTCATTTCCTTTGTAATAATGAATATAATTACGATTCTGTGTAGTGGCGGGTAAGATTACCCACTACCACATATATTCCCGTGAGTGTCGTAAGAGATGACAGAGAGAAACTGAGATAGAATATGGACAGCAGCACCTTTCCGATAACAGAAAATGTATAACGACACAAGTACAAGGATCTAGTCTTGGCTACGGTGGCGAACATGATAACGGCAAGGCAGGGGGTGTTAAGAATCTCAGGTGGAGGTTCGGCTGCCACCTTAAACGACTCGAACTGGCGATATATAAGGCAGGCACTCTGAGGAATAACGAGAAGATCCTGGACTAGAAGAAGAGATAGACAAGTTGCAATGGGATATTATAGGATTATTGGAGGTCCGAAGAGAGGGGGATGACAAGGTAATTCTCGAATCCGGCAATTTTTTCTATCACCGGGAGGGCTATGTCCCAAAGATCTGTCCCAAGTACGTGTCGGATTCATCATCCACAAGTCTCTCGTTAACAATGTTGTAAAGATTGGGACTGTGTCGACGAGGAAGATGACGACATAGATCACCGAATGATGAGAGGCATACTGAACCTAACGTAATTGAACGTTTCTTCACATCTTTCGCATGCTAGTGGATTATGAGTGACATGCGATCGGAGCTAAATTCTTTAAGACCCGTCGCAGAAGAACACAAAAACTCTCCGATCACACTCTTAATCTCATGGCTATTAATAGCCATGAAGATATAATAGAGATGAAGCAGCAGTCTGCAACAGATTTAACAGTCTACATGCTACTGAATTTACAGATCGCAAGATGCATGTGGTGCACTTAGACAATTTTAAAACAACTCGTATTGAAAAAGCGATCGAGCGGAACCAGGACTCAAAAGTCTTTGCGTGATAAACGTAGGAATGAGGAATACTGTGTCTATCTGTGTCTGGTTCTACTATGGGTATAATAGGATATCCACAGTAGAACAAGAGTGACCGACATAGCCCTACGGATTAGTAAGATGAAGTGGCAATGGGCCGGCCATATAGCTCGAATAACCGATAACCGATGGGAAGAAAGATTCTCGAGTGGCAGACTCGTAGTAGATGGAGTGACGACCTGGTAAGAGAGGTATGTAGTCGATAGATGCAGGTGGGTAAGGAACGTGCTTTGTGACATTCCTTAAGGGAGGCCTATGTTCAGCAGTGGACTTGTGAAGAGCTGTAACGATGATGATGATGCGTGACTTAAAATGAAAATGTATCTTTTAATAATTCATATGTAAGGAAAGTTTAAAGTTTCATTATTCTAATAGGGTACACCTCTATCGTCCTAGGTTACTGCTATTAAACAAGAGGGTAGCCACATAACGGCGTCCATATATCTCGTGCGTAACAAAATGCTTGTATAAACGCGAAAGCCACTTGCTAAAATTCGCTGAAGTGAACAAAATTATTTTCCCTACGTGCGACGTGTGCTCTGTTGATATTTCAAATGACGCGGTGCCCCGAGCGTTGAGTTAAACTCCCCTTTGTTTTACGTTGTTTTGTTGCAGAAATAAAATTTAGTTGAATAGTGAAAAAGGAATGGCGCACATTCATTAGACAACTTTTTTATGTTTTCTTTCTTGTTTTCCTCTTTTGTTTTGTAAATGTTAGCCACACATAAACACTTTCCCCTCTTCCGTATTATGCTCATTAATTATTGCCGTGGTAGCTTAGAGGCTAAGCACTTACCGTAAATTTCACAGAACGCAAGCAACCTGTAGTGGCGGTATAACAATATCCACTACCCCATATCATGCCATGAATGTCGCAAGAGGAGAGAGAGGGAAATAAATCAGATGTGAAGCAGTGTCTTTCCAATAACGACTAAAAATAATAAACTGCGGATGCCTACCCGCTTGCTAAGCATAGCAACTATAACTCCGTGTGAGGCAATTTACAGGGGAGGCCTATGTTCAGCCATTCATCCATTTTTCTATTACAACCTAGAAAAATGTACTGCTGAACTTGGGACTCCCATAGATTTCCCATAGTTGGATTAAACCATAGTTGACACGCCTTGCAAGTGGTACGTGAATCACAGCTTTTTTATTATTTTGAGTTGTTATCTCGAAGATACAACTGTCCATCACCTGTTTCAACTTCACTATGTCGCCTCTTGCGTCATCCACGGAACGATATGGGATAGTATTTTAATTATAGTACACCCCCCCCCACACAGTAGGCTGTAACGGTAACGTAAGTAAGCATCCCAAAGGGTTCGTTCCCCGCTGGCACCAATGAAATTGTTAGTTGCAATTTTAAGTGCTGATTTACCATAAGCTCGACGGTGAAGAAAAACATCGTGAAGAAACCTGTATATTTGAGTAATGAGAATAAAAGTTCGTCAATAAGTATTTGATAAGCGCGGTGGACATTTCCATGGCCAAAAACCCTCTCAGTATTTATAGGAGGACTGTGCTCAGCAGTACGTAGGACGTACATGGGCTGTTACTTTAACTTTAATTATATAAGAGTTGCCTCCATGTTGTGAAGCTTACGGTAAGGTACTGTGGCTCTTCCAAAGTGCAATAAATTTGGTATTACGATCCACACTTCACCTTACAAATATTCCTATTATGGCACATAATTTCTACAACGAAATAAACCTGTGTTCAGAAGTCGACTAATAAGGGACAAATAAAGGGTTTGATAAAGAAAGAAAGTAGCAAGAATCCCTTTTCATACTAAAAGTAAACGATTTGAGTTATATGCTTACTTTATCTTTTATTTTATTGTAATTTTCATATGACGAGAAATATTATCCTCACATTACAGCAATATAATCAAGTGACGTCTTGTAGGGATATTGCAATTTAAAAGAAGGTAATTTTTATTCTAAATACTGAATAATAACTACTGTTTGTTACAAAACTATTTTTCTATTACTTTTATTATACACACATCCTAAACTATTTATTCGTATCATTAAAAAATATTTTAAATTAAATTATGTTTTATCAGCTAAGAATGATACTAGTTTCTTTATAAAATACATAGTCTATAAATTAAAACTTAGTAAAGTCTTTATTTTTAAGGTTACTTGGAACGTAATTATATAATTTAAATGCCATCGAATGGGGACATGTTGTTAATAATTTTAGTTTTGACAATTAATATATTACTAATTTTAAGTTCAATTATTTATTTTGTCAGTGTGTATAAAATTATATAGATTTGAGTGTTTTCTGACAAACTTACAACATTCGATAATCTGGATAAATGTTATTGTGAGAATATCAAGTCTCCTAATAATATATTTAACACACTACACTCGTGACACTTAATGTTAAAACATGACTTGTCTCCCAAATTTTTACTGTAATCTATTAAGGGCGAAGATCATAAATTAAGCACGAAAAAATGTCAACAAGAAATTTGTCTTGAACATGCCGTGCTATATTTTGAGCAAAACAACCTCATATAAAATACAAGGAGAAATTTCAATCATAATAAAACTTTTGCGAACATAAAGCCAACGAAGTGTGTTATGTTTACACAAATTGTAAGCTCGGCTAACGGGACATGTAATGCTACTTCCTTTAATAATCATAATGTATGCTTCGCTTGTCGGAATGTGTTATTTGACTTTTTCATTTAGTTGTTATGTTCATGCAATTTATACTGCCACGAGTTAAACAAATGACTTACAATTTTATAACTTATACCTGCGATTATTGCCACTTTGTAAAACTCCAACTCCATTTTTGTTATTTGGATAACCACTATTTTAATAATATTTATTTTTAACGATTAATGAAAAAAATAAAAAATAAAAAATTAACACAAATAACAAAACCACCCCCATCTTGCTTTAAGGCGTTATCTTGACTGTGTTGTGTAATTGTACATTCATTAAAATCTTAAAATTTTACTTCATATCGTTCCCAACCATAATATTATGTTTTATTGATTAATTTTAAACCCAGTCGCCCAAATTTCATCATTCATTATACGCTACACCACCTACAATTTCGCCAAATTATGATGTTGAATATGAAATATCGGAGTAATTTAAAAAAAAATCAAAATGTTTCGCTAACGATATCTCACGAACGAATCAACCGATTTTGACCGGACCGGTTTCTCAAGGTTAAAAGGTGTTCAGTTTTTGGAATTGATCGGTGAAGCCGTTTGAAAGTTATTCCAAAAAAAACAGTTTTTTATTTTTGATACTTCTCAAAATCTACTGGTCCCAATTAGGTAAAATTCATAGGGAATCTAGGTTTTAGCTACTATTTTACGCTGGTATTCTGTGAGAGCGTAGTTCTTCCCCGGTTAAGTCGACCCATTCGTGCTACAACTATCATAATCATCATCATCATCATCATCATCATCCTCATCATTACAGCCCTTCACAAGTCCACTGCTGAACATAGGCCTCTCCCAAGTAATGCCACAAAGTACGGTCCTGAGTCACCTGCATCCATAGACTTCCTGCATATCTTACCAGGTCGTCACTCCATCTAGTGGGGGGTCACCCTACACTACGCCACGGTAATATTTATAGATAATATTACCGTGACTACGCCTACCGGTACGAGGCTGCCACTCGAGAACCTTTCTTCCCCATCGGTTATCGGTTCTTCGAGCTATATGGCCGGCCCATTGCCACTTCAGTTTACTAATCCGTTGGGCTATGCCAGTCACTCTGGTTTTACTGCGGATATCCTCATTTCTGAGTCTATTACGCAGAGAAACTCCGAGCATAGCCCTTTCCATAGCTCGCTGAGCGACCTTGAGCGTCCTCATACGGCCAGCAGTGAAGGACCACGTCTCAGATCCGTCAGTGGTGAACTGGCAACACGCACTGGTTGTACAATCTAGTTTTCAGAGATTGAGGTATACCTGACGAGAAGATATGTCGTAATTTCCCGAACGCTGCCCAGCCGAGTTGAATCCGTCGATTGAACTCTCGGTCGATGTTGGACTTACCTAGTTGGACTATTTGTCCCAGGTAAACGTACTCGTCAACAACTTCGAGCATAGTGCTCCCAACAACTACCGGCATAGGTGTGACATGGACATTAAACAACTATACTTACACTAATATAACTGCAGCATGGCTCTACCACGTATTAACGTGTTTGTTACCCTTATTCTATAAAAAAAAAACAATGCAGTTCTCTATTAATTTGAATTTGACTGCTGGGTACAGTGGTGATCTTGCTTGTCATTTTAAGTTCACAAAAATGTGAAGGAAATTTTGTAGTGACGATAGTGAAATGTAAATATAAAATATGTTCTAAGTCAGTGAATTATTTATATGTATATATATATATTTTTTTCATAATGATGTACTTTAATACTAAGCTAAGTTCATCAGCTACGATATTCATCCTCAGGTATCACCTGGTCTATACAATGTGCATCCGGCTCCAGAAGGATTGTTTCGTTCCGAGCTATACATCCAAATACAATTATGGCCAGCTCATTACGAACGTGGTGCTCCCATACTTCGCTGTGAAGCCAAAGTTGGAAATCTTTACAGGGATAACTCAGTCACTGCTTTATATACAGCCAACAGTGATCCTAAAATTGAAAGAGGTATGTTTGCAAGTGAATGTAATAGGTTTTCTGGATTTACTTGTACGTGTAAGTATTGACGATGCTAACGATGATGTTCTCCTGTTTGATTTCAACCACGGAATAATACAAAGATGTTGAAATATTCTTGGAGGATTTTTATTTTTGAATTTATGAGCAATATTAAATTTGTTTCACTATTCCTTTAATCTGTTTTTGTAATACCAACGACAGTGGTAAAATGGTATATATATTTTAGCTAACGAAAATACATGGCGGTACTAAAATGGACTGTATTTTTTGTTTGTGTGTTACGCCATGTCTTTGTCATTTGTAAACCAATTTTAATAATTATTTTTTATCAAATAGACTAAACATAAAATATGGCCTCTCTACAACAGCTTATTAAAGCCCACTGTTGAACATAGGTCTCCAGCAGAGATTGCTTAATGGGGGATTTTGCCACAGTTTCCACACTTGGCATCCGCACTTTTTTACTATTTGAGTTGTTATCAGAAAGATGGTCCTGCCCATTTCCTGTTTAATTTTTCCTCTTTCGCCTCTTACGACACCCATGGGGCGATAAGGGGTAATGGATATTCCTACATTGCCACTACACGGTTAAGGATGGCGTCATTTACATTTAAAGGAAAATCTAGTCTCAAACTTGGTGAAATAATGTTAAATAGGAGAGGAATTTTTTAGTAATATTGCTTAGTCTTAAATGTGTCATAAAATTAATAATTTAATAAAAAGCATATATTTTAAACTGAAAAGAACTATCAAGAATAAAATAGTTATTAAATTATTATGAAAATCAAAAGAATATTAAAGAAAAAATTATTTATACTATTATCTAACTATAGGTAAAAAAAAAAACAAATATACGTACCATACTTTACCTGATCCTATCATTGGAAGAGCGATTATATATTTTCTCAACAAATCCTAAGACTGTAAGTGCTCGTTGTACGTTTATATTATTCTCATATAAATTAGAGATGACATAAAATAAATCATAGATGCTAACCAAACAATAACCTTATCATCCTATTACTAGGGACCATAAGCGTTAAAAGAGCGCTTGCTTGCGTAATAGCCAATGTGTGTATATCCGAGAGGAAGCTGGGGTAATAAGATCACTACTACCAAAGAGGTCATTGAGTCTCAGTAAATTATTGCTCCCTGGCTCATTTGCGAAGACAATTTCCTACGGAGGCAACAGAGAAGCGTTGTTCAGTGATAATAAATTAAGATTCGACGCTAGATTGTAATGTGGTGCTATTTATTAAGAAAAAAACGTTTCATATACATATTTTAAAACCATCTAAAATATTAGAGATGAAATATTGATTTTTCTTAAATTATAAACAATAACAAAGACAAATCATATTATCTGATTTAAAACACAATACATTAATATTAACGTACCATAAACATTTCCACTTTTTACGTGAAATGGTGTCAAAGAAAAGTTTACTGTCGGTATACATTTTTGTAATATGTTGTTATAAATATGTTTTATCAATATTATACAAATGAGAATTACTAACCACTTCCGCGACCTGTTGTCGCCGCTGGTGATAAGAGGACTGAATCTTTTATCGCTGAAACGCTAACTATAGCCAATCCAACAGCGTTCTTGGCACTATACCGCGGGAGTAGGACTATATGACAATTCAAGTTTTAGTTTTAATTTATTTAATAACTATTGTTCATTTAAAATAGCTCAAAACGTCATTATTTTGGGGAAACCACGTTTTTTAAATTATTTTTTTAAAGGTGAATATTTCACGAACAAATCAACAGATTTTTATGTGATTTACGGCAATCGACGCAAATTTTTAGCTTAACAAGTAAGCTTATTACAAAAATAAAATTATATCACGGAAAGTTTTCAAATTATTTTGGAAAACACTATTTCGAGATTTCTTTCGTCAACGATATCTCACGAAAGAATCAACCGATTTTAATGCTGTTCGCGGCAATCGACGTCGTTTATTGAGTAAAAGAGCTGACAAGCGCGAGCACACAAATGCACACATACGTAAACACACGCACACACACGAACACACACGAACACATACACACACACGCGCACACACACACACACACACACACACACACACACACGTGTCTTTTTTACTTTCCGCTATGAAAATCAATGATTTTGAAGTAAAAAAGACTCATGTAAAACTTTTACAATATTCCTATTAGCCCGTTTCCTATGAAGATTTATAAGAACTTTCTACGACTTTTAGGAGACTTTTTTCTATTATAATTCTCCCTAAGATTATTTTTTTATTATTTCTGGGGAATGAAAAATATCTAGTTTTTTAAACTCTTGATACATAAATTGAATCCAAGTTGCGAAAATCTTTGAAAGATATCTAATGCTTACATTTAATCTAAAGCTCAGATCTGCAAGTAATAATCCCCAATGTAGTCAAACTAATGTCACAAAAGTTCATTGTTAGTGAAATTCTTGTTGTGACCGTAACGATTGACGACTTGTTTTTGGATCTGTAGTAAGTCACTTTTTATTGATTCAGGAGCAGCAGGTCCCAGAAATACACATAAAGCATCAAAATCTTCTGATTTTAAAACAGTATAATATATAAACTATTTAACATCATTGTGACATGAATCTACATTTAAAACTACGTGTGCCAGTTTTTTTTCTAAACTTTAAATATATTTTTTTGCCGTTGAATTTCAACATTCTCTTTTGTCTGACTTTCTCCATTACAGACATGCACCATTACTCTTGAATTTTCGTGTGTTTAACGCTACTGCCAATGGGGAAATCAAAACACCTCCTCACTAATGCTGTCTCTGGCGGATCTTTTTTATCTTCAGAGAAAACAGGCTAATTGAGAAAACTTTCGTTTGTTCAACAATCCGTTTTGTGACATCCGCGCATTGCCATATTTTGAACACCGGAAAAATAGATTTATTTTAAATAATAAATCGTTACGTTTACTGTTTATTATAAAATTTAAGCCACAAAGACGTAAAAACATGTTTTACTTAAAAAAAAATCATGTGAGATTTTGACAAAATTTAACCATAGCAGATTATTTTGAATGAGACAGTACTTACGCAAATAAAGACTTTAGAGAAAAATATATAGTTTAAACAAAAACATGACAAAGCGTCGGTAAAAAATTATAAAGAGCGATGATAAGAGATGTTTAGATTAGGGCTTTATATTTTATTATTATTAAAATAGTAAAATGAGCTTAAATCCGTATTTGGTGACTCGAAATTGGATGTAGTTATACGAACTATGCGAGCTAGCACAATAGCGATCTTAGCCACATGGATCCACAACAAATACTAAAATATACCTTAGTGTCCTACTAACAACCCTTATAGGTCCTATATTTATGGTTTCATATAGTTAAGGTAATTTCATAAATGTTCGCAGGTAAAATAACATGATAAAATGACATAAACTTTAAACTTCAATACCCAAACGAAGCTTTTGTGTGTTGTATATTTTTAACTAAATTACGTCTAATAATTGTAACGTTTTACCTTTTTAGTTAAAACTTAAACAATGAAATACAACAATATTATTCTAATTATAGCTTAGCTTTGAACATAAAACGTGAAGGTCGTTTTTAAAATTCTAGGAACCAGTACGGACGTGCTTACGAGATTTCACAAAATTCAACTAAATTTTACCATAAGGATATAACAACATTCCTGGACTATTTATAACTGATGTTTGAAAATTCTGGTTATTAACAATACTCTTAGTTTCAAATAACAACAAATTTTCGTTGTTTTGTAATTAAATATATTTTATGTAAATTCATACGAATATTTCGTATGATAATTAAATCTTTGTGATAATCCTAGGGCAATTTCATTTTAATTATCTAAGGATTAATATTTGATATCTATTAAATTTATTCATCTCTAAAACTATAAGTAGTCGGTTTCAAGGAGCCAAAATACTTTTTATTATAAGTATTCATCATTGCCAAAATGACATCCAAGCCAATTGCTTATGTATGTATTTGACACATCATATGATCTTTATGTGTATTTTCTAACAGTTAATCTGTTTATACCCATAAAAGATGCCTTGAAAAGAACACTTATAGCCCATTCACTCTATTGTTAAATAAAAAATTTGCTACGATATATTTTAAAATATTCTCTAAATGGCCTTTTCTTTTCACAGTGACGTCACCAGGCTCCGCCGCCAAACTGAAAACGTGCCAAGTCCTGCTATTGCTCTACATTATTGTTTGGGCTAATAATACATAAGTATATATATAATATACTAAGTCATATATAAAAAATTGATACGGTAGATTAAAAATAGGTGTATTTAATTCAGATCTGTCGAAAGATAATATGAATTTAAATTTATAGTTAAATGTACCTAAACGAGCTAATAATATACCAAAGAATGTAAAGACTAAGAATATTGTTGATTTAATACAAATTATATGTCACAAAACATTGTTTTATTTTCAATTTTACCTGTAATTCAGATTTCAAGAACACATTACATAATTTAATTTAAAACATTCATGACAAATGTATGGTTAGTATTAATATAATTTTTTGTATACATAATTTTTAATGTATTAGAGATACACTATTCTAGACAGCCAGAATCTAAACAAAGAGCATCTCCTGGTGTTTGTAAAATCTGGATGCACGTTGACCAATTGAAAGACAATCTATGGGGACTCCTAAGCCACCTCAACCAAACCTATTATGAAAGTAGATTACTATTTTATGCATAACATAGCCAAGAACGTTATACTACAAGGATTTAATGTTAAGTAACTTAATGAAGTTCTGTATTTATTTAATATTCTAACAATCTGAATGTTAATTAAAGATTGTAAGATAAACACATTCGCTTTAGATTTCAGATCACGCTCCACATACAATTACATAATACTTTAAGATGTGATCTTATTTGATACTAATAATGAAAGTATTCAAATAATTTATAATCTGGATAATCTTATCATTCATTTATTGACGGATGAACTGGACTGAAATTTATAATATTGACTGTCACGTTGCTCTAGTGACCATAAGCGCGACTGCAGAGTCAAGGTTAACTATGACATTGGAACATTGAACACCTCAATCCCGATTCAGGTCCTTGCTCAATTTCCCCGTGACCATGAGTGCTGTAAAGTAAAGTACTCGAAACTTCGTGAGTTTACACTGTAATTGACTCTCATTTCTGAGGTTTAGATCAGTTAAGTATAAGTCATATAATATTGTAATTATTTATAATTTACATTTCGTTGAAATGTGTTTTCTGTCCGACATGCAACGAACATTCAAGTTTAAAAGTGAAGCCACTAGAGTAATGACGGTGCGTTACTTTGTCATGTCACTATAAGTTCGATCGCTTACCATACAACGTAACAACATTGACACAAACATTGCATTGCCGTTCTGGCATCACACGGTGTCATCCCACCACGCTTCGTCTCTCTGGTGCCCTTGTTCATATCGAGTGCGTTGTGACCCGCGCGTCAACGCTCGTGGTCTTTTGTACATTATAAGCCAGTGCTTGACTACAATCCCACCCAGTGGTTAGTGGTGATATAGCCCTAGATGATAAATCTCACTGTCTTAGCGTAACAAAAGCCTATTCAATCTTGCCTTGAAGATGTCCATATTGTATTTACATAGAAAGACAGACACCGAAAAGTTATCATACTCCTTTGCTGTACTCACCAAAAATGAAGCAAACCGTTTGGTTCGAATGCGTGAAATATCGGCAACAAAGGGGTGAAGACCTGTCGGCTACCTAGTTGTTCGAAGACGGACATGAGAGATTGGTATTAAAGCATGCAATTAGAGTAAGCAAATCCCTGTGATTTATATACGTAGAACGACGCAATCTCAACGCTCCATCGTCGCAACCCCAAGACATCGTGTGGCTTCGACGTAGCGAATAGCACGTGATATCATCACCTAGAGTCCCGCTGGGAACATTGCAGGTTCTTTTCGGGGCTGAGCTTTTTTCCGAACTAATTATTAAATTCAAGAAATGACTTACAATATGAATTATTTATGATCAGTATTGTATTAAGACCTTCCTTTCAATAACGTTTCATTCCATTTCGTTCTATTTTATCCTCATATAATAGGTCCTTACATATGAAATTGGCGTTTTGTACGGGAGGAATATAAAGTCAATTTCTTTTTGTAAAATATAATTTAATTAATCAAAGTATGGACCGTTGCTATCTATGCACTTTTGCTATTTCATAGGTAAATCATTGATCCCTTTACTATAAAAACCATGAGGACGAGAATCAATAAACTCTTTGAAGACCGTTTGGACTGCCGCATCGGAGTTGATTTTTTTTCCTTGTAAGAAGTTGTTCCAAATTCCAAATTCCGGAAAAAATGGTAATCTGTTGGAACAAGGTTCGGAACGTACGGTGGATGTCGCAGACATTCCAGTTGTAGCTCATCTAACATAGTGGTTGTTTGTTGTGCAGCGCGTGGTCTTGCGTTGTCGTGAAGCAGCAGTGGCCTAGAGCCATTGACCAATCTCGGTTGTTTAGCAGCTAGTTCTTATTTCATTGTTTACAATTGCTGATAATAGATATCTGCCGTAACAGTTTGGCCAAAGTTTTAGAAAACTGTAGTGAACGACACTGGCACTAGTTCACCAAACACTCGCAAGTCACAACTATATCTGAGTCAATTTTCGTTTGAGGTAGGATTTGACTGGGTATCCAGGGTTCAGCCATTGCGATGAGAACTTTCAATTAACGTATAGTATCCACTTTTCATTACAAGTAATGACTCGATTTAAAACTCCTCATTTTTGTGTCGGTTCAGCAAAGTAACACAGCAGTCGACGCGTGTTTGCAAGTTCGATTCTTTTTACTTTCCCGATTTGCTTCAAGTGGATTCATACAGTTTTATCACTTACACCGAAGCCTGCAGCTATCTCTGAATTGCTTTTTGTTAGATCCGCTTCCACAATAGCCTTTAATTCTTCATTTTCCACTTTGGACTCCGGCTGTCCACGGGGTTGGTTCTGAAGGTCGAAATTTCCAGAACGAAAACGTTGAAACCAAGAACGTACCATGCTTTCTTTTGCGACACTAGCGACGTACACATCATTAATCTTTCGAGCTGTTTCTGCAGCACTAGTGCCACGGTAGAACTCGTACTCGTAAATATACAGAATTTCATGTTTTCCATTGTGCGGTAAAAAGCAACGCCAAAGAAAAAAATAATGAGGAAAAAACAATTGAATGACTGCTTTCAAAACTCAAATGTACCAGCTACACGAATTTACGAATTTGAATTTGAAATTATTAACTACAGAGGAGATATTTTAGATCAAATTGGTCAGTACGACAAAACGCTAATTTAATATGTAAAGACCCAATACTTAAAATATCTAGCAAACTTAGTTCTGCAGCATTTTTTATAGAAGAGGAGGCAAACCAGCATACGGTTCAACTAATGTTAAGTGACTACCGCAGCCCATGAACAACCGCAACACCAGGGGAATTGCAGTTGCGTTGCCGGCCCTTTAGAAAGGAGTAAGCTCATTTTTTGAAGGTCCCAAGGTAGTATGGGTCCGGATAAATCGTCGGTGGTAAACCATTTCACAAAAAGGTCGTACGTGGAAGAAAACTCCTAGTGAAACGTACAGTGGTGGAACGCCAAGCATGTTAGTGTGGATAGTGTCGGGTGCTTTACTGCGTAGTGAGTTCATGAAACTTGGCGACTGGGTTTAATCCGAACAACTTCTTAGAGCACTCTCGGTGGTATATGCGAAAGAAAACGCAAAGAGATACAACATCTTTTCGCAGTGCCATTGATTCGAGCCGCTCCGCGCTGGATGCAGTCAGGTGGAAAGAGCTGGCACTAGGGAGCTCATCCTAGGGATGGGAACAGTAAAGTTCAAGCGGCGTGCCAGCATCAAACACTGTCTCGCTCTGCTGAGCACGCCAAGCTAGAGACAACAAATGGAGTGCCTTGAAACTGAGGAGATACGACAAAAGGGTTCTTTTTGGGGGTTACGTGCAAATTTGTGTCTTATGGGGGTTAAACTGAACTAGATTTAGTTGCCCCCAATCCGACGCTTTGTTCAGCAAAGACTTCAGTCACAAGTTTGTCCCAGTACTCTGAGACGTTTTCTCGAGAAATATTGGCACGGCCGTTGTACAGAGCATCACCAGTGCTGTCATCTGCATAGCAGTGAATGTTAACTTTTTTCAACATATCATTGATATACAGAAGAAACAACGTTGGTGATGGCACGCAGCCTTGCGGAACGCCAGCATTAACAGGCTTGTAATCGGAGCTTGCACCGTCTACAACGACCTTGATGCTCCGATCTTCAAGAAAGCTAGTGATCGAATTGCACAAATTCTCGGGAAGCAAGGGAGCTTCGAAAAAAGCGCTTTGTGCTAAACCCGATCGAAGGCCTACGCAATGCCCAAACTAACGGCCAATGCTTCTCCCTTAAACTTTACTGTCTTCACCCACCTATCAGTCAGGTAAACCAGAAGATCACCTGCTGATCGACCACGACGAAAACCGTATCGGCGATCACTAATGAGCTGGTGGTCCTCAAGGTACCTGATTAGCTGGCAGTTTACAATGGACTCCATTGTTTTGAAGAACAAGGAAGTGATGGCGATAGGCCTGTAAGAAAGAAATGCGTTCTATTCCATTTTAAGCATGCAGCATAACAAATAAAAAAGTAATTAAATGCCAAAAGATAAATAAAACTGAATTAAAAGTAATTTTACATCATTATAAATTGTAGAAAATATTTAAAAATACCCTGTGCTGCAACAAGAAACCGTGAAACGGACCGAACTCAGTGACAAAACTGGTTTTCAGTCCAGCCCTTACCCAGAGGCAGCTCGGGCGGCTGAATGCACGCTAGCCCTTGATGTCTGAAATTTCATAATATGTAATATACATATACATATGCATACCCAGATTTAGATATAATTGTACTGACAGTAGAATAAGCCGTTTTTTTCCAAAAAGGATACGTATGTAAGCAATATCCTTAGTTATTATTTAATAAAAACATTAAATAATAACTTAGGTAAATAAATCACAACTTGTATAAGGATTATTAAATTATTTTAAAAGAAAAAAAAAGACGTGTGGCACTCGGGGACTGCCGCGGTAAAGCTATTGCATAGCATTTTGTATCAACTTATGCAATTATAATTATTTATTTATTTTATTTATGCAGTATTTCTTTTTCTTTGATATTAATTCAAGTTACTTAGGTTAATCCAATCAAATTCAACCAGATTTAACCGAACCCGCGTTATAACGAACTCACTATTTGTGAAAAATACTGTATCACCGGACGGCGTCGCAAAAAACTCAGGTTCGCGCAGTACATACGTCAGGGCGGCCGTACGGCAATTATATTAACAAGACGCGCAACTACTTAGTTCCACGCTCCACGGCAAGATTTGTCACTTATTATTTATTGTCCAATTAATTGTCTTTAAGTTCAAATGGCACGCTCTATTAACATAAGTCTAAGACAAAACAAGGAGACTTTCAATATATGAACAACCCGGCTTCGCGTTTGTGTTAGTAAAATAAGCTCTTATTAAGTTAGCTTCGAGTTTAAATTAGTGTAAGCTATACGCAATCCTTGTGGCATAATGAATGTAGGTAGTATTTTATTGACTCCCATTGTTTCGGCCGACGCGACGGTTGGACCGTAAACGTAAACAGATGACGCTTTCTGACGATAATGAATATAATATTATAACAGTCAATGGTTCATTATTCTAATGTGTTGTAAGATTAAAAATATATAATGAAATATATTATCTGTTGTATGTTATAACGCCCAACTTTAGGGGTGACCGACCGCGCGCACAAATGCAGCTAGCCTCCCCCTCCCGCACCTCACTAATCGTCGCTTCACACCGCTTGAGATAAGACGATCTACTATCAGGCGCTAACAAATCCCAGTCCCGGACATAAGGACCTATGTCCGCGAGTAAATTGGAAATTAGAAGACGCTTTGTATTGTTGGTTTTTACAAAAATGATCAACTGGGCAAATGATATCTGGCCCTTTGCTTTGTGAAAAAGCATTACAGTTAAATAAAAAATTAGGTGACGGCGGCTCGTTTGTCGCAAGTAACGGATGGTTATATAGATTTATATCTCTTCATGGAATTTAATCAATGTTTATTAAAAAATAATAATTTCTTAATAAAAATATAAATATATAAAATAAAAATTGATTTTCGTTGAAATTGTTGTTTTTAATAAACACATAACATTATGTATGTACATATGTACTACAAATGCACAAAACCCGCTTTTTCTTCATACATTTGATCATCCGGATTTTCGATTATCCGAATCCCTAACGGCAACAATTAGTCCGGTTAATGAGTATATATATCATATTGAGAATCTAAATTGAGAATTTAAGTGTGTGTGTTTGTGTGTATATAAAGAGGGCTACTTTTAATATCGCTCATTTTAATATCAAAAATTTAGGTTATATTTATAGCAGTATTATATTTTCAATTCAAAATTAGTACTGCATTTGTGACAATAATAAAATGTAGGTATGTATATAGAGTACTCCCTCATTTTCTTTCACTATTTTTTCGTGACTTTCTTCATTAATAATAAATGCACTTTGTTCATTCATATTCAAAATTTCAAAACACTTTATACACAAACACCGTGTCGAAGACTGAGGAAAAGAAACGACGTTAGACCATCGTTAGACAATGCACGGCCTTCAAGCCACACCTCCGTGCCCGTCGGAGAGCGTGAGGTTTTTTTCTTTACAAAATTTCTGGATTTTCCCGCACTCAAGGCCCGCGATTGAAGCTATGCAATAGCTTAAAAAGAAAAAAAAATAACAAAATAAACAGGCTACCCACATAATATGCTAAAAAATGTAAATACAGCAACATTTAAATATTGACGAATTTTTTGTTGAAGAGGAGTGCTTTGTGAACTGAGCGCTGTGTGAACCGCACCTCCAGCATGGAGCACTCACAGCGCAGAATGGTAAGCGGCGTACTTCCCCCGTCATCGAGAGTCGAGTTGGACGCAAAGAAAGAGCCTAGCAGATCGGCTTTCTCCAATGCGGCATGAGCCAGTGCGTCGTCTTCCCAGTGCAGAGATGGAAGAGATGGCTGACAAAAATTCCCCTGGACAACCTTGGTGAGAGACCAGAATGCACGGGTTCCAGAAGAAAGGCGAACTAGTTTCTCGCCTATTCTGCCGATGTGCTCTGACTTTGCCTTGGCAATGACTCTTTGAAGGACCTGGAGGCGGTATTATACTTCTTTTTTAGAGCGGTACATCTCGAAACGTTGATGCATAAGCCAATGCTTGGTAGCGCTCCTGCTTACAGTATGACGCCATTTTAAAAAACCGACCAAGCCATAGCTGAGATTTACCTTCAATGGGCAACACAAAGTTCTATACCCTAAAGTACCACATCAGTGACAGAATCCGCAACAACGTTGGGATCGTCCGGCGAGAAGCAAACCCACCCCCAAGGGTAGGATGCATAGAAAGACGTTACTATAGTGGGCGGAGTGCAGAATTGCGATTGAGGCAGAAGATGGTCCGAGGAGCCTAAAGGGTTGTCGAAATCTGATATCTGATATAGATGAGAGGTCAGCAGAAGGTCCAACAGGGAAGGTGCATGATCCTCCACATCTAGAATCCGAGGAGGCGAAGTAACCAACTGTGTCAAACTATATGTCAAGGCAAAATCATGAACAGATCTCCCTGCATAATCAGTTAAACATGAACCAAGCCATTCGGCGTGGTGAGCATTAAAATCGCTGAGGATATTAATCTCTGCGGAGTGTATCTGCTTTAGCAACGCATCTATAGCCATTTGGACGTGGTCGAAGAGTAGGTCTGTTTCGGCATTACCGCAATAGAGGCACTCGTAGACGTGCGGATCATCTACGCGTAGCCATAGGATGGGCAGGTCCGAACCTTCCAAACTGCCGAGCCGTCGAGAATAGACGTCATCCATGACGTAAACGCTAACTCCAGTCCGAGGCACAAAGGAGTGTTCTAGTTTGTACCCCGGGTAGAAGAGATACGAAGCATCAGTCAGAGAGGACATCTGCGTCTCGGTCAGAAAGTTAGACTAAAGTCCCTTAATATTGTATAAATTCACGGATAGCGTGGCAGGAGTTGCTTTGGTCTTGTTGCTCCACTTGCCCGGAGCAGTTCTTGCTTGAGCGTGAGCACCCACGCTCAAGAGCGGAGTAACTTGTTCGTGGATGCTCAGAGAGGGATTCTCCGGGGGTGTTGGAATCCTCCTGGGGTAGTCTAACATTTAATTCCGCTACCATTTTGAGAGGGGGGCGAGGGAATTGATCGCCTACCTGCACCAAACGAAACGCGGAAGCTGAGCTTCTACTTCACGCCGTTATTCTGTGAGTTCGTGATACCACCCCGGATTGAGCCAGCCCATACGTGCAACAGCAAAGCTGCCGCGTGCCTTTACCACTGTTAAAGCTCTACCGCTGTTGAGGCATATGCTGCAAAAAAGATTTAGACAGCTTACATGTGTTGCAACATCTAGATTAGCTTCCTACGGAGTAATGCGACTGACACTGAAACTAACTTTGTTTTGCAGAAGAGAGCAATAAAAGCATAATAATTTTTTAAATTTACGACAATACTACACATTGAATAATACTATATTTACAGATTATATAACCGCGTGAAAGAACATATAGCTAACGTTAACGCTAACGTAAAGCACCGACGCCCTGGAAAGTCTGCAGTATGTGAACAAGTTCCAGATCATCCCCACCATTACATCAGATTTGATAAACCACAAATGCTCGCAAAAGAACACCTATTCTTGCCAAGGATGATACGCGAGACTATTGAAAATAAAATACATCCTAATTTAAATAGAGAATGATTGATGGATTCTGCCATCTGCTTGGGATCCTATCCTATTTCATCCTAATTAACAAAATTAAACTCAAACCCAATCATAACACTGAAAGACTTCAAGATACTATAAGATGGTTCTGCGTAGATCAGACTGAAAATTATTATTAAAAAACTGAGGGTAGCCGAGCTATGACACTGGGACGTCAAATATTCCAGTAGTGACCGTGGGTGCTCTAAAGCACCCGAAACTTAAGGATTTAAAGATAAGTAAAATCAAGCCATAAGAGCTGGTTGGGCGGCAGGCCTAAGGGTTCCCGAGTTCCGATTCCCCGGTCAAGCCTTTGCCCTATTACGCATATTTACACTATATGGACTGTATACGCGGATGATGCCTAAACAAGATGGCAGATTTGACACGTTTACTTGACAATACACTCGATCTTCCGAAAAAAAACCTATTGCTTGCCAAGGTTATGAAGGAATCCTGCTTGAGCACATTAAGAGAAATGAAATTGGGGCGGATTAATTAACAAAACACAAATACACAAGCAGGCGTCATAGGAAAAGAAGCGCACTTACCGGGGTGTGACTTCGATGCGACTTGGACGCTTCCGTTGCTGCGGTGCTACTTCTGGCGGATCTTCTGGGACCCCAGGGATGCGGTCCTGGCCGGTAGTGCGATGGAACAGAGCGATGCGCGACGATATCTCATAGGTGAGGCGGTTACTTCTGGAGCTTGACTGCTCCAGGTTGGTGCGGTTTGAAACTAGCGGTGCGCGTGTGCAAGAGCCCTCTAGGACGCGACTGTCCCAGGCGGTGTGATTCCAAGCGCTACTACTAGCGGCGCAAAGGCAAGAGAGTACTCGAGGGCAGCGCGCGAGCTTATATCGGCTTCTTTCCCACCGAAGTTGGGCGCCCTTCTCATTAGTTGCGAGAATCACGCATCATTCTAGAATCTCTTCTTTCCCCTCTTACCCCACCACCCCGGTGTGTACGGAAGGGATAGGTCGAAGGAAGGACAAAGCTTAGCAAGCATACCCTCGAATAAAATAAAAATACGAATGGTTTTCCGCGCAACCATCCCCCCCCGGTTTGAAGGGTCCCTTCAAAAATAACTAAAACAACTAACGCTAAGATTAAAGTAACCACATAACTAACACTAAGATTAAACCTAAATTTCGACTACAATTTGTAATCTAGAAAGCTAGTTTAAACTATTGACGGGCAAAGGACACAAACGGATTGTGTTACTCGACAGGACCTAAGGTCCGCCATTTCCGGAAATGACGGCTTAGGACGTACTCGAAAGCAAGCTATACATCTGTGCACCCGATTGCGGATTAAATTACGTGCTGCAATAATCCAATAATTCTGACGCAAGATTGACATCAGCAAGTCGGGGCCAGCGTGAGAATTCAATTTATGATGGTAATCGACTAATAAATTCATGATATGGTCTTTACGCGGTAAAACTATAGGGTGCCGTTGGTCGAAACTCAACTGCGAGTTGGACAAGCGTCCCCCTACCCTGACGATTCCATCTTGTAAAAATGGCTTGAGGCGTTGAAAAGCGCGACTACAAGTTCTATTCGATTGTAATCTTGTAATTTCATCTGAAAAATGTGCACGTTGAAATTCACGCTATACTAGCAACTCGGCATAGCTGTAATCGGACGCTACGATATACGAACGTCGCGGTAAAAGCTTCGCGAATCGACAAACGTAAATCACGCTACGCAATAATTTCGACCAAGAGGACAAACGGTTCGCCAAAGCAATGATTGGAGAAACCTCGCTCGAAACGTTCGCCACCGGAGCGTGTCTCTTCTCTTCCGGTGGTTGGGACACTAACGAAGGGTCGAAATCGGTTATTGGCCACTGAGAGGGTTCCAAGTGAACCCAAGAAGGTCCGTGGAACCAAAGCGGATGGTCCATTATTTGCATCGGGGTGAGTCCACGGGATAGACAATCGGCAGGGTTTTCCGCACCGGACAAGTGATAAAAATTCCGTGTTCCTAACTCGTCTTGGATTTTGGCCACTCGGTTCGCGACAAACGTATCCCAACGGTGGGGTGAAGAATGAACCCGAAGTTTTTAGTCAGAAAAGGCAAATATTCTTTCTATGTGAACTCTGCCACTACATGCACTGATAACTGCGTTGATAAGCTTGGCAAGGACTAATATCGCGCAAAGCTCTAAGCGCGCGAGAGAAACAACCTTACGGGGGGAGACTCTTGACTAGAGCTTGAGGCTGATCGATTTATTATTCTGGACGTGAAAATATACAACACCCACATAGGCCTTCTCGCTAGCGTCTGCTAAACCAACGACCGTAATGACACTATTTATATCGAAGTTTATATGACGTGGTATTTTAATTACGCTTAGTAAAGGAAGTTCCTCTCTAAAACGAAGCCACGACCGAACAATGCTATCAGGCGGCGGGTCATCCCAATCACATTCACATAACCAAAGTTGTTTAATCAAAAGCTTAGCGTATAGCACCACCAGGGCTACGAAACCCATGACATCCCATAATCTAGCAACGCATGACAGCATTGTGCACTTTGTGCACGTTTCTGCGGGCGCGTTTATCTTAAGGCTAAACACGTCGGACTACGGTGACCAACACAAACCGAGCACCGTATGCGTATCAGAATCATAGAATTCTTTTATCGCCGAAAGACTTTGTGATAGTGGGATTGTATCTAAAACGTGTGTCCACTTGACGAGATCGAATTGACCCGCTTTCATGAGCTTTACAACCTCGGCGTTGGTTAGGGCGGCCTCCTCCACGCCATCAACCGAATACACAAAATCATCCATATATAATCCACTTTCAATTGCCCTCTTAGCTTTAGGATAAAAGGAACCTTCATCGTAGGCGCACTGTCTCACCGTGCGTAACGCACGAAATGGGCTCGACTTTAAACCAAAGCAAACGCGGTTAAATTCAAACACCATTAGAGGTTATTTTGGGTCAAAACGATATAAAATGCGTTGGAATCGACGGTCGCCTTCACGGACCCCTATGCAAAGAAACGTTTGGCAAATATCGGCGGATAGTGCTATACTGAACAAACAAAAATTTGCTATTATATTAAATAAATTGCCCTGTAAATTTTGCCCACTATAAAGGATATCGTTAAGAGACAGGCGAGTGCTAGTTTTAGCACCAGCGTCGAGCACTACACGTAACTTAGACGTAAGTTTGTCTTCCCTAATGACCCCGTGATGTGGTATGAAATACGACGGTGTGTCTTCGTAGTTGTCTAATTTTGGAGCCACAAGTTATATGTAACCCTGCCTTATATATTCATTAATGACGTCGTCATAAGCTTCCCTTAATCGGGGTGAGGTGAACATCCTACGTTCCAAATTATAGAAACGTTTTTCCGCCATTTGATGCGAATCTATATCGAAATAATTAGGTGGAACTTTCACCTCATCTCCCAAAATTTGCGGACTAACGATTAAAGCGGTTCGACAGCCATACAACAGTAAGAGGTTGCCGAAATATTATCCATAATAGGGGCGGAGCCAACGATGACATAGTCCAAGACGATTTCCAGTGCGTAAGGCGAGGTATGCGAGGTGTTGCCCCTGACCTTATTGTGTAACAAAAGATGAGGCAAAAGCTATGCTCCAATGAGCATGTCTATGTCTCCGGGGACGGCGTAAGTATCGTCTGCTAGAGACAAATTTTCAAATTAAATCATTGCCGAGGTGTCAACCGAAACGGTTGGCAGTCGTTCTGTGACTTTATCTACTACTAATGCATTTATGTCAAAGTTAATATTACGATCTAGCCGAGAATAAAATTTCAAATTTATATAGCCCTGGGTAATTTTATTAGTACCTCCGATGCCTTTGACTATGGGACATCAAGGTTTCCTATTTATTGGCAGTCCTAAACGCTGACAACATTACCGCCTTATAAGGCTACTTTGAGATCAGCTGTCTAACAATGTACGAACACTTTGTTCGTTTCCACGCGAATCCCTAACTACGATACGGGAATCTCTTCTTTCCCCTCTCACCCCACCACCTTGGTGTGTACGGAAGGGATAGGTCGAAAGAAGGACAAAGCTTGGCAAGCATACCCTCGAATAAAATAAAAATACGAATGGTTTTCCGCGCAACCAAGAGCAATTTATGAAAAAATGTCTGAAAAAATCTCCTACACAAAAATTTTAAGAAATAAATATATTAACTTTCGCTTTCCAATATATTTACGAAAATTTTATGTATGTACACAAAAACAAAAGTAATTTTATTAAAAGTAGTGATGTACGTTCTGTAAATACTAGAAACAAGCACAAGTTAGTGAACCTAAAAAAGGTGACCGCTCAGATCCGTCCAACAACAGGCCTATCGCCATCACCTCATTTTTTTTCAAAATAATGGAGTGGAGTATTATAAACTGCCAGCACATGAGGTGCCTTGAGGATCACCAGCTGATCAGTGACCGCCAATACGGTTTCCATCGTCGTCGATCAGCTGGTAATGTAGACCAGAAGAGCGATCTTCTGGTCTACCTTACTCATACATGGGCGAAAGCAGTAGTGTCCAAGGGTTAGGCATTGGCCATTAGTTTGGACATAGCGAAGGCCTTCGATCTGGTCTGACACAATGCGCTTCTTTCGAAGCTCTCTAACAATGGGCTTCCCGAGAAATTGTGCGATTGGATCACTAGCTTTCTTGCTAATCGGAGCATCAAGGTCGTAGTAGTCGGTGCATGCTCTGATTACAAGCCTATGAACTCTGGTATTCCACAAGGCTACGTGCTATCACCAACACTGTTTGTTCTGCATATCAAATGTTGCAAACTAATAGCATTCATTGCTATGCAGATGTCAGCACTGGTGATTGCCGTTCCAAAATTTCTCAGGAAATCGTCGCCGAGTACCGGGTCAAACTTGTGTCTGTAGTCGAGTCTTTGCTTAACAAAGTCTAAGATTGGGGGCGACTAAATTTGTTCCAATTCAATCCCTAAAAGACACAAGTTTGCGCGTTAACGGCCAAAAAGAACCCCTTTGTCGTATCTTCTCAGTTTGAAGGACAGGGCTCTTGCTGTCTCAGATAGCATCAGAATTCTCAGCGTCGACAAATCAAATGGTGTGCAGTTTTGTGGTCACTTGAAAGGAAAGGCCGAATTGGGCTCTAAAAATTTTGTCGTGCTAGCAGAGCGAGACAGATTTTCATATTGGCACATCGCTTGCAACTCTTTTCAAAGAGCAAGTTCGGCCTTATATGGAATACTGTACTCATCTATGCGGCAGGGCATCCCAGTGAAAGCTCCTTGCACTTTAACACATCCAGCGCAGAGCGATTGAAATCGTCGACGACCGAGTGCTTTGTGTTCAGCTCGATTCACTGGCGCTGCGTAGGGATCTTGCATCCCTTTGCGTTTTTTATCGTATCTACCATGAAGATGTTCTGAGGAATTGTTTGAATTAGTTCCAGTCGCTAAAATTCACGATCGCACATTGCGTCAAAAGTCCCGATACCGTCCACACCATCACGATGCTTGGCGGTCCACTAGTGTACGTATTTGTAGGATTCTTCTTCCTCATACAAATTCTTTGTGAAGTTGTTTACCACCGGCAACTTTTCCGGGCCGATACAATTTAGGGACCTTCAAGAAAAAAGCTTACTTATTTCTTAATAGCCGACAACGTATCTGCAATTACTCTGGTGTTGCGGTTGTTCATTGGTGGCGGTAGTCACTCACAATCAGGTGAGCCGCATGCTCGTTTGCCCCTTCTTCTGTAAAAAAATATAGTTATATCAGTTACCCGACTCCAAATAGTCAGTAATTCCTTCATGGGGCAATGTATACGCTTTCACAAAAAGTCCCGGAAAATGTACAGATCCTATCTATCAAAAGGTTTAAAAATAATTATTAAGCAAAAATTGTTTAGTAAAGGTTATTTATTATACTAATAAAGTATACATAATTAATAAAAACCCCTGCCCCTGGGAATGAGGTGGTTGCTACCATGCTGTTTTTTAAATTAATAAATTATTTTCTCAACAATTGTAAGAAATATTTGCCATGCAGTGGCAGTTGAGAATATCCACTACCCCATATCTTCCCGTGGGTTTCGTTGTAGCATCTTTCTAATAACAACAATAATATAATAAAAAACTGCGGCTGCCAACCCACTTGCTAAGCTTGGCAACTATGGCCAATATCCCCCCATGAGTAATGACGCAAACAAACGGCCCCCAGTCCCCGGCGGCCAAGCTATTCCTGGCTACGGTGGTGACAATGGTAACGGCGGGGCAGGAGGTGCTAAGAATATCCGGTGGAGGTTTGGTTGCTATATACGACGACTCGACCTATAGCAAGGAATAACGCACGCACCCTGAGGACTAACGAGAAGATACTGCAGTTGGAAGAAGAGGTAGATAAGTTGCGTTGGCATATTATTGAGTTACCCGAGGTCCAAAGAGAGGGGGAGGACACGGTAATCCTCGAGTCCGGCAACTTGTTATATCACCGGGAGGGCGACCATCTGTCCCAAGGAGGTGTCGGATTTATCGTCCACAAGTCTCTCGTCAACAACTTTGTAAATATTTGGAGTGTGTCGAAGAGGGTCGCATACCTGATATTCAGAATCACAAAACGGTATTCGCTGAAGGTCATACAGGTTTACGCACCAACCTTGGTATATCTCGATGAGGAGGTGGAGGAAATGTATGAGGATATTTCCAAAGCCATGCATTTCTCCAAAACAACTTTACGGTGTTGATGGGAGACTTCAACGCAAAACTAGGCACAAGAGAAAGCGGTGAGCTGAAGTTAGGGAAATTTGGATTAGCGTGAGGGTACCTTAGGGCCCAGCAGCTGGCTGACTTTATGGAGAAAGAAGGACTCTTTATAATGATTTTTTTCTTCCAGAAGCGGCCCCACAGTTAGTGGATCTGGTCGAGCCCCGATGGTTCGACAAAAAATGAGATTGAACTCATTATAACGACGAGACGCCAACTGCTCAGCAATTTCTCAGTGATGGCAAGGGTGAAAACTGGCAGCAATCACCGAATGGTTAGAGGCACACCGAACCTAAACGTTAATTTGGAGAGATCCCGTCTAATGAAGTCAACGCTCCGTCCCCCTCGTGCTCTAATCCAGAATCCCGAAATCTTTCAGCTCGAGTTTCGTAACTACTTTCAGTGCCTAGAAGATTACAATTCAGTGGACGATATGAATGACAATTTCTTGCAAACTGTCCATGCGGTTGGAGCTAAGTTTTGCAAGACCCGCCGCAGATGAACACAAAAACTCTCCGATCACACTCTTAATATCATGGCTGTTAGATGGGAGATGAGGCTGAAATCATCAACAGATTTAACAGCATACAGGCAACTGAACAGACAGATCTCCAAATGCATGCGGCGAGACTTAAGCAACTTTAATAATGCTCGTATTGTAGAAGCGATTGAGCGGAACCAGGGCTCCAAAGTCTTTGCCAGAGATCTGTCTGGCAGTAAGAGCCAACTGTCAAAGCTGAACACTGAGTGTGGCAGCATCGTTTCCGGGACACCTGAGATTTGAGTGAGATTGAGAGGTTCTATGGGCAGCTGTATACATCATTGTTGGAGCCACAAGCAAGTGTGAGTAACGATCCAAGAGCAAGTCTTATCCGACACTATTCCGATAATATCCCGGACGTCAGTCTGAGCGAGATTAGAATGTCTCTCCAGCAACTTCCCCCTTCAAGTCCCCGGGTGAGTTTGGAGTTACAGCGGAGCTTCTGAAAGCGGGTGGAAAACCGGTACTTGAAGTCCTTCAGAGGCTCTTTAATTCCGTCCTCCATAGTGGCACTACTCCGGAGGCGTGGAGCAGAAGTGAGGTAGTCTTGTTCTTCAAGAAAGGTGACAGCGCCCCCTTGAAAAACTACAGACTGACATCCCGTCTGAGCTGCGTCTACGTGCTGTTTTCTAGAGTCATTACGAATCATCTCGCTCGCAGACTCGACGACTTCCAGCTTCCCGAACAAGCCGGATTCCGAAAAGGCTTTAGTACCATAGACCACATACAAATGCCACCATAGGCCACATACCTTCGGAAAATTGTACAGAAGTATGAAGAGTACAATCTGCCTTTTTTCCTGGCGTATGTGGACTATGAGAAAGCCTTTGATTCCGTCGAAATTTGGGCGGTGCTATAGTCTCTTCAGCGGTGCCAAGTTGACTGTCAGTATATCGAAGTGCTGAAGTGTTTTTACAGTACGGCTGCGATGGCTATCCGAATACAGAACCAGAGTACGAAACCCATCCAAGTGCAGAGAGGTGTAAGACAGGGTGACATTATGTCCCCGAATCTCTTCACCGTTGCATTGGAAGACGTTTTCAAGCTACTGGACTAGAAAAGGTACTGTATTAACATCAATGGCGAATACATCACTCATCTTCGATTTGCCGACGATATAGTACTAATGGCAAAATCGCTTGAGAACTTAAACACTATGCTCACTGACCTCAATAGTGCCTCCCAACGGATAGGTCTTAAGATGAACATGGACAAAACAAAGATCATGTTTAATTTCCATGTCACACCTATGCCCGTAGTTGTTGGGAGCACTAAGCTCGAAGTTGTAGACGAGTACGTTTACCTGGGACAAATAGTCCGACTAGGTAAGTCCAACTTCGCCCGAGAGCTCAATCGACGGATTCTACTCGGCTGGGCAGCATTTGGGAACTGAAAACTAAGTTGTACGTCTAGATAATCAGATCTTAGTATAAATAAAAACTCAAAGTCAAACATTTTATTGCGTTCATGTGGTTACATAAATAGTTCTTATGTTTGATATATTAGAGTCACACATGAGCCCTGATAGGGTGTAACAATATTATATTATATTATGTTATGTATCAATTTAATCTAATTAAACCAATGTAAATTAAAGTAGGTAAATTACTGTGGAAACTTGAAGATACAGGCCATCGACAGATCGGTCTAACAAACTTATAAAGTGAAGTAGGCATAAGGAAACAACAAGAAAAACGCGGCGCCGTAGAATGTTCGACGTGTTTCCAATACTGAAAGTCCTGCAGCTGTCGAAGTTTTAAATAGCTATGTCCGGCAGAAACAGGCGAAAGTTTTTAATTTAACTTTAGATTTCTATTCACGATCTTGGTTTGTATAAACTAACTTTTATTTCAACTGAATACCAACCATTTCTTTAAACTTTATGAATAGAGAAGACCAAAAACTATTTACTTACAACATACATTCCCCTTCGTTTTTAGTCTTTTTTATTATTTCTACTCACCACTCCCAATTACATAACCTTATCAACGTTCATTTCGGTTTCAATAACGTATTTTTGCCGAAACAACTACTTAATAAGTACAATGGAAAAAATCACAGTTAATTCTATTTAAAAAAAAACGCAAAAAATCAGTATATTCTTTTAATTTTCTCATCCAAATTATATTTAGCTATTGAGATTACTACAATTTTTTTACATATAAAGAAAATTTTAGTAATTGAATATAAGCTTTTTGTTAAAAAAGTATCCAACCATTAGTTAGAAATAATTTTTGTGTTTACGTTATATAATTTTTATATTATTTTATTTGTATATATTAAATTTAAAGTTACAAACAAAAAAAAAAGACCTTTAGATAAAATCTAATGTAGCCCACGGACGCCTGCAATAAACTTAAATAAAAGATCACAGAGTCACTGTCATTATTTTGATAAAATGCTTCACAACCTGTACCTCTGTGTCTTCCAACGTTTTCAAAAATTTTTGAATCCGTTATGTCTAATCGACTATACTGTTACTGCGAAAAGTTCAATGTATTAAATGACAATCAATATGGCTTTCGCAAAAACAAATTAACAACTACAGCAATATACAAATATGTCAATGAAATATTTAATATATTTAATAAAAATAAATACGCGATCGGTATTTTACTGGACATGACCAAAGTCTATGATCGAGTTTGATTTGACATACTTTTACGGAAGTTATACGGAATAGGTGTAAGAGGCAGCCGCGGGGGGGCTTAGTAGCCGTGGCTTGGTCTCCCACGGTGAACAAAGAGGAACCCACGTGGCTGGCCCGAGGTGAAGGGCCGGCCTGAGGTGGCCACTCCGAGTGGGCTTGGGGAGCCCACTTCGGATGTGTACTGGTGGACTGCAGCGAGTGGGGGACTCCGCACCCTCTACCGCTGCAGCCGAGGTGGAGTCGCGGAGGAAGAGGAGTGTTGGTATGGCGATGCGCCACTCGCCTTATCCTCCGCGACTCAAACGGGGCCGCACCGTTGATGCGGTGGTGATGGGACTGTGGGGGGAGAGGATTGTCGGTATTGCGAGGCGACGCTCTCCCTATCCTCCGCAGCCGAATCTTGGTTGGCGGCGGAGCCATAGACCGGATCCGCCGCTGGGGTCGGGAAGGCTAGTACTTTTAAGTGCTCGTTTTTCCTGGCCCCATGGTCTTCGCGCATCGGACGCGGGGGCGTCTGTTGCGCAGATGCAATTGGAGGCTGTGGAGGAAGGCGTGCCATGTGTTCTGGTGCGCCTTACTTGGGAAGGAGAACGGGGAGGAATATTCCTCTCCTGAGGAGGTGCTGCCATGGGGCGGCAGTCGCTGGTAGGGCCGCGGAAGTGTGCGAAAGCGTTCCCGTAGCCCTGCCAATATGCGACGAAGGTAGAACACCATGGGGTTTTAATCAGTGCGAGTCCGACATAACCCGTCCTTGCCCCCGCGAGGCGGGTATGCGTAGGCATTACCCCATGTTAAAAAAAAAGGGTAGTGTTCTCAATTCAAATTCAAAATTCAAAAATGTTTATTCTGTAACAATAAATTTACAATCATAGCAGTATATTAGAGTTCTCCTTTTAAGTATTTTTAAATACTTGTGACAGGAAAAACTCGCTCTTTCTTAATTAACATACAATACTACAAGTTACAAGAATAGCATAATATTCCTTTCCTAAAATAATTATGAAAAAATATGAAGATGTGTGCGCGCGCGAGCACGTGTGTGTGTGTGTGTGTGTGTGTGTGTGTATATGTGTGTGTGTGTATGCCTGCATATGTGTGCGTGCGTGTTTTGTAAGCCGTGTTATTTTAACAAATTTTCTATTTCGTGATAGTCTTTCCATTTGAGCCATTCAATGAGAATTACCTTACATTCTTTACTTGTTTTAGAATAAATATTCAATTCTTTATTTTAGTAGTTATATTAATAAGAGGACTTTTTGCCTGTTGCCGTCTAGCAAATGCTGTTTTAACCGGATCACTTGGAGCTACGTTAGTTTTCCTCCTTTTATTTTCAATTTCAGGGTTATATGCAAGGGACTTGTGTATATTAAGAACTATATTTAGTATGTATAACTTACGAACTGTAAGAAGATTACACAGTGTGTATAAATCTTGTGTTGGGAATTTGTAAGGTTTAAAATTCATAACCTTCAGTAACGATCTCTGAGCTCTTTCTAAATCTAAAAACTTTGTTTTTGTAGCACCTCCCCAAATACTAATACAATATACCAGAACTGATTGAACTAAAGAAATATATACTTGTTTTAATATAGGTGGTGTTGTGAGATGTCTCAAAATTTTGAAAAACCACATGAATTTTCTAATCCTAGTCATTAACAGTTCAATATGTAGATGCCAAGATAATTGCTGATCCAATAATAATCCAAGATATTTTGTACTTGATACTTTGTTTATGTGAGGGCATAGGCAGTTAGAGTTATTAAGGTCAACTCAAGAATGAATTTTAATATTAAAATTAGGTTGAGTCCTATTGTTGTTAGTAAAACATATATAGTTAGTCTTAGATGTATTGATAGTCAATAAATGTAGTCTCAACCATTCTGCAACCTTGGCTAACCCCACTTCAGCCTTATGTCGAACATCTTCCCAGCTTCGACCACAGAATGCCAAAGCAGTGTCATCTGCATACGAGAACACGTGCCCATTTTGTAGCGATATATTACATAGGGAGTTTACGTAAACTTTAAAATAGAGTCGCACTCAGTACACTCCCCCTGTAGGACACCGTAGGTAATGGTAGAATCATGACTACAATGCTCTCCTATTTTGACCCGTTGTCTACGGTTTGTTAAGTAATCTTTAAATAAATCTAGGGGTTTACCTCGAATGCCTATTTGTTCAAGTTTCTTTACAAGAGTGGGTATAGAGACGCTATCTAAGGCTTTTTTATGTCGAGAAAAACTGTTAAACATTTATTTCCTTTGTCGACTTGGTCAATAATGAGTGACGTTAGACCTGAAATAGCGTCTTCTGTGCAAAGACCTCGTCTGAAGCCAAATTGTGATATTGAGAGTATATTGTATTTATTTAAATAATTAGTCAAACGATTATTTAACAATTTTTCTAAAATTTTGGATATTGCGGGAAGAACAGATATAGATCCGTAGTTACTTGGATCGCTTCTGTCTCTACCCTTGTATACAGGAGTAATTAATGCTAACTTCAGAGCAGTAGGAAAAACGCTATCCCTAAAGCAAAGATTAACTAGGTGTGTTATTATGGGTACTAATATTACTTTCGCATGTTTTAGAAAATTGGTGGTGATATTCTCATATCCAGGGGCACTCTCTGTTTTAAGATTCATCAAAATATTCCTAACCTCCGAATCATCGGTCTCCAGCAAAGCAAAAGATGAAGCATGGGAGCTTACTGTTTTATCCGTAGTGAAAAAATTAAAAGAGTTAGGTTTTGAAAGAATATCCTCCGCCAGGGATTTCCCAACATTGGCAAAGTAACTATTAACCAAGTTAACGGATTCAAGGGGGGTCGATTCTATTTTCAACAATTCTATATTTTTGTCTAGTGACTGCTTGCGATGTGTGATATCATTTATTGCTTTCCAGAGCATCTTACGGTTTCCGGTGGCATTAATTATCTGTTGTCGTTCAAATTTTTCGCTAAAGTTTTTTAATTAAATTGTTGCAGTGATTTCTATAGCGTTTATACGTGATTCTCAGCACTTCATTTTCTGGATCAGATTTTAATTTTTGTAGCATATTATTACGGTTCCTAATGCAACGTAGGACACCTTGAGTCATCCAGCGTTTTATCGTGCGACTTGTTTTGAGGACCAATTTCATAGAGGTATTTTCTTGAATACGTGTTTGGATTTTATATATTAACAATTCGGTTAAAATGTTAGAATTATTGCATAGAAGCAGTTCTTGTAAGTTTGTGTTTTTAAGGCTAATAATAGCATTTTCATAATTGACTGATCTTTTGAATTTATTACTAAATGTAGTTTTATAATAACGATTATTTAACTTAAGGAAAATCATGTAATGATCTGTGATAGTTGTGTTTATCACTACGATAGTTGCATTTGATTTCTTTGTATCTATTTTCAACATACAGTGGTCGAGACAGTTGCTACCTCTCGTAGGTATCGAGTGTCCTGGAAGCAAGCTATGTGTACATAACATATTTAAATAGTTTAGTCTATTTATTCTTTCATGTGTACTTTCATTACATTTGTGTATTATATTAATGTTAATATCACCCGTCAAGAAAATATGTTTGCACATTTTTAAGGACTCTAAGTAAAGACTAAGAGAGTTGATAAAACTTTCAGTATGTATGTTAGATGGCGAGCGATAAATACCAATAATAATGTAGTCATTAAATTGAATTTGCAGACAAGACGCTTCTGATAGTGAAATTTCATTGACACTCACTGAATGCTTATTACTAATGTAAGCAGTTACACCATCGCAATGATTTATGTGCTGTGTTGTATTATAGGACGTGTAATTAATTAACATAGGAACAGGTTTATTCTTGTCTAACCAACACTCGCTAAGGATAATAAAATCAGGCGTTATTTGAAGTTGAGTAAGATTTAAATATAAGTCATCAAAATTTCCGTAAATACTCCGAATATTTTGTGATATAATAGTTATATCGGATTTATGTATTATTTGTTGTATTATAAAGTCTTGGACTCGACATTCACTGGATTGTGCAATGCCTATATTGTCTAATACATGTAAAGTATTTAGAGAACAATTCATAATCAGTATTAAATTCAGATTCTTTATCTATAATTTGCATTACTTTTCTTAATTCTAAGTGTTTATTTATGATATGTGTAGGTATAATGTGAATAATTTGTAAATATGCTAAAGATGAGTTTGTTTAATATATTTGTGAGAGTGGTTGGATATGTGTGATGTGTGTTATTTTTATGTGTGTGTGTTGACATTATGATAACAATAATAATTTTACATTTATATAGGTTAAATATTTTAGGAACACTAATCTTACAGGAACAATAAACATACAAATAAAAATGTATCAATACAAAATAAATATTTAGTACAAATAGTCATGCTTTTTGCATAAGGCTTTGAATTTGTGAATCATTTTTAATTAAAATTATAGGAGAGATCTAATTTTTTCTAACATAAATTTTTTCATATGCAGATCAGCAGAACTTATACTCTTTTGTCTTAGCAAGGTCGCGAACAAGAAAATGTAGTCTTGCTGCTTTTGCTGTCAGGTGCTCACTTACGTATACGGTGGAATATTCGTCCGTGGTAAAGCCTAGATGCTTGGCACACAATTTCTCCTTTTGCTTTATTCTGAAATACTTAATCATTTTTAAAAACTCCGTCTTTTGTAGTGTTGATGTCAATTCAGCAACGATTGGACTTTTATTAATGTCACGTTTATTCCGGACTCTACAGATGTCTTTGATGTCGTTTTTCTCAAGGTTATAACCAATATTTTTAGATAAAGTTAAAACCATCTTCATTAAGTCCTCTTTAGACTCTTTAGTGATTTTCGGAACATTTTTTCAGTTCTATTTCTATGGCTGTCTTACGGTTCTCGCGTTGCAGATTCTCGATTTTATCCTCCAATATAGTTATATAATCTTTATCTTTTTTGACTTGAAGTTCCATTTGTTCAATTTTATGTTTTAATTCCTCATTCTGTGAGGTGAGAAATGCTATAGAAGATTCTTTGTTAATATTTATGCTTTTAATTTCCATCAGAGTAGGGTGTATTTTATTTATTTCAGCTTGATGCTCAGTCAACATTTGGGAAATCATTGACTTTATATCATTTCTGAATATGACAAAATCTTGCTCCCAGTCATTTTCTCTGCCCCGTTTATGACGATGAGTAACAAAATTTGGTGGCGTGCGCTCCAATCAATCAATATTAGATTCCGAAGTTGATCTGTCATACTCATGTATCAGGAGTACAAGGAGATAATAATGCTTTTGCAGGTACAAACCGCAGTTTATTAACACTAATTTTAATTTATTTTAAAAATAATTTCAACAAGATGACAGCAGTGTATGTTAACACCATATGGCGGTCCGGGGGGGGGGGGAAGAGGTAAAGGTAAAGGTCACAGATTCACTGTCATTATTTGAATGAAATGCTTCACAACCTGTACCTCTGTGTCTTCCAACGTTTTCAAAAATATTTGGATCCGTTATGTCTAATCGAATAATATACTGTTACTGCGAAAAGTTCAATATATTAAATGACAATCAATATGGCTTTCGCAAAAACAGATCAACAACTACAGCAATATACAAATGTGTCAATGAAATATTATATTTATTTAATAAAAAGAAATACGCGATCGGTATTTTACTGGACATGACCAAAGCCTATGATCGAATTTGATTTGACATACTTTCACGGAAGTTATACGGAATAGGTGTAAGAGGCCCAACATACAACTGGTTCGAATCATACCTGGCCAATCGAAAGCAGTATGTAGAGATAGAACACCATGACCTAGCCAGTGGAAATGTGATTAACGTCAGGTCTGAATTCGCACCGGTTACTAAATCAACACCACAGGGTAGTGTTCTCAATTGTTTATTATTTTTATTTATACAAATGATTTGCCGAAAATAATCAAAGCCCCCGTACCTTATTTGCCGATGATCTTTCTGTAGTCATCACTTTCGACAATAATACTGTCTAGATAGTGCACTTACAGATGTCGCTAAATGGTTAAAAATCACAAACTCGTCATAAATTACACAAAAACTAAGATAATACAAAAAAGAAACAGCACAGACGTAAATAAATTGTTTATTTTACAAAAAAATGCATCCGCATAATTACAAACATAAATAGCACTGACAGCTGTAAACCCTACTTTATTTCATCAAAAATATTAACAATAACATATATATATATATATATATATATATATATATATATTTTTATATACACTAGAAGTATGAACATTTTTTAAAAAGAATATTCACCTTTTTTCAATACACTCCCGGCCTCATTTTACGTCCTATTAAAAAATTTGCTCCACCTATCACAAAATTACAAACAGTTAAATCAGGACCCCGTGGTATGTGTGTAAAATTTATAACAAAATTCCCAAATGTCTACAAAAAGAAGAATTGTTGTGTAAATTTCAAAGAGGGCTTAAAAAATATTTAATTGAAAAAAGTTTCATAGAAAAATAATAACTGTTTAATTTGAATATGTATAACTCTTTGATATCGTTGTAAATATTGCAAATGTTTATTAAACTTAAAAGTAAAGTTTAGTTTAAGTAAATAAAATAAAATTCATCTTTCTAAATTAATTAGATGAAATATATATATAACATAATATAATATAATATTGCTACACCCTATCAGGGCTCATGTTTGGCTCTAATATATCCAACATAAGAACTATTTATGTAACCACACGAACGCAATAAAATGTTTGAGTTTGAGTTTGTATTTATACTAAGATCTGATTATCTAGACGTGGGATAAAAGTTATCCATAAAATATAGTATAACCTAGCTGAATATAAAAGTGAAAGGTTGCACTTTTTTATTCATACACAACTTTATGATTATACTGCCACATTTAAAGCCATAAGATTTATTCGCATTTTCTCATAGTCATCTCTTATCTCCCAGTGGACGAAAGAATGATTGATCCTATTAAGTCACCTGCACGAAAAAATATTGCTATAAATCATTAAAGTTGTAATATTTCTTCTATTAAATATAATTTAAAATACAACACAACGAATAAGCATAACCAAATAAAGACTAGAATTTTTGACTTGGTCGCAATAAAAGCCGACTGTGCAGCGTCTATGAATATACTTTTTAATTACATTTCATCGTATGGCGTTATACACAGCATCTATTTCATTTTGATGAACAAAGCCACCGGTCCCAGTTTTATTTTATATACCTTCTCTTCACGCGTATAATCAAAGAAAACTTGTGAATCAGGCATAATATTTTTAATTATTTATATATTATATACATTACTGACGTGGGCCGTAAGAGTAGTTGAAAGAGGGACATGAAACAGGAGATGGGTAAGCGTCATCTACCTGATAACTACTCAAAATAGTAAAAAACTGCTGTCGCCGACTATGGTATAGAAACTATGGCAAACCATGAGGCAATCTATGGGAGATGTCTATGTTCAGCAACGGGATGTAATAAATGATGATTAATGAATGAATAGATTAAAACTCAGCGATAGTTCAGAGGTAGGGCGCTAACTCGCCTTTAACTTCGTTTTATATGTGATCCATCGCTAGTCATTACACGGCGAAAGTAAAAATACTGTATGATTTGTGGGCCATAGTTCGTAAGCTATCAGATCTATGAGAGAAAATGGAAACGGAACGAAAACGGAATGATATAAAATAGAATGAAATCATTTTTCATTCAATATAGATCATATATCATACTTATTCGAAATCATTTTTTACTTTTACCGCTGATAAAAACCTCTGTCCTGAGAAGAGCCAGCAAGATACCCAGCGGGACTTCTAAACAAAAGCACATTTTATAATTGTTTCATACATCATCATCATCATTACAGCCCTTCACAAGTCCACTGCTGAACATAGGCCTCCCCCAAGGTATGCCACAAAGCACGGTCCTGAGCCACCTACATCCATCGACTTCCTGAATGTCTTACCAAGTCGTCACCCCATCTAGTGGGGGGTCGTCATACACTGCACCTACCGGTACGAGGCTGCCACTCGAGAACCTTTTTTCCCCAACGGTTGTCGGTTCTTCGAGCTATATGGCCGGCCCTTTGCCACTTCAGCTTACTAATGCGTTGGACTATGTCGGTCACTCTGGTTCTACTGCGGATATCCTCATTTCTAAGTTTATCACGCAGAGAAACTCCGAGCATAGCCCTCTCCATAGCTCGCTGAGCGACTTTGAGCGTCCTCATACGGTCAACAGTGAAGGACCACAGCTCGGTCCCGTAGGTCAACACTGGCAACACGCACTGGTTGTACAACTTAGTTTTCAGTTTTCGAACGCTGCCCAGCCAAGTTGAATTCGTCGATTGACCTCTCGGTCGAAGTTGGACTTACCTATTCGGACTATTTATCCCAGGTAAACGTACTCGTCTACAACTTCGAGCTTAGTGCTCCCAACAAATACGGGAATAAGTGTGACATGGAAATTATACATGATCTTTGTTTTGTCCATGTTCATCTTAAGACCTATCCGTTGGGAGGCACTATTGAGGTCAGTGAGCATAGTGTTTAAGTTCTCCAGTGATTTTGCCATTAGGACTATATCGTCGGCAAATCGAAGGTGAGTGATGTATTCGCCATTGATGTTAATACCGTATCCTTTGAAGTCCAGTAGCTTGAACACGTCTTCCAATGCAGCGGTGAAGAGTTTCGGGGAAATAACTTCACCCTGTATTACACCTCTCTGCAGTTGGATGGGTTTCGTACTCTGGTTTTGTACTCGGATAGCCATCGTAGCCCTACTGTAAAAAACGCTTCAGCACTTCGATATAACGACAGTGAACTTGGCACCGCTGAAGAGACTATAGCACCGCCCAAATTTCGATGGTATCAAAGGCTTTCTCATAGTCCACATACGCCAGGCAAAAAGGCAGATTGTACTCTTCATACTTCTGTACAATTTGCCGAAAGGTATGCATGTGGTCTATGGTACTAAAGCCTTTTCGAAAACCGGCTTGTTCGGGAAGTCGTCGATTTTGCGAGCGAGATGATTCATAATGACTCTAGAAAACAGCACGTAGATGCGGCTCAGAAAGGATATCGGTCTGTAGTTCTTCAAGGGGGCGCTGTCACATTTCTTGAAGAATAAGACCACCGCACTTCTGCTCCACGCCTCCGGAGTAGTGCCACCATGGAGGACGGAATGAAAGAGCCTCTGAAGGACTTAAAAAAGGTTTTCCACCCGCTTCCAGAAGCTCCGCTGTAATTCCATCCTCGCCCGACTACTTGCCATTTTTAAGGTGCTGGAGAGCCATTCTAATCTCGCTCAGACTGACGTCCGGGATATCATCGGAATAGTGTCGGATAAAACATGCTCTTGGATCGTTACTCACACTTGCTTGTGGCTCCAACGATGATGTGTACAACTGCCCATAGAATCTCTCAATCTCACTCAAATCTTAGGTGTCCCTGAAACGATGCTGCCACACTCAGTGTTCAGCTTTGACAGTTGGCTCTTACTGGCAGACAGATCTCTGGCATAAGCCTGTCTCATCGCTTCTTCAATACGAGCATTATTAAAGTTGCGTAAGTCTCGCCGCATGAATTTGGAGATCTGTCTGTTAAGTTGCCTGTAGGCTGTTAAATCTGTTGACGATTTCAGCCTCATCTCTCATCTAATAGCCATGAGATTAAAAGTGTGATCGTAGAGTTTTTGTGTTCATCTGCGGCGGGTCTTGCAAAACTTAGCTCCGACCGCATGAACAGTTTCCACGAAATTGTCATTCATATCGTCCACTCAATTGTAATCTTTTAGGCACTGAAATTGGCTACGAAACTTGAGCTGAAAGATTTGGGGATTCTGGATTAGAGCACGAGGGGGACGGAGCGTTGACTTCATTAGACGAAACCTCTCCAAATTAACGTTTAGGTTCAGTGTGCCTCTAACCATTCGGTGATCGCTGCCAGTTTTCACCCTTGCAATCACTGAGAAATCACTGAACAGTTGGCGTCTCGTCGTCATAATGAGGTCAATCTCATTTTTTGTCGAACCGTCGGTGCTCGACCAGATCCACTTCCTGTGGGGCCGCTTCTAGAAGAAAAAGTTCATTATAAAGAGTCCTTTTTCTCCATAAAGTCGGCCAGCTGCTGGCCTCTACGGTTCCGTCACCCTAATCCAAATTTCCCTAACTTCAGCTCACCGCTTTCTCTTGTGCCTAGTTTTGCGTGGAAGTCTCCCATCAACACCGTAAAGTGGGTTTTGGAGGAATGCATGGCTCTGGATATATCCTCATACATTTCCTCCACCTCCTCATCGGTATATACCGAGGTTGGTGCGTAAACCTGTATGACTTTCAGCGAATCCCGTTTGGTGATTCTGAGTATCGGGTACGCGACCCTCTTCGACACAGTCCAAATCTTTACAACGTTGTTGACGAGAGACTTGTGGACGATAAATCCGACACCTCCTTGGGACAGATGGTCGCCCTCCCGGTGATATAACAAGTTGCCGGACTCGAGGATTACCGTGTCCTCCCCCTCTCTTTGGACCTCGGTTAACCCAATAATATGCCAGCGCAACTTATCTACCTCTTCTTTCAACTCCAGTACCTTCTCTGACGAGAAGATACTGGAATTGGAAGAAGAGTAAAGGGTACGCTCATGCACCCGAGGACTGACGTCCTCAGGGTGCGTGAGTTATTTGTTGCTAGGTCAAGTCGTCGTAAGTAGCAACCAAACCTCCACCGGAGATTCTTAGCACCCCCTGCCCCGCCGTTACCATTGTCACCACCGTAGCCAGGAATAGCTTGGCCGCCGGGGACTGGGGGCCGTTTGTTTGCGTCATAACTCATGGTAGGATATTTGCCATGGTTGCCACGCTTGGCGAGCGGGTTGGCAGCCACAGTTTTTTATTATATTATTGTTGTTATTAGGAAGATGCTACTACGACACCCACGGGAAGATATGGGGTAGTGGATATTCTCAACCGCCACTACATGGCAAATAATTCTTACAATTTTTAAGAAAATAATTTATTAATTTAAGAAATAGCATGAAAGCAACCACCTCATTTCCAGGGGTTATTAATTATGTACACTTTAGTAGTATAATAAATAACCTTTACTAAACAATTTTTGCTTAATAATTATTTTAAACCTTTTGATATATAGGACTCTGATAGGACTCTGACTCTGCACATTTTCCGGGGCTTGTTGTGAAAGCGTATACATTTGCCCATGAAGGAATTACTCACTATTTGGAGTCGGGTAACTGATATAACTATTTTTTTTACAGAAGAAGGGGCAAACGAGCATGCGGCTCACCTGACGGTAAGTGACTACAACCACCAATGAACAACCGCAATACCAGAGGAATTGCAGATTTCTTGTCGGCCATTAAGAAATGAGTAAGCTTTTTTCTTGAAGGTCCTAAATTGTATCGGTCCGGAAAAGTTGCCGGTGGTAAACAACTTCACAAAGAAGTTGTATGAGGAAGAAAAATCCTAGAAAAACGTACAGTAGTGTACCGCCAAGCATCGTTATGGTGTGGATGGTATCGGGAATTTTGACGCGATGTGCGATCGTGAAATTTAGCGACTGGAACTAATTCAAACAATTCCTCAGAACACTCCCCATGGTAGATACGATAAAAACCCAAAGGGTTGCAACATTCCTACGCAGCGACAGTGAATCGAGCTGATCACAAAGCACTCGGTCGTCGACGATTCGAATCGCTCTGCGCTGGATGCGTTCAACTGGAAGGAGTTTGCGCTGCCCTGCCCCAGAGATGAGAACAGTATTCCATGTAAGGCCGAACTTGCGCTTTGAAAAGAGTTGCAAACTATGTGCCGATATGAAAAGCTGTCTCGCTCTGCTAGCACGCCAAGATTTTAGAGCTTAATTCGGCCTTCCACTTCAAGTGACCACAAAACTGCACACCATTTTATATGTTGACGCTAAGGATTCTGATGCTATCTGAGACAACAAGAGCCCTCTCCTTCAAACTGAGCAGATACGACAAAGGGGTTCTTTTTGGTAGTTAACGCGCAAACTTGTGTCTTTTGAGGATTGAATTGGACCAGATTTAGTCGCCCCCAATTACACAGTACAGGGTTGGCACGAAAATAAAGCGAATAAGGTAATGAATTTATTTAATAGAATGATATTTCAATAAAAATTTTTAAAAATACTAATAAATGATATATTTTTTACTTATTCTCTTTACCTTTGTTAGGTGTAAATAACATTTAAGAATCACAAATCACATGTCGATGTACTGATTGTAGTTTTTATGAAAATTAAAAAGGGTCTCAAAAATTTTGACTGATTTAATATTTGATTTGTGTTATTTTTTGTGCAACATGTGATTTTAACATAACAGTAAGGTATTTTAATGATATCGTCAAAATAATTTTATCGCAAAGTTTTGAGTCAAGGGTTTAACTATCGAAAAGTTCGTTCACATATACCGCAATTTAAATTCATATTAGCTAATACCCTAGGGCAGAACTGCACAACTTCCATCACTAGATATAACTAACGTATGTTTTCTGTTACTACACGTAATTAAACCCATACACATGAGGCCATGAGTTTGAATTTTGTTATTATTACGGGCTGGTTTTCTCTGATTGTAGAAAGAATCTATCAATAATAATTCCGTTGGTTACATATTATATGGGAAAATCGAAGTACTAGACGTCTCATCCCCGTGATATTACATCAAATTATCGAACTAGGTATCTTATATTTGGAACAACTTTTTTCTTTCTCATCTCCAAACTGTTTTATTGTCCCCGAAACAGATACTACAATTGAAACATTGAAATGTTCGTATATGATGCACGGGTCAGGGAAAGGGTTAATAACTCTTGCACAACGTCAATCATAAGTTCTAATTATTGCCTCTAATATTCAATTATTCTTTCGGGAAGGCCTATGTTGAGCATTAGACTTGTGAATGACAGTGATTTGATTTTCAACTTAAGACATAATTTGTAAAATATATGAACTCTTTGAATTTGGGCGTGAATGTATTATAAATATTTTATCTTAGCAATTCTTAAACCATAAACATCAATATCATTGGACATATATAACAAAAATTTATCATTTTTTTAGTGTTTAACCGGAGACTCTTTTTACTGGAAACCAGGCATTCCGTCTTAGTCCTCACGGGTGACAACGCGTCTGCATTTTGATTCGTAATCGAGGATAGATGTAGACGTCTACGGGCCACAGCAACCACTTACCGTCATGGACTGTGTGCTCATTTGTCACCCTATTCTATAAAAAAGTGTTCAAACTTGATTTTATACAACTATTTTATATAACTAAAATTTATTCCAAATACGTTCAAAATAACATTAAAAAATAATTTAACAGCTGAATGCCCTTTGATAATTTTTGGAAAAATTTCCCCGACTAATTTTTAACGTCGGAAAACGACCAAGTAGTGCACGGAATGTCTTTCAACATGTCCACTCATAAAACCATTTTACGATCGATTCAAGCCCAAAAACGGTCGTTTACATAAAAAGACATAATTTACAGTGCTTGTAGGCATAAAAACAAAATACACAATTAATGTTAAAGAAAAGCTTCTTTTTCATTATTTTCTGAAAATTGACGTGAGTCTAATACTGACACTGCGATCGATAACCGTTTAGTAAAACGTGGGAAAAAAAGGAAAACCTCTAATATATGTACAAAGAAAAAAAACTATGTCCAGCAAAAAACTTTAACGGCCTGACGAAGAAGAACAAGAAGAAATATAAATCAAAAGAAAATAAGTTATTTCGCAGAAAATGATAAATTAACGCAAGAAAAACGATTTCAAACTTATTTCCGGCAATGAACAAGAAACCTTCGAAAACAAAGGGGAAGCAGAGGGGAAGTTAACAACCGACAGGTCTAATTAAGAACGGAGACTTATTACCAAGTTTTGACAAACGTGATTTTGCGGATATCCCTAGAGTCCTCAGTATTATTGGATAATTAAAAATTGTAAGTTGAAAGTTAAATTATTATTATATACACTTTTACTTGATTATTTTCATAGTACTGTACGTCCATCCTTTTCCATCCGACCTTTCTTACTGATAACGAGGCGTTCCATCATAACCCACATGGGTAATATAACATTTCATTCGAAAATGAATGTGTCTTCGAGTCACAGTGTCCACTTACCATTAGAGGAATATTTATCCATTCTGGCACCCATAATAATAAAAACATGCAGACCTTATCCTTCAAAAAGTTTGAAATAATTTTTATTAAGCAAAAAATGTTTAGTAAGAGTTATTTTACTACTAAAGTGTACATGATTGATAATAACTCCTGGGAATAAGGTGATCGCTACCATGCTGTTTCGAAATGTTTTCACACTAATTGTACAAAATATTTTTTGAAAGTTCCACTGGGATTCTTACTTGAATGAACAAAAATTATTCCAAGCTATTTTATTCATTAATACAATAGCTAGAATTAACACAATAGCTAGTACATTCTTTCAGAAGCGACTTAAAATAAATTAAACAGTAAGGCATAACCCCATTATTATTATATATGTATCTACAGTCAATTTATTAACAGGTTATTTATTTGTGAATTAAAAAATAACTTATATTCACAATATATGTTGGTAAAGTGCAAAAAAACCTGATAGGTAGCGCTAGTCAATATATAATGTAAACAATACGGATGAATTAAGAATCAAAACATCAACATTTTAAAAAGGGCAGAACAAAGTTTAACAAGCCAGCTAGTATTATAATATTAAAAAAATTCTGTTGTTTTCCCTTATTCTTTATTTATCAAAAAATGATAAAAAGCGGAAATCGGTAATTTAAAAATTTAAACCCTTGACTCAAAACTTTGCGATAAAATTACTTTGACATTATCATTAAAATGCTTTACTGTTATGTTAAAATGTCGCACAAAAAATAATACAAATCAAATATTAAATCAGTCAAAATTTTTGAGACCTTTGATAATTTTCATAAAAACTACAATCAGTACATCGACATGTGATTTGTTATTCTTAAATATTATTTACATCTAACACACAGGTAAAGAAAATCAGTAAAAAATATATTGTTAGATTTTTATATAATTTTATTGAAATATCATTTTATTAAATAAATTATTGAACTAATCATTACTTTATTCAATTTATTTTCATGCCAACCCTATACAACGGAAAACAAAAGAGATCAGGCTCAATGCAAATGGTGATGGCTATTTCATAATTTGCCAGATTTATTAATTTTTGCTTGAAGATCAATTGACGTAATTTATGTGAATGTTTTGGGATCATTGTCTTGTTACAATTATGGCCAGTTAAATTCACCCGGTAGGAATAGTATTTTCTAAAAGAATTTTTGCATATGTTCTTAAATAATATTTACGTCAAGTTTATTCAAATATGCGAATTTATGATTGATAAAATATTTCAATACCCTAAGCACAGTCGATTATTGATCGACGCACAACAACACGTCATATCATAAATGTCGTCATATTGTCAGTAGCTCAAAAATAAATGTAACATACGAAACATTTATTTCTATCTAAACGTAGTGGAAATATATTTAATTTCAATACATAATAGTAGATTTATAATTAGATTTAAAAAAATATCCAAAGTCATCTTAAAAGTCGTCTTAAATCGTAAAGTCTTAAGTATATTTTTTTCCTCTACATAACAAGCGGTAAAATTAAAAATGTTGTGTAACTGACTTCAATATAAATAAAACGAAAACATCATCAATATATTCAAAGTCAATAAAATATTTACGCATTATTAAGGATAGCTCAAACACTACTGGTCATATCTTGATCTTATTTATATGGTACGACAGCAGAAGCATCAGCCTTTAGATAAAATAACGAATCACAAAAATCTGTTTAACTAGAAAAAGTTCTGAGGAAACACACATTTAAAAACAGACATTTGAATTGAGTACCTCCTCCTTTTTGAAGTAGATTAGAACTAAATGTTAAGGTGAACTAAAATATTAATTTGTATTACAACAAAAATTTAAGAGACAAGATAGCCTGATGAGTTAGGGTACGGACAGCGTTTACAGAATCTTGTGTTTTGAAAGCCGTCAATTTTGTCTGCTGCACTGGCATTTTAAGTTTACTTAAATTGGTTAGTGGAAGTCATAGAATACAATGTTGGTAATATGAATAATATCTATATATAATATAGTCTTGCCATTATATCTATTAATATTTAAATTTATTGCAGATTTTAGAAACATGTGTTTATAAGTTACAAAGTTCTCAAAATACGTATTTGCGTTAGTATTATTTTTTATAACTTCAGTGTCAATAGTTTTTTTGCTTGCATGTCTATATATTTTATGCAAGACTAAACTGATGGCGGCATCTGTTGACCTATAAGAAGGCGTTTGCGAAAACGAATCGACGCGATAAAATACACGTAACCTAGAACCATTGCACCAGAAAAGGACACACAACCACCACAAATTCTAACGTTAAAATAAATTGAAGACGCCTTTAGTCTACTAAATTCACTTAAAACTTTAAACATCAAGTAGGAGTGTGGTCAAGGAAACCCGAAGCTGCATCAAAATATATAATGGAATTAGGTCGGCTAGTGCTTTGAATTATTCTTTACTTTTTATCATAATTGAATAAAAAGAATCAACGAAACTTTATTTATATCTACAAAAGAATACAGATGCATAAAATAAAGAGAAATATTTTTTTTTGATTGCAGAAACGAAAAAAGTAATTTTCGGTCAACATAGATTACAAGAATATTTATTGAAAGACATTTATGTTTTGACCACTGGTTAAGAAAAAAATTTATGACTGTTCTTTCCAGATAAACCAGCAATAAACCCAGCGGAACATTTAAAATTTGTTTAAAATATTATAAAGTTATTTACATTACATTACATTTAAAGGTTTGGGTTTCTAGAATTGGGTTTCTTGTTAGTTCTTCCCAGGACAAAGATATTTTTTGAACTACTGATAAAAAAATATTTTCAATAAGATTTATGTAATAATCTTTATTGAATAAAAATAATTGGCATGCCTGACAGCCAATTTTTTTTCTTCCTTCTCCTTTACTCTCACTCGTGGGATGATATGGGGTAGTGAAATCTCTTACGACAACACTTCACAGCGTATCAATATTATACGGATCTGGTGATATTTGGATCATTTTTATTTAAGTATATCATGTTTGCTTTGAAGCCTTGACATGGACTGTATTAGCGGAGATAATAAATATAAAGAAAAATTAATACTAAAATGCAACCCCATTTTTAATTTTACTACAGTGGCTTAAGTTTTATTGCTACCCAGCATTTAACGGTACCCCGGTAAGTGAGCATTTGTAAACTTGAATGGACCATAAAATGCTTTACGAGTACATTAGTTGCAAAACACTTTGCAGAATTTTTATTATAGTACGAACTATACTTGATAGGTGTTCAGGAGGATAAAAATGACTTTACGAGTAAACTATACCGTTACCATTACACCCTCTCGAAAGTCCACTGCTGTACATCATAGATAGCCCCATAGGAAGGATTTTTGCCATAGTTTCCGGGATACATATTTGCTATAGCTGCCACGCTTGGCAGGATTGGATACCGCAGTTTATAGGAAATTAGGAAGACGTTGCTGCTCATCAACAACAACTATAATAATACTACAATTAAGCTATAAAGCACTTTTGTTAGACATAAAAATGTTAGTTCTTATGTCTAACAAAAGTGACAAATTTAAAAATAAAAAAACCTCATTTTTCAAGCGTCAAAATGTTTTTTTTTAATTTACTTCTATTTCAAATGAGCCTATTTAAATAATAGTAGTCCTTTTGTTGTTTTTTTGGACATGGGATTGCCAATCAAAACGGATGTTTTCATAAATTATTTTATATGTATACTTAATAATGTATTGTTGTTCCTATAACTGATATCTCCATCTTCTTTTCATCAGTTCGTAAAATTCCGGCGCTGGAAATGATTTGGTTGATGGCTTCTCCAATCGAAAGGTGGATTTGCCCTTATCGTTACGTTTCGCTGACAGATTTACGTTCGTAGTACCAGACGGAAACGAAGAAAATGAATTTTCATATTTTTGTCTTATTTGATTTTGTGTTACTCCTTAGTTCAACCAAAATCATAATTATCATCATCATTTACAGCCCTTCACAAGTCCACTGCTGAACATGGGCCTCCTCCAAAGAATGCCACAAAGCACGGTCCGAGCCACTTGTACCCATCGACTTTCTGCATGTCATACCAGGTCCTCACACCATCTAGTCGGGGTCGCCCTACACTTCTACTGGTAAGAGGCTGCCACTCTTGAAACTTTTTACCCCATCGGTTGTCGATTCTTGGAGCTATATGGCCAACTCATTGCCACTTCAGCTTACCAATCCGTTGGACTATGTCGATCACTCTGGTTCTTCCGCCAATGTCCTTCTTTCTAAGTTTGTCACGCAAAGAAACCGTGAGCATAGCCTTCTCCATAACTGGTTGAGCGACCTTGAGCGTCCTCATTACCAACCAAAAGGGTTAAAAAATTCACTATTAATAAAATTAAAATCCGACTGCATAGAACAAAAAATAACAAAATAATTTCTATTTCACAGATCTTCACCGCCGAGCACGTAGTAGTTCAGAACATAAAACTGCAAATAATAATTTCTTTGGTGCTGGCATGGATCGACCACGGAATGTAATAACTTAAATTAAAATATTTTTATTTGTAGTGTTTAATATTATTGTTTTTAAACTGAAGTGATGCATTAACATAAAGCCCAACTAATGGCAAAAAAATGGCAGCAGTGTATATGCTTTTACAACAAAATCCCAGAAAACGTACAAAATTGGTCATTAAACATGTGTAAATGTTTTATTCATCAAAAAAGTTATTATAATATCAAGGAATACATAAAGGAAAATAATTCTATAAGTATTATTATTTTTTTATAGGATATGGTGACAAACGAGCACACAATCCACCTGAGACATCTACATCTATCCTCGATTACAAATCAAAATGCAGATTTATTGTCACCCGTGAGGTATAAAATGGAATGCCTCGTTTCCAGTAAAGTTCCGGTTCTCTACACTCACCATACGAAATACAGCAGCATTAAGCTACTATTTCACGCTGGTATTCTGTGACAGCGTGGTCCTTCCCCGGTCAAGCCGACCCATTCGTGCTACAACTATACTACTAATATAACTGCAGCATGGCTCTATCACGTAAAAACTGCATTATTATGCAATCTATATTGAATAAAGAAATTATTCATTCATTCATGTCCATGACCACTCCTCTAACTACCTCCTAAAAATAAAGTAATTATTATGTCGAATTCCGTCCGCCTTTTGTATTCTTAAGGTAATGCATTAAATGATGAAGAAATAAATGCCTCATAGCCTGTAATCATAGTCTAATAGTGGTCTAGTAGTAGTCTTTTATAGCTCTATTTTATTCTATTTTAAATGAAAGAATGATAACAAAAAATAAAAATAAAATAAAAAACACTGTCCGAGAAAAAGCGGCGAAGATGTTTGTTCAGCGATTTGACTACAAATAGAACTTCGAAAAACGATCTTTTCGTCTCGATTAACTGGGTAAAATGTATAATGCAAAAAGTATTGCTTCGACCGACAGCGTTTGAAACCAGAACTTGTTTTGTTCTTCTCAAATACTACACGCAGTGGTCTTTATTTTATTTAGAATACTATTTTAGTATATTTTTTATTGAAGTTATACGAACGTACAATGTATCTTATGGTACCACACTTCAACAGCACACATTGTTTGCGTGCTCAAAAGTTGCTACGTTACGTTTTCCTTCAGTAACCTTTGCGAACTAAGATGAAAAACTTCACAACTTATAAATTTATTGACTCCCTGTACCCTTCAGACCAAAACAGCAGTTTAAGTATGCTGAATGATAGCAGAAATAAGGTAAGATGTGTAAGAAGAGACCACCATCTTACCTTATTTCTGCTCGGAAACTTAGGCAGAAAAGAGTCCCGCCATCCTATATAGTTAATGTTTTCTTTGACAATGTTCCTATCATAAGAAATATTCTAAAATATACATCTAGTGCGAAAAAATACACCGGTAGGCATCTGCAGTGCAGAAAAGCCTAAAAATGCAGTAATCATAATACAACATTCGTCTAAACTTTCAAATTACTTTCACTCCTAATTTCAAATATCGGTTGTAAAATTCACGTTGATCCCCTCTTAGAATCTACCGTCTCACTGACTTTAAATTAAACTTTTTACAAATTTACTTTTCCATTGTCTAATTTTTTGAATAAAAATCATAATGATCAATTTTTTTCCAAAAATAATATTTATTTTTCTATCTGAATTCAGTAGTTTTTTAAATTTCTAACTTATAAGATTAAAAATTGAATAATTTTTGAATGAGCATAAAGAAGTTTTAAGTTTATTAAATTATTTGAATTTTTTAACTTTGCTAGCGATATGTCGGTACTTTTTAGTATTCTAGACTCGATGTCGATCTATCTTTAAAAGAACAAAGTGCTGTGCCGGGATGAGGCGAGAATTGGATATGGTTTTTCGCAAAGTTATTGGTTCTTTTACAACAGACGATTTCACAATATTGGATGCTGGATAAAAGACGTCGTTTTTATATCTTCCGCAAGTTGAACTCGATGTAATTTTAGAAATCATTTAATTTAGCTCCAACATAAAAGTTTAAAATTTAGAAGTGAAAACTCGTAAAGAATTGAAATGAAGGTACGATCGTTGTCTGTCTACGTTATTTTATATGTTTGTTTTTATTGACTAGCTTATATTTTATTAAACACACACACACACACACACATATATATATATATATATATTTCAACACGTGATCACCGTTCTGATCACCGAAATACATCAGGGTAGCGTTAAATTGTACAAAATAGTAAAAGTGTTAGAGCGTATGTTCAACTTGCTCATAATAAGACAGCCTAATATACTGCATAAACGAGTGGCGGTTTCTTGGCATACCCTCAATTCCACCTCGCCACCATCTATATGACGCTCTACTAGAGTGAAGCAACCTCTCGCTTAACCCCGATCCAATCGGTAGTTTATTCATGCACCAACATAATATATAAAACTAGCGATGACATAACTTAAACAAATACATAGATTACACACACACACGACAAACACAGATTACATTCTGCGCTTGAGCTCAGTAGACTTCCGACGTGACGGTCGAGTTCGCTCCCGTCACTCTACTCTCTTAGCTCATGTTGTTAATACCGTCGGGGCGGGGTGCTGATTTACTTTTAAAGTTTTTGATAGTTTCTGTGGCTTCGTCAACACAGTCACAGGATAGGACAGACCTACGCTTGACCTCCACTTCGACCTCTGCAGGGTGAGCGGGATCATTATGTTTGCTAAAGGGAGTGCATGTGGTCCCTAAACTGTTCACGAGGCATTCAGCATTTTCAGAATCGTCAAAGGCTCTCAGGGCCTTTAAAGGGTCATCAAAGATGTCATGTTCAGGGTCATCTAAGATGTGGACAGCTTTGAGCTCCTACGGAGGTCCACGGATAAGCAGACGAAGGTTACGCTCCTCTGGAAGGAAATAGGCGTGAAAACTGGGCGTGTAGGTGGAATTATTCTGTCAAGTTTACGAACATGCGGATGCAATTTAATCACAGGCTTGGGAGTTGAGCGGCCGCCTTCTTGAGGGCTGAGCGTTTGCACTTTTTACCCTGATACGAGAAGACCGCTTCTCGGATACTCATTCAGGCTCCGACATGGAGACTTAGTCGCGTGCCCCGCCCCTGCCCGAAGACGACGGCTTCACTCCAATTCAGGGCAAAAAGTGCAAATGCGCAGCCCTCAAAAGGGCGGCCGCACAACCGTTTTATATATTAAATCATTTAATATTGAATCACCTCCATAAACACGTCTTCACCAACAAGCTCCTTCCTGATGAGCAGTTCGGTTTCAGAACCGATCACTAGTGCACCAATCAGATTCATCGCAATACAGAATACATCCAGGAGGGGTTCTCCCACTCAACTGGTAACCGTAGCTTCCTCAAAACACCGGTTTATTCTTCTATGTTGTCTCAAAAGTGTTTGACAAAGTCTAACACGACGGCTTGCTTTACAAGCTGTATAAAGTTAACTAGTTCGATAGACTCATTCACATCAGCAGAACCTCCCCCACCTTATATCCGCTATCGAATAGAGGAAACTCGCTCCACGATGCGCTCCATGAGGCCTGAAGTCCATCAGGGCTTCGTCCTCCCGGCGAGAAGTGATCTGGTCTTCGGAAAAATACAAAGAGGCACACAAACACACACACACACACACACACACACACACACACACACACACACACACACACACACAAACACACAAACACACGCACACACGCACGGACGTGGAGAGAGAGAGAGAGAGACGAATATGCACACGCCGCACACGCAATTACGTAAACCTACACATACACGCTTTCACATACTCACTCATACCCGCTCATATCCATTGAATGGACTTTAGAATTCCTTTCTATAACCCTTTTTGTGATATATTTTCCTCTCTTTTTATATTTTTTATTATATATAACCTAGCCGCGAGGGTGACCAATAACTCAAGTTGTTAATAAAAACCTATCATAGGCTGGTGCCTATGATAAAAAATTTCTTATTACTTATGAAATAAAAACAAATAAAATCATATTGACTTATTACCTATAGGTATAGATATTCGGAAAAACACACACGGCACAGAAAAAAGAGTAGTACCCACGGATGAGATTATAAAATTCAAGAATACTTTTAAATAAGTAGCAGAGAAAAAACCGTACCAGATTGTTGACTTTTTACATTTTCCTGGAAACTTAATTAAAATTATAATTAATTTTATTTCACAAACTTAAAAGGTACACGATTGACAGCTCTTTATGTTACTATCGTGAAAACATTATTTTGGTATTATACTGATCGCTTTAAAAATATATCCATGATTTGTTGAGTCTTGCAGGAAAGCCTTTCAATAAAACATGTTTTTACAGGTTGACTTGTAATAAACTGAGGAACAAAAACTGGTTTTTGTACATTTCTTTATGATGTCAAATAATAAGAAAAAAAGTAAAAACCTATAAATTTTTCATTAGTGGAAACAGGGCTCCTCTCATTTCTGAAAGGGTTTTATAGCAAGAAAATATCTGCCAGACTGCTTGCTCTAATGCGTGTTGGCGAACTTCACATGTCTTGCAAATATTTCTAGTCCTTCTTTCTCCCCCGTCCTTACCAGAATTAATGCTACTGTGTTTTGAACGGTGAAGGCTTTTTACTAGAAAATAATAAAAAATCCTTTTTTACTAGAAACCAGATATTTCATTTTAGTCCCCAGGGATAACAAAGTTTTCAAGCTTTTTTAAAAATACATAATATAAAAAAAATATAAACATTGTAATCTCTTGCATTACAATTCCGTCGAGTTTATTTTAGTTGGCAATCATTTATTAGGTAATCATAATATTTATTAAGTATTTCATAAGTATTTTTAGTAACATGTTTTAAATATTTGTGAACTAATGGTAATGAATGTTTTATATTTAGTATGTGATCATTTATTAATATTAAATAAGGAATCCCCTATTATTATAATATGTGCATGAGTATTTGGATGATTGATGATGACATATTTCGTCTTTACTTAATTACACAAAAAGTCATTTAAAATCCTCAGTGCCATGATAAGCTTAATAAGATTTAATTTATCTACAAAGAGGTAATTTGCATTTTGAGGCAAGCCACATTGAATTGACAAGATTTATGTAAAAAGTTTCTGCGAGGTGTAATTAGCACTAATTCGGTTCGTTTCGTTTTGGTTTCGCTTCAGGAAAATAAATTTTATGGCATTTCATGTACTTATAACAAACTTTAAGCTACCCATTTATTTCACCAAAATATCCTTGTTTATCGGTCGCTATACACACCTTCATTAATCCTAAATTAAGATACAAAATGCAGATACATTGTCGCCTGGACTGAGACAAAAAGCTTTGTTACCAGATAATTCTGATTTCTAGTTTTAGACACACGACATAAGAGCCACAGCAGAACCATGCTGTAACTTTACGCTAGTGATCTTTGCGAACGTGGTTATTTTCCCGCTTTAACGAAACCGTCCGTGCTGCAGCCATAATACGCTGCGCCTTTACTCTATCACGTGGAAAATATTATAGTCCATCGACTACCGTACTAGAAGAGTATAATAATTAGCACTGACTTGCCATCCGATTATTGTGTAGGTGTCTTCAAGGCAAGCATTAATAGGCATTTATGTAGACATCCCCAGGCCAGCGTATTAAATATAAACTTAGGTTTTATTTAGATTTGTTATAAGAATAAGATTCATTTATTACGAAAGTAACAGATCTTAAAATATCACTTTAGTATATTTTATATTTTTTAGTATATTTTATATTTTCATTATATTATATTTGAATTTACATTTTAGATAAATGTGTTTCGTTTTTCAAATAAGATGAAGACTTTATTATTTTTTATCTTGAGCAAAATACAACAACGTATTTCAAATGGCAGCATCGTCTAAACTGGAGCTTTAGCTAAATCATTTTGTTTTGGAGTTATATTAAATTTGTAATATTTATTTGAAAGGGTACTTTAGAGAAATCTAGCATCTATAAATAAATATAATAATAATGTCCTCCAGACCGAATTTCGGCCACGGCGGCCTGCCTCAGCGAAGGCTAGCCATCGGCGCAGGACAGGATTATAGTACCCAAGTGTAAGTGTAAGCAAGCACAGGTGCACTCTCTATTCCCTCACTCTCATAATCCGATGGGACGGTAAACCGACATGACCGGAGAGAGATAAGGCGCAGGACCAACGGCTTTACGTGCTTTCCGTAGCACGGGGGTCAGACACCGCCAACTTCCTGACTCCAGGCAGCTACTGAAAATTTCTTGACAGACCCCCCGGGACTCAAACCCAGGAATTCATGATCAGCAGTCACACTACTACAACCACTAGACCAACGAGGCAGTCAAAATAAATATAATGGAAATAAAGAAGCTTACACTCCTTTTGTTTGAAAATTAAAATTTTAAAACATTTCACATCTATGCAAATATTTTTCAGAATATTCGCATAGCTCGTTTTCATGTGGTGTTAAAGGATTTTTAATTGCGTTGAAAAAGCTTAGTAAATTCAATTTCTAAGTTATTGACCAAATAGAATTGGGTGGGTACCTATTTTTGCATTTCCTTTTTACCGATATTTAGTTTTAGTTCGATATCAGAGAAATAAAAAATCTATTTAGCAAATTAGCCTATATAATAAACAAAAACTAAAATTATCACATATACTACTCCCACGTGGTGTATCGCAAAGAATGCAGAAGTATCGTCATCAATGGCGATGAGTGACTGCTCCCGTTTATACTAGCTTACCTACGACTGGCTGGCGAAGCCTCTTACTTGAAATCCAATGTTGCGATAGTTTTAACCCTTAGTATCCTTAGAAAGTAAAGCTGGCTTTATAATCCTGAACATTTTAAACAAAACATATAATAATAAAAGTGTAAAATAGAATAGTCAATTTTATTTAAAAAAAAATACGATTTAATTTTTTTCATTAAATATTATTATTCAGGAACATCCAGCGTAATAGTTAAAACACCACTAATTTTAAAGTTTACTGTTATCGTTACTAATACTTTTTAACAATATACGATGGGAAACAGAAACAGAAACAAAAACTTTTTTTATTCAATGATATTATAAATTTAAAAATGTAGATTATAACAGTACTTATTGAAAGTCACTTTTTTCATTTACCAGGAGACTGTGGTCTTCGTACATTATTTAAAAATACTCTGCATATATATGAAAGTGTCTACTAACATGTATGTTTAACTGCCGGTTTTTGCAACAGTTACGAATATTTCCTTGTAATAAAAAAAAAACGAAAAAAAAAAGAAGGAGGACACTGGTGACTGCAGTTTTATTTTTATTTTTGATCGTTATTAGAAAGACGCTGTTGCTTTCCTTCTACTGCTTCTTACGGCACTCACTAGATGATATGGGGTAGCGCATACTCTTACACCGCTATTACACGGTATAAAATATGTCAAAATCAATTTAGCAAGTGCAATATATATTGTAAAATTGTGAATTGAAAAAAGTTGCAATGTGTGAGTGTTTTGAATATCAAAAAAAAATTTTGTATGAGTTGTTTCTATGCAACTCTAATAGCTACTTATTCTATAGCGAGATACGTGATGTTGAAGATTGTTTTGTAGGTTGCGTCCATATTTAGATGAAGAAGAAATAATTTCTCTTTATGAGTGTAAGCATGTTTATTTTGAGCTAATTCGAAATTTTGGTCAATTCCAGTTCTACTGTATTGAAGACTTCGTCCTACGAGTTACCTCTAAAAACAATCGCAGTATCTTGCACATAAAAATAAGTTTGACCATAAATCTTATGTTTAAATTGGTAAATAGGAGTGAATTCAGAAGAATTTAATACCGCAAACGTCAATACGCAAGAAGCGGCCTATATTCAACAGTGAGACAGTGAACTGTTATGAGTGGAGTGAATTATTGTATATATATGGTTTTATATAGATAGATAACATTAAAGTTAGAAGTAAGAATAACTTTATTTTATGTAGTCTTTTAGTGAGACAGTGACCTGTTATGAGTGGAGTGACACTTATATGTATATATATGGTTTATTTTATATATAGATAGATAACAATTAAAGTTAGAAGTATACAAACCGAATAAGCTCTCGTCGACTTTGACTTTCTATTAAAAGTTAAGTTTTTTGCATCGAAAAAATTCGTGTAGCTGGGCTGAGCAGCTTTCGGGAGACTACGAGACATCTTTTGTTGCCACTGATTACATAGTGTAATGCACATTGATATATATGGACGTTACTCTATTGCATCTCCACATTATTATTATATATGAACGTTACCGAAAATGTAAAACTCAGATTAAATGAATTTCATATAGAAATGCAGGTAGCGTAGACCGTAATAATTCAACGACGTAGGCGAGCTCATTTCCATTACACTCTCCGGTCTATGAATACCATTTTTTTAAGTAAGTTTTATATCTTGCTATTATGCTAGAGAACTATATTATTTTCTACTCGTCTTTTCTAGAATATCGGTGATAAACTAGCACCTAGTTCAAGTGATGGTAAGTGAATGCTGTGGCTATCCTCGATTAAGAATCAAAATGCGTCACCCCTGAGGATTAAAAAATAATGCCTCATATCCACTAAATAGTTTCCATTTTTCTACACTCACATACGAAATATAACAACAATAAGCTGCTATTTTACGCAGGTATTCTATCAATGCGTGGTCTTTCCCCGATCGAGCCGACGCATTCGTGCTACAACCAAATTTGTTTTTTTTTTTTTATTAAAAAAAAAAAAAAAAAAGTTTTTTTAAACAAGGTGAAAAAAAAAAGGGGTGTGGGTTTTTTTGGGGGGGTTTGGGGCATGTATATAGCTTTAGGGTGGTTCGGTGTTAATGTTTCTTTTTTTTCACATTTGATTTTCTTGATATATATTATAATAAAAATTTGATTAATGATTACAGGTAAATTACATTGTGAAATGAAATACTTAAATATAATTTTATATGATCCCTGAATCTTGTAACATAATAATAATTTTAGTATTGAAGACTAAAATATAAAACAATGTTAATTAGGCATAAAATTTTTTAAATTTAGTAAAATAAAGTAGTGATACAAAAATAAAATAAACTTTTGGTGAATCCTAATATGCGTTAAGTGCTCATGTGATACGTCAATTTTTCAAAGCATTTTGAATACACACAAGTTTTCAGAATTAATTTATAATTTTATGTTAAACGTCAACAAAAAAAAAACCGATTGAAAAATCCAGATTTGTACGACTCATATGATCGTGATAAAATGTGGAAAAAAAATGTCAGTCACCAATAGAAAATATAAATTTTTAATTTTACTACGTTATTACTATTGAGATTCAAAGAAAAGTTTATTATTGTTAATTGAAAAATCTTTAGAAAGAATTATTAATTTGCAGTTAGTAAATTAGTAGCTTAGCCATGAGTTACAGCCCTGAGGGCCGGAGGTTCGAATCCCGCACGGAAAAGTATTTGTATGGCCTACAAGTAATTGTTCTGGGTCTGGATGTTTGTCCTTGTGCAATTCATGTATGTAAACTGCCTCCACGATACAGGAAAAAATCCTAGTGTGTGCGTGTGTGGGGGGGGGGTATCGTATTTCAAAAAATAAGAAGGTGTTACCGTAGAAACGAGTCTTTTTTAACTGACTGAATAATTTCTCTTCCTCATCAATTTTATTTCGTTTTTATCTAGTCATATTATCTAACCAGTATTTGAAATTAGCATTAACTAAGGTCACTCCCTACTTTCCTACTTTCTTTTAGCGAAACAATATATTGTAATGAAAATCTGTGGTTATATAAATAATAATAAAATTTTACCGCGGTCAAGTACGTATCAAATTTGGTTTTTGGAATATTTTGTAATTCTACAGCGATCGATATTTTCATCACGAGCCGCTGTAAACAAACGACACAGTAACCCACTAACGACGGCGGCCAAGCCCACAGTGAGTCAAAGTGGATCTGTATTTTATAAATTATTTTATTACAAGATTGCCGGAACATCTAAAAGTTCGGAATTTTTCAGCGCGTATGATCATACATGATAAAGATGATAATATTCATAAACCATTCGTAACAATTTCTCACCTTCCTCATTAACAATACATTAAAAATTATTTCGCATTTAATCGTGTCCGCACAACTTTAAAAATTGATCGGTCATTAGGTTTCTCAAGCTCTCAGCTGATTAGGCCGATTAAATGTGGATATGCTAACCACCGATAATTTTTACTACCTATATAACACTTTTTACTTTCATATTTCTATCAATATATTTCATTCATAATTATTTGATCAAAGTAACTTACCTGTAAGTGCCCTTCGATTAAAATTATGTAAAGTTAACGACTCATTTGTGTTTGTATACTATGTAGTCATGAATTGACGGACCGAATCACACGTTCTTTAACTTTCCGGGGTAAAAATAAGATTTTTACCGGTATCTCAACCTATAAGAGTTCCCACTGGTAACACTATACATCTCATGACGAGAAATTTATATAAGCTTCTCTATTTGAGTAGTTTCATCTTCATAATTTCATCATTCATCGGCTTTGAAGAGCAATTCATTTAACTGCATAAATGTGCAAATAGATAGTTTGGATACACTCGTTTCTCTGTTTTAGACTAGAATATTATAATATATTATACTGTATTATTTAGGCTAAGAAATAAAACTAACACATCAGCATTTTATATAAGATTCCTAGTACTTAGTTGATGAGTCGAATGTCTGCGCACGAACAGGCTCTTCAAAATTGATTCATTATTAAAGCCACTTTCAAATCGGTGAGACGTAGTAATTTAATTGTATTTTAGTTTTTAAAAACTCCTTTTGACGTTCCTGAAATTTGGCTAGATACCTTATGAATTTAGCAAGTTTCTTAATACTAAGGCTTATTAGGTAAGCAGCTATAGTAGATAAAAAATATAGAAGGTACATAATATATTTATGTGTAAAAAAGTAGTAGTTTTTTGTACCAGAAGAAAATATACGGTTTGAATAATTACATTTATTATAGTTTATAAACTTGCACAATAATAATAGAGTATAATGGTTATGTCCTTGATGCTTTTGGACCAGACTGCTGTGTTGTTAACTATGCAGAAAGGAATATTATTTTGTCATCTAAATAATATCTTATTCTCCTACATGAAAACAGTGAAAATAAAATTTGCGACAACTCTTACATAGTCGAATATTGTTGCTGTTAATCAATAATAATAATAATAATAAACACTCACGCCTGTCACCCAGAGGGGTAGGCAGAGACTACGGACTTCCATTTGGCACGATCCTGACATACCTCTTTCGCCTCCTTTACATCCATATATATACGCATACATGCTCGTCGGTTAAGGGTACTTCTAACGTGGCCCATTTTCAAAATATCGCCAATTTGGTCGATAAACTTTTTCCTAGGGCATCCCTTCCCGACTCGGCCATTCACATCTGCCATATAAATTTGCTTTGTCACTCTTTCCTCATTCATTCTTTCTACGTGACCAAACCACCGAAGCATTCCTTTCTTAATCCTGGTCACAACATCATCTTGCATACCACATTTATCTCTTATCACGCAATTTCTCACCCTGTCATTCAGATTACACCCTAGCATATTCCTTAAAGACCGCATTTCTACAGCATTTATTCTACTTTCGTGCTTCTTCTGCCACACCCAGCTTTCACTACCATACATTAAAGTGGGGACTAACACAGCATTATGAATTACCATACGTGCCTGTTTTGACACATTCTGGTTCTTCATAATAGAGTGTAGTGCCCCATTCACTCTATTCCCTGCATTTACTCGTCGTTCTATATCCCTATCATATCTACCATCCCTGCTAAATACACATCCCAAATACACAAACTCATCCACTTGCTCAATCAACTCTCCTTCTATTCTTATTTCACATACCGTTTTGCTTTCTTCTCTTTCAAAAACCATCACTTTCGTCTTACTTGCGTTCACTTTCATTCCCCTTTCTTTTAATTCCCAGTTCATTAATGTAACCATCATTTGCAACTCTGCCGCCGATGAATGCGCATGGAAAAGACTTGATCTGTACACCCCATTCCCTTTCTAAAACCCGCTTGCACATCCCAAATTTTTTCCATCAGTTTCTTTCATAACTCTTTCAATTAACACCTTAGCATACAGTTTACCCACAATACTAAGCAAGCTGATACCGCGGTAGTTTTTGCAGTCCTGCTGTGACCCTTTTCCTTTATATATTGGTACTATAACTGCTTTACACCAGTCATCCGGTACCCGTTTTAATTCCCAACATAAATTAAACAAGGTGTACAGCATGCCTGCCACCACTCCCTCTCCAGCCCTTAGCATCTCGAGTGATACTCTATCATATCCAGCTGCCTTACCTGCTTTCATGCTTTTCATTGCTTTCATTATTTCATCTACACTTATCTCCATACCCCTTTCCACTTCTTTCGGAATTTCTAGTTCATTTAATTCATACGACTCTTCACTCATAAACAAGCTTTCAAAGTATTCCTTCCATCTGTTTAAATTCGAAACTTCATCATTCAGAATACATCCATTCTCGTCTCTTATAGCATTTATTATAGGCTGTTTTGTATTTCCCCTGGCAGTTCTTACGAGTTTCCAGAATATTTTTATGTTAGCCTGGAAATTATCAGATATCCTTCTATCATTCTTATCCGTTCTTTCTTTCTTTTTCCTTTCAACAACTTCTTTTACTCTCTTATTTAGACGAAATTCTGCCTTTTTTCTTTCAATCTCATCATTCATACCAGAAGAATTATCAGCTTTGGTTGCTAGTAAATCTAACCATGCTTTCTTCTTTGATTCAACTTCCACCCGTACCTCATCATCCCACCATAACGTATTACTTTTCCTTTCATTTGTTCTCTTACTTACACCGCATACTTCGGTGGCGGTATCCACCAAACCTTTCTTAATATTATCCCACACAGTATTCAAGTCTAAATCATTCATACACAACTCATTCAAACATCTAATATTTTCTCTCAGTCTACATTTATACTTCTCTATCACATCTTCATCTTGTAACTTCTCTATTCTTATACGCTGTAACGCAGTGGTAGATACAGATGTCCGATGCCGCCAACGCTTGAAAAGACCATTAATTCGACATAAGACCAAGTAATGATCCGTCCCTACGTTGGACCCCCGGTAAACCCTTGTATCTACGACTGCGCTCCTCATTCTTTCATCCACAATTACGAAATCTATCATGCTTCTATCATCACCTCTTTCCCATGTATACATGTGAATCTTCTTATGACGAAAAAAGTATTCGTCACAAAAAGATTCTTTTCCGCACATACGGTGAGGAGGTCTTCACCATTCTCATTTATACTTTCATCACCAAACGTTCCCAATATCCTTTCATAACCAGACCTCTTCACCCCAACCCTTCCATTAAAGTCTCCTAACATAATAATATTTTCATTTTCCTTACATTTTGTCAACACCATCCTTACTATGTCCCAAAACTGCTCTCGGATGTAAGTGGGCTTAGACATGTCTGGGGCGTACACCCCTAGCAGGAACAGCTTCTTTAAGCCCACTTTCATTCGTATCCATAGCAGTCTCGAGCTTACACATTCATACTCTTTCACACATTGACCCATTCTTTCTGAAAGGATGAAACCGACTCCCTGGCATGCCCGTTCGGTCTCGCCTACACCAGACCAATACGCGGTATACGTGCCATGTGCAGTGGCATCCTTTCCCTTTCGTTTCGTCTCATTCACACATAACACATCTATTCTTCTGTCATTCATCATTTCGCATACTTCATCCATCTTATCATTCATTCCTCCACATACATTCAGCGTAGCCAGACGGGTTTCCTCAATCCACTTTTCGCCCCACCGGGAGACACAACGTGACGGGTGGCGAACCTCGTCGCCGGTTTTTCTCCCGGAGATTCTTCGCACCCCTGCCCCATTTAAAGGGCGCCGGGAACTCGGGGCCATTTCTTTTATTTCTTGAGTCTAATTGAGGCTGTTAATCAATAATTACTGCTTTTGTACTTGATCAACCCGAGCTGAATAATGGTGTATAATTTATAATAATTTTTCTTTTTTATCAAACATACAGGCATAAATAACAAAATGCTGACAGAAATATGGAAGTATAATTTATTAACATTGAAGGCATAGTCTTATCTCATATATATTATTATTAAAAATTTCCTTTTGATTCCAAAACCATACTAATATTATAAATGCGAAAGTGTGTTTGTTTGTTTGTTTGTCCTTCTTTCACGTCGCAACAGAGCGTCGCCATGGCACGGTTTTTTGTATGGGGATAGTTCGGTGGCTGTAGAGTGACATAGGTTACTTTTTTTCCGCGGAAATACATCTCATCCCCGTGGGAAAATAGAATATGTTGCAAAAAGTTTGTCCTTCTTTCACGTCGCAACAGAGCGTCGGCATGGCGCGCATTTTGGTATGGGGATAGTTCGGTGGCTGTTGAAAAATATGTTAAAATATGTCCCGTGGGAAAATAGAATGAACGGGAATGAGATGTTTTTCCGCGGAAAAAAGTAGCCTATGTCACTCTACAGCCTAGGCGTCCCAGTCATGCTAATGCGAAATTAAGATGCTCCTCGGTTATATAACGGGACAAGGCTGCGTGTGACACATCTTGGACATCATCGGTGCTACAATTTTGACAGGCGTAGGAAAATGTGAAAATGTTATTATACCACGGATCCCTATAATTCCCACAGATCTTCCTTTTCAATTCAAAAGGTTGCAGTTCCCTATTAAGCTCAGTTTTGCAATGACAATTAATAAAGCGCAAGGGCACACGTTGCAGGTAGCGGGGGTCAACTTAGAAAAACCGTGCTTATCTCATGGTTAGCTGTATGTAGCATGTTCGCGTGTGTCAAATGCCCAGAATCTCCACATTCTTTCCCCGAATGGAAAAACATATAACATTGTGTACAGTAGCGTCTTAAAATAGTGTTCAGTTAGTTTTTTCCAAAATTCCCACAATCAATTAATCAGAATTCCCACAGATCTTCCCTTTCAATTCAAAATTTCCTATTAGGCTCAGTAACTTTTCAATTCCAAATGCTGCACCTCTGATGGACCTATTAAGCTCAGTTTCCTTTCAACTCAAAAGGCTGCATCTCTTACGGATCTTTTATTTGGCTCAGTTTCCTTTTCAATTCAGAAAACTGCATCTCTGACGAATCAGTTTAGCTCAGTTTCTTTTCAAAAGTCTGCATCTCTGACGAATAATTATGCTCAGATTCCTTTAATTAAATAATATCCCATTTCCATTCGGAATAAACAGGCTATTTGCATGCTTTCCTATACGATGAGTTTCAAAACATTTAAATAGGCTGACGAATCAATTTTGCTCAGTTTCCTTTTAATGGCTGCATATCTGACAAATCTATAAAACTCAGTTTTCTTTCAATTCAAAAAGCAATGGATAGTTCATTTACCAGTGACCATGCGGGCGCAGCCGCGGGTAACAGATAGTAAAATCATAAATGGACTTGTGTTTTGGCTATATACTGTTTAATTGGAAATGTAAATCATAGATGTAAATCAATACATACATGAACAAAGTCCCCACAAATGATTTAGATTGCAATAAATATAGAAAATATTATTTAGTTTTGATACCTTTACAATATTTATTAACTTCTTTTCAGGTGGATCGCTTAAAACAAATCTGTATGCCTTGCAGGCTGAAAGCTTGTAGAGCTGTCCATAGGCAGAGACAAGATAGGTATGGATATTGAAGACACCAGTCTTAAATCGTATCTCTTATTATTTAAAATGCCCTTGTGAATTCCTAACAATATCATAAATTAACATGCTATCATCAATTTGTTTTGAAAAAATCTTTTGAAATGATGATATAAATCTGTCTATATAAGAGAGACGGATACCATTTTCCTTAATCGAGGATAAATATAGATGTCTATGGGCCACAGCATCCACATATTATCATCAGGTGGACTGTCCTCTACATTATAGAGTATATATATATATATATATATATATATATATATATATATATATATATATATATATATATAACAACGATGAACATTTTTATGTGTGTTTGAATGGATCTGTGTAGTAACATAGATAAGCGTGATATTACCAAGTCAATTTGGTATATTATTACTCAATCATTTTATTATGGTGAATAAGTTCTTAATAATCAACCAAAACATATTAAAACAACACACCGACACCGCGCATGTCTGTCTTTCTCAACCAGTCATCAAATTTCTAAAACTTTATTTAACTAAGTTTGTGTAAGAGTTATTAAAATTTTAAGTAATTTATGGATAATAATAACCCCTGGGTAAGGTGATCGCTACCTAGCTGTTTCTAATTTGTTCCGTGTTGTTAATCGATTGCTAGCTGTTATTTAAAAATTAAGTCCCGCTGTGTATTTTCCTGGTTTTTTTCCCAAAACAGAGTTTTTTTCGGAACCAGTTGTAAATGAAAAAGTGACTCAATAAAATTATTTATAATCTATATTAAACATAAAGTTCCTGCTTCTGTACTACTAATAATAGAATACTTTAGAGAAGATCCACAATAATAAATACAGTTACATAAAATTTTGTTTTTTGTAATACAACCAGTTTAAAACATCTGTTTTACCGTGAGTTTGTAATATTGTAAATATAAATAGACATATTATCTTTTAGTTATCTTAAACTCTTATCTTGCATCTATACTTGCACTGTTATCGTACACTCACAATCAATCATTATCTATCAAAATAGAATCCATAGGACATTTATGCACTGACAGGCACTATATTTTGCCGGACCTAGTGAAAAGATTTTCCATCGATCTATAAGTACCTGTAAATGCTGAATATACCTTTATAATATAATACAACTTTGTTTGACATTTACTATAATTATTCAATAGAGCACTATTTAAACTTATAGTACGGGTCAAAACTACTAAAAAAATTGCTTTTTAGTTTGTTTTTGTGTTATTGTTAGATTAATATTTTAATTGTTAATTTCTCAGTACTCCGTTTGAATGCAGTAAAACTAAAAATACTTTTGAACTCTATAAATTAAAAGGAATGAACCGACATGCGTTTCATTAAAAATCCTTAATATTTGTGGTGATCCCATTCTCCATACAAAAAGAAATTGTCTGTTTAAGTACGTTAAAATGTAATTTCATCGTATTAGTTCATTCTTCAGGACTTATGATTATTATTAGTGTTCTTTTTTTATGGCAATTTCGGGAAATTTCGTCTACTTAATACTTTGCGGGATTTTTGTTCAACTTCATAAGACATTTTATACGTGGTAGAGACATGCTGCAGTTAACTTGTAGTATAGTTGTTGCACGAATGGATCGGCTCGACCGAAGAAGAACCGCGCTCTCACAGAATACCAGCGTGAAATAGTAGCTTAATGCTGCTGTGACTCGTACGGTGAGTGTAGAAAATCGGAGACCCTTTTTAATGGAAACGAGACATTCGATCTTAGTTATCACGGGTGATAACGCATCTGCGTATTGATTCGTAATCGAGGATAGATGTAGATGTTTATAGGCCACAGCGACCATTTACCATCAGGTGGACTGTGTGCACAATTGTCACCCTATCCTATAAAAAAATGATTGCACTATGATTTTTTTTTAGATATAGTAATAAACAAATAAAAAAAAACATGGTTATATTATATAGAGAATATTTAATATTTAACTTTAAAAATAAAAACAAAACAAACAAAGAAGATAAAAACATTCTAAATTTGATAAATAAAGTTTATAAAAGAATTAAAATCACACAGGTGCGAAGTTACCTCATAATTTCTTCTTTGTCCTTTTTAGCTCAATTTTTATATTCTTCTGGGCTAAGTTCGCTATAGTACAACTGATGTTTTCTTCTTCATTCCTCGTCAACTGTCTTCATAGTACTGCACATATATTTTGATTCGTCAGTAAGCTTCTATAAAAATAATATTGTGGCCCGTTCTTGTATTATTTATTTATTTTTATCATATCCTGTATTGTGTCCATTCCGTTATAATATAATTGTTTATTTCAATCGTTTCATTATTGTCTTAATTATTTAATTAACTAACATTTATATTTTACTTCCCACATTTTTAACTATACGAGTATAGGCCTGGCGGTGCACATGCATTGTCGCAGGTACCGCAGCGCACCACCAGGCAGGGTATGGCAACCCTGCCTGGTGGTGCGCTGCGTAAGCTGTGTGGACGGTGTTCAAAAAATGAAGGCGTGTTACTCAGTTTAAGATATTAAATATACTACGCAATAAACCTACGAGTACACGTATTTATAGCACCAATAGTAGGGTGGAGGCATATACACTACCAATGAAAATGCTCGTATATATGTGGCACTACTACTACGCAGTTGCTGGATTATAATATATAGTTGCAGTCGTAGAAATTCAAGAAAAAACCATAGCAACATAAATATTTTTAGTACCAAATTTTAAATTGTATTTGGTAATTTAATTTACTAATTTTAATTTCAATTAAATAAAAAGTAGAGCCCATTTACGTCCCAGCGCCAGAACAGCCTCCTAGCAGTTCTGAGAATGTTATGAAACTATTAGACCTTTTATTTTTATATTATATATATAGTGTCTTCGAAATATTGCCACTCCATAGACATTTAGGTTTCCTCACGATGTTTTCATTCTCATTCGAGCAGATGGCAATCAGTTTTTAAAATTCCAAGAAACAATTAACAATTTCATTGGTGCTGTTGAGGAACTGAGGACGAAC